>CM077243.1:15606578-16089078 GCA_039654775.1 Spinibarbus caldwelli | reverse complement strand
TTTAAGGATGAAATGGATAGCTTTGTTGTTTCCCATGGATTAATACGCTCGTTTAACAGGTCCCACAATTTTCCACATCAGATGTGGTCGGTTCAAGCAAGTTAGAAACACAAACTGACGCAAGGTAAGTCACTACCGGCTGACGCTTTGGATTAGCTCGCCTGCTAGCTGTGTCACCATATCTAAGTAAATATTATTCCATAAATAAAAAGATCTCACTTATTAATCATCATCTACGGTATCTACAGTAAAGAAGCCTCTTTATATGGCCTACATCGTGATAAAACACGAGTAGCTGTCATAATGTTGAAAGCAGCCATTATAAATGTCTGATGAGGTGTATTACTGATGTGTACAGATGGAGAAACCTCCTTTCAGACAGAATCAGGTCTGTGGGTCATGGCTTATGAAGGAGAGGCTGGGGACAGGAGGATTTGGACATGTCTACCTGTATCAGAATCAGGTAATGCTCTGCCTTTGATGTTACTGTTAACTACTGTTGATGTGGGAATGCATTGTTTTCTTCACGTAGTTGTCTTATCTGTAAAGACATAGAAAATGTGAATTTTCCTTAATATTATTATTTCTTGCAGGAAACTTCAGAAAAGATTGCTGTGAAGCTCTGTCGCCTTGAACTTAATGCAAAAAACAAAGACAGATGGAGTCGAGAGATCCAGATTATGAAAAAGTGTGTAAATGTATTGCGATTAAATGTTTGATTTATTTTGTATTATTAAAATGTATATATTATTAAAATATATGGTTCATGTTTGTATACACACACACACTTATACATAATTAACAAAATTGTTTTTATTTATTTTTATATTTCCCAACTTTTCAGGCTGAAGCACCTTAATGTGGTGACAGCAAAGGATGTGCCTGAGGAGATGATGCACATTGCCTTGAACGATTTACCGCTTTTAGCCATGGAATACTGTTCCAAGGGAGACCTTCGAAAGGTGTCTTTTCTTTGCATAATGTCTCATGTGCCCTCTGTTGACATGTTTCTAACTCATTTCTGTTCTTTGTATCCTTGCATTGCATCTTGTAGTTACTCAGCAAACCAGAAAATTGTTGTGGGTTAAAAGAGAGTGAGGTGTTGGCGCTACTCAATGATGTTGGTAATGTGTCGTTTCCAAACTGTTTTTAGTATTTTTATTATTGATCACTATGGGTGGTAATTAAAGCCGCTTGTTTTATTTTCTACAGGTTCTGGAATCCAGTACCTCCATGAGAATAAGATCATTCACAGAGATCTCAAGCCAGAGAATATTGTGCTACAAGATATCAATGGAAAGGTATTTTCTATTCAGTAGTTTGACTTTTGTAATTTTGACATACCTTTTCCAACCAAACTCATTTTGATGTCTCTGCAGCTTGTCCACAAGATAATCGACCTTGGCTATGCCAAAGACCTAGACCAGGGGAGCCTATGTACTTCATTTGTGGGGACTTTACAATATCTGGTATGTCTTTGCGTTCATCAGTGATAAGAAAGGGCAGTTATCACAATAAGTTGACATAGACTACTGTTCAAAACCTTGGGGTCAGTACGTTTTTTTGTTTTTTTGTTGTTGTTGTTGAAATGAATACTTTTCTTTAGTAATGATGCGTTAAAGGGATTGTTAACCCAAATATGAAAATTCTATCATCATTTACTCACCCTCTGCTTGTTCTAAACCTGTATGAGTTTCTTTATTCTACTGAACACAATAGAAGATTTATTGATGAATGTTGGTAATGTTTGTTGATGGTAGCCATTGACATTCATAGTGATTTTTTTCCTTATTATGGAAGTCAGTGGTTACTGTCAACTTGAGGGTGAGTAAATGATGACAGAATTTTCATTTTTGTTTGAATTATCCATTTAAATTAAACAAAAGAGACAGAAAAGACATTTATAATGTTACAAAAAAAAGTGCCCTCCAAAAGTATTGGAACAGTAAAGACAAAATTGCTCTGTTGGCTGTGGAGTCAAGACATTTACAAATATGATTAAAAGATGAATATGAGACAACTACAGAATGTCACATTTTATAATTGGGTGATTCAACACACAGATGTTTTACCAGCTAAGAAGTTCAGCACTTTTAGAGTTTCATCCCCCTATCTGATGTGAGCATAAGTATTGGAACAGTTGCCTCACAGGTCTTTCTAAGTGATCAGCTGTGTCCTGTTGCATTAATTCTTCAGATATTAAAAGCAGGGAATGTGTCGTATCAGTTATATCCATTACTTCTGCATTCTGAATACTGCATTCGATGATGACACACACAAAACAGGATGAAGATGAGGGAGCTGACTTTGAGAGAAAAGCAAGCAATTTGGATGCTAAAAGAAAAGAGGAAGTCAATTATAGCTATAGCAAAAACAAAGGGCATGGAGAAATCAAGAGTTTGGAAACCACCAGCGACACCAGCAACCAACAACTACCTGATTGGCTGAGAAAACAACAGTAGTTGATGACAGACAAATCATAAAAGCTGTGAAAATGAACCCTAAAAGACGTGTCTGTAAAATCACCAACAACTTCCAGAAAGCTGGGGTGATGCTCTGACAATCAACTGTCCTCAGGAGACTTTGACACAAAATTACAGATGCTACACAGCAAGATGCAAACCTCTGACCAGCACCAAAAATAGAAAGGCAAGATTAGAGTTTGCAAAAAAAGCACAAAGGTGAGCCAGAAGAGTTTTGGAACTGTGTTTATGGACCGATGAGACAAAGATGAACCTTTATCTAAGTGATGGGAAAGCAAAAATGTAGAGAAAAAAAGGGAACTGCAAAACATCCCAAGCATACAGCCTCATCTGTAAAGCATGGTGGAGGTGGTGTCATGGCATGGGGATGCATGGCTGCCTCTGGAACAGGCCCTCTCAACTTTACTGATGACTTAATGTATGATGACAGTAGCAGAATGAATTTGGAAGGGTACAAAACCATCTTGCCTACCAATATTCAGGCAATATTGGTAAGTGCTTCATATTGCATCAGGACAATGACCCAAAACACCCTGCCAGTTCAGTCAAGGAATTTATAAGAGCAAAGAAATGGAAAGTCTTAGATTGCCCAAATCAATCTCCAGATTTAAATCCGATTGAACATGAATTTCACCAGCTGAAGAGGAGAGTAAAGATAGAAACTCCCCAAAACAAGCAACAATTGGAATTGGCTGCATTAAAAGCTGGGAAAAGTATTTCAAAGGATGAGACCAAGAGTCTGGTGATTTCTATGGGTCACAGACTCACTGCTGTGATTGTGCGCAAGGGATCTGCAACTAAATAATAGCTTTTAAAGGGGTCCTATTATGCTTTTTCACTTTTTGAATTTTAGTCAGTGTGTAGTGTGTATGTTGGGCATAAAAAAGATCTACAAAGTTACAAATCTCAAAGTCCACTCCAAAGGGAGATATTTTGTTTTTAAAAAATCCCTTTTCAAGAACTACAACGAACGGCTCGTTTGGACTACAAAGTTGTTTTCCTGTATTTGTGACATCACAAAGTGGTCCATTAGAATATCATTAAAATAAATCCCGCCTCTGAAAATTCGAATGCGCGTTTCAAAATCGAAACCCGGTGCGGGTGTTTTTATATCACTGTATTTCTGATGGAAACCAACTGTCTTCAGAAAATTTTGGATGTCATTTTCATTTCATCTTGCATGTAATGTCTGATAAAGCAGCGTTTGTGAGCGGAGCTCTGCTTTGTGTACAGCGTTACCGGGGAAACCTCGCTCTCTACCACTCCAACAGCGCCTCCCGCTGGCAGAGAATGAATTTGCATATATATGCCGCCACAAATAGTGTAACTCTGTGGGACTATGGTATAAATAAATTCAACTGTATAACAGTTTCACAGCAATTCATGTTATAATGTTAGAATTAAAGAACAATAAACATAATTACCGTTGCACTTATCTGTACTCAGTAAATGCAGTTATTTTTAAGCTGTTGTTGACATCCTATCTAAAACGTGATTTAGCCAAAAAAACAACAACAATATCGTTACCACTTTAATATGTCTTGCAATATCTGTGCATGCACAGGTTCTGCTCGATCCTCTTGTTCAATATTCTCGGGGTCTGAATTAATATGGCAATATTGACGAACTTGCTGCTTTGGTAAGGGGCGTGGCAGTGAAACATGTCTAAGCTGTTTGCCAATCACAACGCACTGGGACAGCTAACCAGTCACAACACATTTTGTTTTTCGGAAGGCGGGCCTTCATCAAACCCGGAACTAATCGAGCCGTTTGTGTCAGGCTGGGGAGGAAGGTATTGTAATAATGTAAATTATGTGAAAAATAATGCGATTTTCGAACCACCAAGCGTGAGAGCATGTTCTAGTACACCCCCAAAACAAAATCAAGACTTTGTAAAAGAGCATAATTGGACCCCTTTAATCTTTTATATCTGCCTTATGTTCAACTGTCCCAATACTTATGCTCACATCAATGAGTGGGATGAACTCTAAAAGTGCTGTTCTTTCTATTTGGTTAAACATGTATTGAAACGGCTAATAATAAAATGTGACATTCTGTAGTTTTGTCTCATATTCATCTTTTAATCATATTTGCAAATGTCTTGACTCCACAGCCAACAGAGCAATTTTGTCTTTACTGTTCCAATACTTATGGAGAGGACTGTAAATATATTTCAGTTACGTGCTGTTCTACTGAACATTATATTTATCAAAGAATCCAGAAAAAAATGTATTATGGTTTCTACAAAAAATCTTAAGCAGCACAATTGTTTTTAACATTGACAATAACAAGAAAAGCACCATATCAGCATATTAAAATGATTTCTGATCTTGCTTGTTTCAGGCTCCAGAGCTGTTTGAAGGCAAGTCATACACAGTCACTGTGGACTATTGGAGCTTTGGCACCATGATCTTTGAGTGCTGCTGTGGATTTCGCCCATTTCTTCACAATCTCCAGCCTGTCCAGTGGTACATGTCCTGTTAGCCTACATAGTAATTATGCCACAATGCTTGTGTATTACCATCAAATGAAATGCACTCAAATAGTCAAGTAACAACACATTTGCTTTTTCTAGGACAAGCAAAGTGCGAAACAAAGGTCCTAAGGACATAATGGCTGTGGAAGACATGAATGGCGAGGTCCGCTTTTCCACCCGCCTTCCGTACCCCAACAATCTGAGCAGGTAGCCTTTTACAGACTAAAAAAACTTGCATTTCTTGCACCATAATTTTTGTTACTATTTTTTTTTTTTTTTTGTGTCTCTGAGTTGACTAGTTGTTTTTGGTATTGCAGGACACTACTGGAGCCCTTGGAGGGGCTGCTACAGCTGATGCTTAAGTGGGACCCAGTACAGAGGGGAGGAGGATTGAATCCAGAAACAAAACAGCCCCAATGCTTTGCTCTTCTAGATCAAATACTGAACATGAAGGTTTGACATTGTCATTATTGCATCATTTCATTAAAATGTTATATTTTTAGGCAATAAATTTAGGCTTTCTTCTGTAATAATGTAAAATAGGCAAAGAAAAATGAGCTGAAACATGATTTGTTTTGTAGGTTGTGCACATCTTAAACATGACAACGACCCAGGTTCACTCATTTCTGCTTAGCCCAGATGAAGGGCTTCATTCTTTGCAACAGAAGATTGAGACTGAGACCAACATTGAACTTTTGAATCAAGAGCTTCTGCAGGAAACAGGAGTCATGTTAGATCCCAGGAAACCTGCAGCACAGTGTGTGTTAGATGGAGTAGTAAGTAATT
This sequence comes from Spinibarbus caldwelli, assembly GCA_039654775.1. Taxonomy (NCBI): domain Eukaryota; kingdom Metazoa; phylum Chordata; class Actinopteri; order Cypriniformes; family Cyprinidae; genus Spinibarbus; species Spinibarbus caldwelli. Next base: position 16,083,333 of record CM077243.1, on the reverse strand, counting down.
TTGGCCTCTTGAATGTATTCTCATTCTCCAAAAGTACATTTTGGTAAATCATTTTTTTATTACTCCTTTTTTAAATCATCAGAGAGGATGGGACAGCTACATTGTATATCTGTTTGACAAGAGTTTGACCAAGTACTCAGGACCTCTAACAGCTAGAACACTTCCTGAGAGTGTGAACTTTATCGGTAAGAATTGATTGATTATGTGCCAATTCTATGGATGGTTTGTTTATTTAAATATGCTTTGGGGGGGGTACTTTGTAAACTTTGTGTTGGAGTTTCCCAAAGAATTTCAAAGTCTCCACCCATTTCACTTCTCTCTTTCAGTGCGGGAAACCAAAACTCAGCTCCCTCTGAGTGCCCTGAAAAAGGTTTGGGGTGAGGCGGTGAGCTACATTTGTGGCCTCAGAGAAGACTACAGCCGCCTCTTCCAGGGCCAACGTGCAGCCATGTACGTGCAGTATATTACCATGCTCATTAATGTGAGTTTCTTGTGTTTTAGGACTTTTCCTCTCATAAGTCAATGTTTTTTCTATTTGTGTGTTTGTAGGTTGAGCCTTCTCCGCTACAACACCAACCTTACGAGATATAAGAACATGATGTTCTCCTTTTCGCAGCAGCTCAAAGCAAAGCTTGACTTTTTTAAGAGCAGCATACAGTACGACTTGGAGAAGTACAGTGATCAGATGCAGTATGGCATATGTATGTGCTAGATTTCCTTGAATAGTCAAAAATGTGTTATTGCATTAGTGATGATTATCTAAAACGACTTTTTTCTTTCTGAAGCCTCTGAAAAGATGCTGAAGGCTTGGCAGGACAATGAAGAGAAGGCTGCTGCGTTTGTACAGGTGCTGTGGATAAATTATACATTTTACATATACGTAAATTATAAATTATACATATACATTTGTTTTGAAATTGAACTGCTCATCTAAGTATTCTTCATGTCACATAAAAATGTAGCACACTATCGTTCAAATGTTTGTGGTCAGTAAGATTAGTTTAAAGAACTTATGCTCACTAAGGCTGCATTTATTAAATTAAAAATACAGTAAAAACCAGTAGTATTTTGAAATATTTTTACAACAAAAATATTATTACAATTATTACAATTAAAATAAATGTTTTGTATTTTTATTCTGATTTAAAATGTAATTTATTCCTATGATGGCAAAGCTTTACTTCAGTCTTCAGTGCCACATGATCCTTCAGAAATCATTCTAATTTGCTGATTTAGTGCTCAAAAACATTTCTTATTATTTTGAATGTTAAAAACAAATGTTCAATATAAATATTTTGTGGAAACAATTATATATTTTTTCAGGATTCTTTAATAAATTTATTTAACATTATAAAATTTTGATTGTCACTTTTGATCAGTGTAGTGCATCCTTTTTAAAAGTATTAATTGCTTTCAAAATCTTATTGACCCTCAACTTTTGAACAGTTCTGTATGTAAATTTATTGCCATGTCAGATGGCATTGTTTTAGCAAAAATTTATAGGGTTTGTTTGCTTTTGAAGGTGGCAGAGATCGGTCATTTGGATGAGGAAATAATGGCTTTGCACTCAGAAATTGTTGAGCTTCAGAGAAGTCCTTATGCTCGTCGACAAGGAGACGTCATGGAGCAACTGTAAGTTCATTCTTTCAGTGATGCAGTGTGAACTTTCTCAGCATAGATGCCCCTTAAACCTTTTGTATTGAAATCATGTCTCATCACAGGCAAGAAAGAGCAATTGAACTCTACAGACAACTGAAGGCAAAATGCAAAAGTAAGTACAATCTCATCCTGCGTGCTCATTCGACCCATGTCCCATTCCAAGTACTTGGATTATTTGTCTTGTGTAGACAAAATTTCCTTCTTGTTATATAAGTTTTTGGGGTCAGAATATAGTGTTCTTCAATTCCCTTAGTGCCAGACCCCCAGCATGGCTACAGTGACAGCTCTGAGATGGTGAAGGTCATTGTACAGACTGTCCAGAATCAGGACCGAGTACTAAGGGATCTATATGCACACCTCAGGTAAAAAGCTTTTAAAACCATCCAATTCACAATCAAAGAATGTTGTGGTTCGTGGTGCTGTTGCATTTTATGGATGAAATCTATCATTGCTGTTGTCTTATTTGCAGTAAAATCCTTCTGAGCAAGCAGAAGATCATCGACCTCTTCCCTAAAATCGAGAGGACACTGGAGAGCATTAAAGAGGCAGACAGCACTGTCATGCAGATGCAGATCAAGAGACAGAGAGAGTTCTGGCACTTACTGAAGATAGCCTGTGTGAGTCACATGCTTCTAATGTCTCAGAGCCAGATATGCACATAATGTTGGACTTTCCATCGTTATGGTTTAGTGTGCTTTAAGGGTGGGAGTTGTGACCATTATCTTATCATTCTGTCTATTTGGAACTTGATAGATATGAACCAAAAGGCAAATAGACAGAAACTACTGCTCAAAAAGGTCAGACTTTTTTTTTTTTTTTTTTTTAAGAAATTGATACATTTATTTAGCAAGGAAACATCAAAAGTGATTACAGTTACAAAAGTTACAAAAAATTCCTATTTCAAAATACATGCTGTTCTTTTGAACTTTCTATTTATCGAAGAATCCTGAATAAATGTATTATGATTTTCAAAAAAATATGAAGCAGCCCAGCTGTTTTCAACATTAATAATAATAAAAAGAAATGTTTCTTGAGCACCAAATCAGCATATTAGATTGATTTCTGAAGGATCATGTGACACTGAAGACTGGAGTAATGGCTGCTGAAAATTCAGCTTAGCCATCACAGGAATAAATTACATTTTAAAATAAATTAAAATAGAAAGCTGTTATTTTGAACTTTCAAAATATTTCACAATATTGCTGTTTTACTGTTTTTGATTGAATAAATGCAGCCTTGGTGAACATTTGAGCAGAGATGAACAGAAGTTTTTCAAAAAGTATTGTGGCATCGTGAGAGGCTCTGTCATAGAGGGAAGGTATGTGCCATCTGATGGTTGCAGCATGGGGATTACAAACCAAGATGGCCACCTGGACCTGAACTACAGTTACCATGTTCCTCAGTGGGGGAGACACAGCTGTTGGGAGTGAATGAAAAAAGCTGGTGATGAGCTGGGAACAAAGGGACTTTGATTCTTCGTGTGTGTGTGTGTGTGTGTGTGTGTGTGTGTGTGTGGCTGGCTGGGGCAGGGGGGATGTGTGTGTGTGTGGGGGGGGATGTGTGGGGGGGGGGGGGGGGGTGGGGGGAGAATGTGTGTGGGGGGGGGGGATGTGGGGGGGGGGATGTGTGTGGGGGGGGAATGTGTGGGGGGGGAATGTGTGTGGGGGGGGATGTGGGGGGGGGAATGTGTGTGTGGGGGGGGTGTAGAGGGGGGGAGGATGTGTGTGTGTGTGTGTGTGTGTGTGTGTGTGGGGGGTGTGTGTGGGGGAGGAGTTTTTCCTCTGTTGTAACTTTTTGCCTTTGGAATTGATGATTAAAAAAAAAGAAAGAAACTTGAAACAAGGGCTAAACGATTTTGGAAAATAATCTAATTGCGATTTTTTTTTTATTTTATTTATTTTTTTTTTTTAACCAATATTGCGATTGCGATTTAATATGCAATTATTTTTTTAAAGCTCTTTAAATCATTGTATAGTATGACCAGCACAATATTAGATAATTAAACATGTTTTTTTTCTGTGGGCCAGGCCTATATGTTACGATGAAATTAGGTGATGCATGAATTGATATGAATTACATTATTTAACAACTACAATCACAGTAGTATATTGACTGATTTGTTGAACTTCCAGCCTTGTAAGCATGTAATAATTATGACAACATAAAGCACTGACAAATAAGCATGGTGAAAACATTATTATGAAAGTCAGTAACAAATCACACAAACTAAAGTAGATTGCAGAAATGTAAAAACAAATCTGTTGCTTTACCACACTCAGTATTTAGGTAATTTAATTCAAAGTCACAGTAATAAACATATGTAAACATGTGGATTGCACTTTTTAAACTGTCTGTTAACTTTAGACAGATTTTAAATAAATAAGAATTTATTTATCATCATGTTTTCAACACATGAGCTCAGTGAAATGTTCTATGATTTGGTGTTATTAATATTCTGTTCAGTAATTGGTTAAAGCCGACGTGGCTGCTGCTTACAAAAAGAAAATATCGGTTTGCCGCTTTCCGCATGTCTCCCATTGAAAATGAACTAGACACTCGCGACTGCCGCGTCCCGTGTGAAAGGGTCTTAATATGAATATATTATGCTTTTTCTCGCCGTACTTTGATGTCATACACCGATCGATCTTCAAGTCGAACACACCTCTTTACTCTCGCGTGTCACGTGACAGAGTGTAATTGCAGCCTCTGCGGTTGAAAAATCGCGTTTTTTTCATATCGCGATATTATCGCAAATGCAATTGATCATTCAACCCTACTTGGAACTTGACCTCAGCCTGGACTCAATTTGTGAAGCAACCCACACTTTGGTGATCCCCTACCTCTCATAATGCCACAGTATTTTTAACCCTGATCCTTTGAACGATAGTGTAAAATTATTCAAAACAAATAAATGATACATTGGCATTACTGTAAAAACGGTGGGAAATTAAGTAACAAGTTAAAAACTCAAAGCAAAACTAATACTATCAAATAAATACCTCTCACTTTAAATTCTGATTGGTTGAGCTACATTTAAAGCATTTCTAAAATGCCTCTGTGTGAGTTTTTTTTTTTTTTTTTCTTAAGCAACGATTGTGATTGAATGTGTTTGTGTTTAGGCACAAAACACCACACGAAGCTCTGTGAGTCAGAGTGGAGAGATGCCCTCTTCGCTGTCAACGTGGAACCAGACTCAAGCCCAGTGCTCCTCTCGCCTGCCCATGTCCCTGCAAGTGCCACACGAGGGGTAAATTTCTCTTCCAAGCCTTAGTGAGCGGCCTACTAGTGGTGATGCTAACACCAGCTCATAGGTTTCAAACCCCTGTGGCTGAGTTGATCAGCGAATGTGATCACGAGTGTTTGTTTTCATGCTGCTGTTTGTTTTCAGAGAATCAGTCAATCATTTACTTGAGGAGAACCAGCGCTATTTGAGTCAGCTTACCAGTTTACTGCAAGAAACCACTGAGGAGAAATCAGAGAGCATCATGGTAAATGCGTTTTGTAGTTTTACTATGAATTTCTGTGTATGATCATGGCCGCACGTATTTAATCCAGTAACACACTCTGTGTTTTTCTTTCACACAGGCTCAAGACTGGAGCTGGACTAAATATGAATCCCTGGTTGCTAAATCACAACGTTTGTAGAGTCATGGTGAACTCTGTGACAGGAAGTAACAAGTCATTCTTTTGAATACATTTATTCATCATCACTGGATCGGGGTTGTGTTGACTTGTATGATTTGTTAATCATAAAGTAACTTCTTTGTCAGTACCTGAATTAATTTAAAATCACATTTTGCAGTCTTGTAGCAACTCTATATATTATGAGGATGCATTTTTAATTGATACAGAACCAAGACAAAATTCAGGCAATGTAACAATGTAACTCCAGAAATTTATTTATTTACGTACTTCATAGTTCTCTGTATGGGCTGATTGTACTTTCATTTTAGGTGGTTAAGTTTTTTTTGTTTTTTTGTTTTTTTTTTATTAAATATGGTAGTTCAGCATCTGCACTTTAAAGGCTCACTGTGAATGTTTGGAAAGGTGTGAGGTCCGGCAATGAAATTGGTCGTGTTCAACTAATGCACTTCAACTTCACTTTTTGAAATCTTAAGAATTCTGTGAGGCCCCAAGTAAAGGTTTACAACAGATAGATTGAAAGGCAGAACAGTGTTGAGGATGATAAAAGCGTAAGGTCCCATGAAAATGTGTTTGGTCAGACATATACCAGCACAGTCTTTTTATATTTTGGATGTGGCAGTAATGGCAACAGACATCTTCATATCAGGTATTAGTGGCTAAGAATGAATGTTCATTCATCAGTGGGCAAATTATAATCAATGAATTTAATCAACAGTCATGTTATTCCCTTTTTACGTCCCATTTTCAACCATGTTTTTGTCAAAAGATGATCAGCATCACACAAGAGTTCATCACAAACTGTTCTATACAATATTACATATTATATTTTGTTGTTTTGTTGGATTATTATCTGAAGATATTTCTGACATGGGTTAAAAGCATCTTATGAAAGAACACTTAGGTTTTAACGTGTTTACTGTATACATGACAAATAAAGAAATTAAAGTTAAATCCATTATGTTATCTGTATGGTGTGAAAAGACTTTCCTCTAACCACAGTAATCAAATGGAGCTCTATACTGGTAATTCATTGCAAATATGAAGATAAGTCTTTTGAAAATGTTTTGTAAAATGTTAGTTTGTCTGTTTTAAGATCCACATTTTTTTCTCAAAAGATCTCACACAGCACAGAATGGGTGACATCATTTTAATGTCCTGAAGCAAATGGCAGTGCTTGTTAAAATATTGACTGCAGTGTTATGATTAGACCGACCACAAGTCAGTATGCAAATACAAGTAAAAGGCCATTCATCATGCAAATAAGTGTTAAGAATGCCAAGTCACTATACATCTGTAGAAGGGAAACGCTCACATTTAAAAATGTAAATGTTACATAAATTTGAAATTACAAAATAAAACCTAAAATGCTTTGCACACTTAAATGATCATCATATAGTTCGCATTTAGTCGAGAAGAAGAGATAAAATGAAGTGTAAGGTCTTTCATTACAGTGCTTGCTGAGCTTTGAATTACACTTCATATAGTGGTTGTATGTCTTACTCCAGATGTCTGCTGTTACCCAATAGCACTCATTAAGTGGAAACAATTCTTCTTCATTCCTTACACTGGGAACATATGGTTGGCAACTAATACATTTTTACAGCCAAATAAGGTAAAAGAAATACATTTTAAGATATTGCATAGGTACTATCCCTGTAACACATTTATTAACAACTTTAGAAAAGATGTCTCACCAAAATTTTCATTTTGTAATCTAGAAAATGAAACACTTATACACTTATTTTGTAAATATTCTGAAGATTTTTGGAAGCAGGTATCTATGTTGGTTTTTGATATATTTTATAAAATAATTAAAATAGATGAATCTATGATCCTTTTTTTTTTTTAACTGTAATACTGGATCAGATGTAGTTGATAACACTTTAAAGGTGACAATTCTTCTTGGGAAGTTTCATGTACATAAAGCAAAAATTACATCTATTATTCCCTCTTTAAAGGTTTTTTGTAAAGAACTTAATATATTCTATGACTCATTGATTTCAATTACTAGAAACAAGAAATGTATAAAAACGTCTCTCATATTAAAAGATGTTATTTGTGAAATGTAATGCTTTACCCTACATGATGTATATTTGTTATATGTATCCCCCACTTTTGTTTGTGTTCTGTTTGACGTTAAGTATTTCTGTATATTTGATAAAAAAAAAAAAAAAAATATATATATATATATATATATATATATATATATATATATATATATATATATATATATATATAGTGTTGACGAGCACGATGTTGTCATTATGCATTACATTTTCATATTAAAAAATTAATAGTCTATTAACTAAAGTTAATGGTCTCTTCTGTGGGTGAAATATTAAGATAAGAGATATACACTGTGTGTTAACTTAAAGTTAACAGTCTCTTGTAAGCTAACTCTTAAGATTGACTGCTATATAGTGTATAGAGTAGCACAATTTAGAGTAGCATGTTTTTTATTTATTTATTTATTTATTTTCCGTAAGTAGTTTATTGTCGATTCCATGACTGAGCAGGATTGTGTTGTGCTTACAGTCCACTCGATCATCTGACGATGACAATTAAAAAAAAAAAAAAAAAAGTATAGTGGTTGTATGTTTATTTGGGACTTTTATTTTGAAATGAAGTGTTTGCAGTTTAATCATTGGCTCACTAGACATGCCGCCTTCCAATAAATAGACCAACGTCCCATTTACCACCGATATTGTGTGGCAAGTCATACAATTAAATAGGTAAGTATCATATTAAGTGCACCTTTCGGTTATTATATCTTTTCTGTATTCTTTGGGTATTTTATTCCTTTAGGTTCGATGCGGTGAAATATTAAATGATTGAATTTATGAAAAGACAGTGGTTACCTAACTTCCTGCTTTACTTACCGCGGTCAAGCCAGCCGCAGGTCAGGAAAACACGGTCAAGCCAGCCGCGACTGAAATTATGATGCGCGCATATTACTATGATTACGGGACCAACACAGAGGGAACGCGCTTTCAAAGCGCTTTTCATTCTAGACGCCCAGAATTGAGATATAATTACATTTTTCGTCATTTTTTTGTTTGTTTTTTGTACATCTACTTTAATATTCGTTTTATTTATTGGTGTCTGGCGTTTCTGTATTAGGCCTACTATATTCTCCTTCCTACATTTCATTGCAAGATTCGTAGATAAGGAGATATGGGAAATTAATCGATTTAGAGGGGTATTAAGACCCCGTTTCGAACAAGTAGAAGAAATGAATGGTCAGTTCTTATAGAAGACATCCCATACTATATGCACACATCATATGAAACCATTTTACTGCAGCTTTTTCGAGATAAGGTACATTATTACATTTTGTAGGGCTATAAAGACCCCATTTCAAATAGGTACAAGAAATGAATGGTCAGCTCTTATATAGGACGTCCCATACTTTATGCACACCTCCTATGAAACCATTTTACTGCAGCGTTTTCAAGATATGGAACATTATTCGATTAAGAGAGGTATAAAGACACCATTTCTAAAAAGTACAAGAAATGAATGGTCAGTTCTTATACGGGACGTCCCATATTTTATGCACACCTCATATGAAACCATTTTACTGCAGCGTTTTCAAGATATGGAATATTATTCAATTTAGAGGGGTATGAAGACACGATTTCTAAAAAGTACAAGAAATGAATGGTCAATTCTTATAGGGGACGACCCATACTATATGAACACCTCATATGAAACCATTTTACAGCAGCGTTTTCAAGATATGGTACATTATTCAATTTAGAGGGGTATAAAACCCCAATTACTAATAAGTACAAGAAATGAATGGTCAGTTCCTATAAAGGTCGTCCCATATTTTATGCACACCACGTATTTAACCATTTTACTGCAGCGTTTTCAAGATATGGGACATTATTCGATTTAGAGGGATAATAAGACCCCATTTCTAATAAGTACAAGAAATGAATGGTCAGTTCTTATAGAGGACGTCCCATACAATATGAACACCTCATATGAAACCATTTTACAGCAGCGTTTTCGAGAGAAGGTAAATTATTACATTTTATAGGGCTATAAAGACCCCATTTCAAATAGGTACAAGAAATGAATGGTCAGCTCTTATATAGGACGTCCCATACTTTATGCACACCTCCTATGAAACCATTTTACTGCAGCGTTTTCAAGATATGGAACATTATTCGATTAAGAGAGGTATAAAACCCCATTTCTAATAAGTACAAGAAATGAGTGGTCAGTTCTTATAGGGGATGTCCCATACTATATGAACACCTCATATGAAACCATTTTACTGCAGCGTTTTCAAGACATAGGACATTATTCGATTTAGAGGGGTATAAAGAGCCCATTTCTAATAAGTACAAGAAATGAATGGTCAGTTCTTATACGGGATGTCCCATACTATATGCACACCTCATATGAAACCATTTTACTGCAGCGTTTTCAAGACATGGGACATTATTCGATTTAGAGGGGTATAAAGACCCCATTTCTAATAAGTACAAGAAATGAATGGTCAGTTCTTATAGGGGACGTCCCATACAATATGAACACCTCATATGAAACCATTTTACAGCAGCGTTTTCAAGATATGGTACATTATTCGATTTAGAGGGGTATAAGGACCCCATTTCTAATAAGTACAAGAAATGAATGGTCAGTCCTTATACGGGTCGTCCCATACTTTATGCACACCACATTTGAAACCATTTTACTGCAGCATTTTTGAGATACAGGACATTATTACAATTTAGAGGACTCTAAAGACCCCATTTCTAATAAGTACAAGAAATGAATGGTCAGTCCTTATAGGGGACGTCCCATACTTTATGCACACCTCATATGAAACCATTTTACTGCAGCGTTTTCAAGATATGGCACATCATTCGATTTAAAGGGGTATAAGGACCCCATTTCTAATAAGTACAAGAAATGAATGGTCAGTCCTTATACGGGTCGTCCCATACTTTATGCACATAACATATGAAACCATTTTACTGCAGCATTTTCAAGATATGGGACATTTTTCGATTTAGAGGGATATTAAGACCCAATTTCTAATAAGTACAAGAAATGAATGGTCAGTTCTTATATGGGACATCCCATACTTTATGCAAACCTCATTTGAAACCATTTTACTGCAGCGTTTTCAAGATATGGAATATTATTCAATTTAGAGGGGTATGAAGACACGATTTCTAAAAAGTACAAGAAATGAATGGTCAATTCTTATAGGGGACGTCCCATACTATATGAACACCTCATATGAAACCATTTTACAGCAGCGTTTTCAAGATATGGTACATTATTCGATTTAGAGGGGTATAAAACCCCAATTACTAATAAGTACAAGAAATGAATGGTCAGTTCCTATACAGGTCGTCCCATATTTTATGCACACCACGTATTTAACCATTTTACTCCAGCGTTTTCAAGATATGGGACATTATTCGATTTAGAGGGATAATAAGACCCCATTTCTAATAAGTACAAGAAATGAATGGTCAGTTCTTATAGAGGACGTCCCATACAATATGAACACCTCATATGAAACCATTTTACAGCAGCGTTTTCAAGATATGGTACATTATTCGATTTAGAGGGGTATAAAACCCCATTTCTAATAAGTACAAGAAATGAGTGGTCAGTTCTTATAGGGGACGTCCCATACTATATGAACACCTCATATGAAACCATTTTACTGCAGCGTTTTCAAGACATGGGACATTATTCGATTTAGAGGGGTATAAAGAGCCCATTTCTAATAAGTACAAGAAATGAATGGTCAGTTCTTATATGGGATGTCCCATACTATATGCACACCTCATATGAAACCATTTTACTGCAGCGTTTTCAAGACATGGGACATTATTCGATTTAGAGGGGTATAAAGACCCCATTTCTAATAAGTACAAGAAATGAATGGTCAGTTCTTATAGGGGACGTCCCATACAATATGAACACCTCATATGAAACCATTTTACAGCAGCGTTTTCAAGATATGGTACATTATTCGATTTAGAGGGGTATAAGGACCCCATTTCTAATAAGTACAAGAAATGAATGGTCAGTCCTTATACGGGTCGTCCCATACTTTATGCACACCACATATGAAACCATTTTACTGCAGTGTTTTCAAGATATGGGACATTATTCGATTTAGAGGGATATTAAGAGCCCATTTCTAATAAGTACAAGAAATGAATGGTCAGTTCTTATACAGGACATCCCATACTTTATGCACACCTCATTTGAAACCATTTTACTGCAGCGTTTTCAAGATATGGAATATTATTCAATTTAGAGGGGTATGAAGACACGATTTCTAAAAAGTACAAGAAATGAATGGTCAATTCTTATAGGGGACGTCCCATACTATATGAACACCTCATTTGAAACCATTTTACTGCAGCGTTTTCAAGATATGGTACATTATTCGATTTAGAGGGGTTTAAAACCCCAATTACTAATAAGTACAAGAAATGAATGGTCAGTTCCTATACAGGTCGTCCCATATTTTATGCACACCACATATTTAACCATTTTACTGCAGCGTTTTCAAGACATGGGACATTATTCGATTTAGAGGGATAATAAGACGCCATTTCTAATAAGTACAAGAAATGAATGGTCAGTTCTTATAGAGGACGTCCCATACAATATGAACACCTCATATGAAACCATTTTACAGCAGCGTTTTCAAGATATGGTACATTATTCGATTTAGAGGGGTATAAAACCCCATTTCTAATAAGTACAAGAAATGAGTGGTCAGTTCTTATAGGGGACGTCCCATACTATATGAACACCTCATATGAAACCATTTTACTGCAGCGTTTTCAAGACATGGGACATTATTCGATTTAGAGGGGTATAAAGAGCCCATTTCTAATAAGTACAAGAAATGAATGGTCAGTTCTTATACGGGATGTCCCATACTATATGCACACCTCATATGAAACCATTTTACTGCAGCATTTTCAAGACATGGGACATTATTCGATTTAGAGGGGTATAAAGACCCCATTTCTAATAAGTACAAGAAATGAATGGTCAGTTCTTATAGGGGACGTCCCATACAATATGAACACCTATATGAAACCATTTTACAGCAGCGTTTTCAAGATATGGTACATTATTCGATTTAGAGGGGTATAAGGACCCCATTTATAATAAGTACAAGAAATGAATGGTCAGTCCTTATACGGGTCGTCCCATACTTTATGCACACCACATATGAAACCATTTTACTGCAGCGTTTTCAAGATATGGGACATTATTCGATTTAGAGGGATAATAAGACGCCATTTCTAATAAGTACAAGAAATGAATGGTCAGTTCTTATAGAGGACGTCCCATACAATATGAACACCTCATATGAAACCATTTTACTGCAGCGTTTTCAAGACATGGGACATTATTCGATTTAGAGGGGTATAAAGAGCCCATTTCTAATAAGTACAAGAAATGAATGGTCAGTTCTTATACGGGATGTCCCATACTATATGCACACCTCATATGAAACCATTTTACAGCAGCGTTTTCAAGATATGGTACATTATTCGATTTAGAGGGGTATAAAACCCCATTTCTAATAAGTACAAGAAATGAGTGGTCAGTTCTTATAGGGGACGTCCCATACTATATGAACACCTCATATGAAACCATTTTACTGCAGCGTTTTCAAGACATGGGACATTATTCGATTTAGAGGGGTATAAAGAGCCCATTTCTAATAAGTACAAGAAATGAATGGTCAGTTCTTATACGGGATGTCCCATACTATATGCACACCTCATATGAAACCATTTTACTGCAGCATTTTCAAGACATGGGACATTATTCGATTTAGAGGGGTATAAAGACCCCATTTCTAATAAGTACAAGAAAAGATTGGTCAGTTCTTATATAGGACGTCCCACACTATATGCACACCTCATATTAAACAATTTTACGGCAGCGTTTTCAAGATATGGGACATTATTACACTTTAGATGACGCTAAAGACCCCATTTCTAATAAGTACAAGAAATGAAAGGTCAGTTCTTATAGGGGATGTCCCATACGCACAGGGAGTCAGACTTGTAACCCAAAGGTCATGGGTTCGAGTCTCAGGTCTGGCAGGAATTGTAGGAGGGGTAAGTGAATGTCCAGCGCTCTCTCCACCCTCAACACCACGACTGAGGTGAGACACTTGAGCAAGGCACCAAACCCCCAACTGCTCCCTGGGCACCGCAGCGTAAATGGCTACCCACTGCTCCGGGTGTGTGTGTGTGTGTGTGTGTGTGTGTGTGTTCACTACTCACTGCTGTGTGTGTGCACTTGGATGGGTTAAACGCAGATCACAAATTCTGAGTATGGGTCACCATACTTGGCCACACGTCACGTCCTTTCCTTTCCTTTCTTTTGCAGTATGCATACCTCTTTTGAGTCCATTTTACCACAGGCACTAGATTGTAGCATTTGGACCAATCAGACACACATTTGTTCATCAGATTTAAAAAATCTAATTAGTTACTAGATTAATTTCTAACCAAAGACCCCTCACACCACACACATTCTGAGTGCCGGTATGTCTCTGATGACTCCAGGCCCCCCCGGTGCCATGGCAACTTATCTGATAACACTAGTTTTATTGGTCAAAGGAATGCGGGCAGACCTCATTTTCCCTTAGGAAAGAGACATGTCATGCACATAAAAATGGACTCTTCTCTAATTAATTAATTGAAAAACCTTTCTTTGAATGAACACACATATCCTCAGGTCATTGTGTATTTTGTTACTGTTCGTGTATATTGTCTTTTTGTACTGTATCCTGTTTTATGCATGTTTATGATAGATCACTAGTTAATATTACCTCACTTATATCATGTTTGATCTCTATCAATTCGTCTTCGGATGATTTAAATGACAGTGTATATTACATGTTGATACCTATGCAACATATTAGTATTCTAAGAATCTTTAATAGTTCTTTAATAGCAACCCCATGCAAATTGCCATGCTCAGAGACAAAGATTCGTAAAACCTTCCCTCCAAAGAGAAGGGAGCCCATTGGCTCTTTGACTCCTCAGAGTGTGACCTCTATACCAGATAAAGGTCTCATTCACAGGTCCGGCCCTCTTCTTCTGAAAACCTCACTTCTAAAACTTCTGCTGCAAGAAAAAGCTTTTCTGCTATCTTCTGCGGGCGAGCCCGGTCGGCCCCTAACATAGAGTCATGGGTGAACTCCCCAGCCTGGGGATGACTCTTGACCACAAAGACCCAGTCTAGGATCTGTTAGACCCTAAGAGGATGAGCAAGATGTGAGCTGGAACTCTTCTGGACCCTTAAGTTATCGTGCCAGGCTGATGGCCTAGTCTTTCCATTCAATCAAAGCTCCTCGGACCTCAGCAGATTCCTTTCTTAACTCTTTTTCCACTCTCTACCTGGAAGTCATTTCTACCTCAGAACATCTTTGGAATTCATCACTCTTCAACCCGGAAGAACGTGATCGCGAATCCAAAAACCTTGAAACCATCAAGACTTTTCAACGAGACCGCATTCCGGACACAAAGGAAGTGCAAGTATAGTACATTTAACTAAACGAAACAGAGGTTTAGTATAAGTTATAGACCCCGTTATAAACGGCGCTGATGGTTTTACTCAGGTGGTTAAATGACTTTTTCCATAACTGCATTCTCTGGTTTTCCTGATGGTTTCACCCATCAACTCTCATTAACCCTTTCCCCATGTATGAGCGATTGTATGTTTGAGTGTATGTTATTCGTTGTTTGTTTAGATTAGATATGTGTGTTAGCGTTTAGTTAATAAAATTCTTGTGCACAAATTACATGAGTTTCTGATTCTGCCTTGCAAATTAATGTCCCTTTACGATTTTGACCCTTGCTACATGCTCTAATGCATTAATAGGAAGATATTTTCTGTGGCCACGGAAATATCCTTTCTTAGAATTGATATGAATTTACACTGAATGTTCGCTGGACGAACAGATCAGTTTATGGCAATTTAACTCTGCGACAGTTATTACTGTCAGCCGATATAAATAATTGTAATTAATCATAATTAATTGTAATTATTTATATACAATTCCCTTTTTGAGCTAATTTGCTACAATATCCTTCTCCTATTTGGCACCTAAACTCTGGAACAATCTTCCTAGCATTGTTCAGGAATCAGACAGACTCTGTCACTTTAAATCTAGACTAAAAACACATATCTTTAACCTGGCATACACATAACACATTATCAATTTAAATTGATAAAAAGGATTGTTAGGCTGCATAACAATTTATGCAGCCTAACTTTAGAGGTGTTTCTGTGGTTCAGTGATAGAGCATTGCGTTAGCAGCGCAAAAGGTCATGGGTTCAATTCCCAGGGAACACACATGCTGATAAAAAATGTACAGCCTGAATGCACTGTAAGTTGCTTTGGATAAAAGCGTCTGCTAAATGCGTAAATGTAAATGCATAAATTAGGTCAGCCAGAACCAGGAACACTTCCTATAACACCAGATGTACTCGTTACATCAGAAGAAGAATGCCATCTACGCTGATATTAGTATTTTTGATTGTTATTCCAAGGATTACCGTGGTCGGCTGGATCCGGGCCGTATCCAGATCAGATGGAGGACCTGAGTGTAGACACGACAACAATGCAGCCCTGAAGTGTCAGCAGAGATTGTGTCAACTAGATCATCCCCTGTGTGAAGGCCTCATCGACACGACAACCAGTGACACAGATTCCCAAAAAACCCTCCCATACAAACGTGATGAATAGGATCTTCAATTAGATGGAACTGGATTAAATATTTTGACTGTTGCGATCCCAGTCTGACTTATGACGTAGTAATGCTGCCTGAATCAAAATCAATCTCTGTTTGCTGTTGGCCAGAGGAAAACTGGCCCCCCGACTGAGCCTGGTTTCGCCCAAGGTTTATTACTCCATTTTTATCACCTGTTGGTAACCTGATGTTCTCTGAAGTCAAATAATGTGATATATCTCAAAAACGCTGCAGTAAAATTGACTGATATGAGTTATATATACTGTATGGGACGTCCTCTATAGAAACTGACCATTCAGTTTTTCTAATTATTACAAAATGATGTCTTTATACGTGTATAAAGTATAAAAATAACATATATTTAAAAATGCTGCAGTAAAATGGACTCATATGAGGTATGCATACTGTATGGGATGTCCCTTATGGAAACAAACCATTATTTTGTTCTACTTATTGGTAATGGGGTCTTTATATGCCTCTAATTCGAGTAATGTTCTATATCTTGAAAACGCTGCAGTTATATGGTTTCATATGAGGTGTGCATATAGTATGGGACGTCCCGTATAAGAGCTGACCATTAATTTCTTCTACTTATTAGAAATGGGGTCTTTATAGTCCTCAAAATGTAATAAAGTCCCATATCTCAAAAATGCTGCAGTTATATGGTTTTATATGAGGTGTGCATATAGTGTGGGACATCACATATAAGAACTGACCATTCATTTTTTTGTACTTATTATAAATGAGGTCTTTAGAGTCCTCTAAAGTGTACTAATGTCCCATATTTCAAAAATGCTGCAGTAAAATGGTTTCATATGAGGAGTGCATATAGTGTGGGATGTTCTCTATAAGAACTGACAATTCATTTCTTGTACTTATTAGAAATGGGGTCTTTATACCCCTCTAAATCGAATAATGTCCCATATCTCAAAAATGCTGCAGTAAAATGGTTTCATATGAGGTGTGCATATAGTATGGGACATCCTATATAAGAACTGACCATTCATTTCTTGTACTTATTAGAAATGGGGTCTTAATATCCCTCTAAATCAAATAATGTCCCATATCTAGAAAACACTGCAGTAAAATGGTTTCATATGAGGTGTGCATAAAGTATGGGACGTCCCCTATAAGAACTGACCATTCATTTATTGTACTTATTAGAAATGGGGTCTTTAGGGTCCTCTAAATCGAATAATGTCCCATATCTTGAAAACGCTGCAGTAAAATGGTTTCATATAAGGTGTGCATATAGCATGGGCCGTCCCGTATAAGAACTGACCATTCATTTCTTGTACTTATTAGAAATGGGGTCTTAATATCCCTCTAAATCGAATAATGTCCCATATCTTCAATACACTGCAGTAAAATGGTTTCATATGTGGTGTGCATAAAGTATGGGATGACCCGTATAAGAACTGACCAGTCATTTCTTGTACTTATTAGAAATGGGGTCTTAATATCCTTCTAAACCGAATAATGTCGCATATCTTGAAAACGCTGCAGTAAAATGGTTTCATATGAGGTGTGCATAAAGTATGGGACGTCCCCTATAAGAACTGACCATTCATTTCTTGTACTTATTAGAAATGGGGTCTTAATATCCCTCTACATCAAATAATGTCCCATATCTAGTAAACACTGCAGTAAAATGGTTTCATATGTGGTGTGCATATAGTATGGGACGTCCCGTATAAGAACTGACCATTCATTTCTTATACTTATTAGAACTGGGAATAATGTCCCATATCTTGAAAACACTGCAGTAAAATGGTTTCATATAAGGTGTGCATATAGCATGGGACGTCCCCTATAAGAACTGACCATTCATTTCTTGTACTTATTAGAAATGGGGTCTTTAGAGTCCTCTAAATCGAATAATGTCCCATATCTTGAAAACGCTGCAGTAAAATGGTTTCATATGAGGTGTGCATACAGTATGGGACGTCCCCTATAAGAACTGACTATTCATTTCTTGTACTTATTAGAAATGGGGTCTTAATATCCCTCTAAATCAAATAATGTCCCATATCTTGAAAACACTGCAGTAAAATGGTTTCTTATGTGGTGTGCATAAAGTATGGGACAACCCGTATAAGGATTGACCATTCATTTCTTGTACTTATTAGAAATGGGGTCTTTATACCCCTTTAAATTGAATGATGTGCCATATCCTGAAAACGCTGCAGTAAAATGGTTTCATATGAGGTGTGCATAAAGTATGGGACGTCCCCTATAAGAACTGACCATTCATTTATTGTACTTATTAGAAATGGGGTCTTTAGAGTCCTCTAAATCGAATAATGTCCCATATCTTGAAAACGCTGCAGTAAAATGGTTTCATATGAGGTGTTCATAAAGTATGGGACGTCCCCTATAAGAACTGACCATTCATTTCTTGTACTTATTAGAAATAGGGTCTTTATACCCTTCTGAAACGAATAATGTCGCATATCTTGAAAACGCTGCAGTAAAATTGTTTCATATGAGGTTTGCATATAGTATGGGACGTCCCGTATAAGAACTGACCATTCATTTCTTGTACTTATTATAAATGGGGTTTTTAGAGTCCTCTAAAGTGTAATAATGTCCCATATTTCAAAAATGCTGCAGTAAAATGGTATCATATGAGGAGTGGATATAGTGTGGGATGTCCTCTATAAGAACTGACAATTCATTTCTTGTACTTATTAGAAATGGGGTCTTTATACCCCTCTAAATCGAATAATGTCCCATATCTCAAAAATGCTGCAGTAAAATGGTTTCATACGACGAGTGCATATAGTATGGGATGTCCTATATAAGAACTGACCATTCATTTCTTGTACTTATTAGAAATGGGGTCTTTAGAGTCCTCTAAAGTGTAATAATGTCCAATATCTCAAAAACGCTGCAGTTATATGGTTTCATATGAGGTGTGCATATAGTGTGGGATGTCACATATAAGAACTGACCATTCATTTTTTGTACTTATTAGAAATGGGGTCTTTATACCCCTCTAAATCGAATAATGTCCCATATCTTGAAAACACTGCAGTAAAATGGTTTCATATGAGGTGTGCATACAGTATGGGACGTCCCCTATAAGAGCTGACCATTCATTTCTTGTACTTATTAGAAATGGGGTCTTTATACTTTTCTGAAACGAATAATGTCCCATATCTTGAAAACGCTGCAGTAAAATGGTTTCATATGTGGTGTGCATACAGTATGGGATGTCCTCTATAAGAACTGACCATTCTTTTCTTGTACTTATTAGAAATGGGGTCTTTAGAGTCCTCTAAATCGAATAATGTCCCATATCTTGAAAACGCTGCAGTAAAATGGTTTCATATGAGGTGTGCATACAGAATGGGACGTCCCCTATAAGAACTGACCATTCATTTCTTGTACTTATTAGAAATGGGCTCTTAATATCCCTCTAAATCGAATAATGTCCCATATCTTGAAAACGCTGCAGTAAAATGGTTAAATATGTGGTGTGCATAAAATATGGGACGACCTGTATAGGAACTGACAATTCATTTCTTGTACTTATTAGAAATGGGGTCTTTATACCCCTCTAAATCGAATAATGTCCCATATCTTGAAAACACTGCAGTAAAATGGTTTCATATGAGGTGTGCATACAGTATGGGACGTCCCCTATAAGAACTGACCATTCATTTCTTGTACTTATTAGAAATGGGGTCTTTATACTTTTCTGAAACGAATAATGTCCCATATCTTGAAAACGCTGCAGTAAAATGGTTTCATATGTGGTGTGCATACAGTATGGGACGTCCTCTATAAGAACTGACCATTCTTTTCTTGTACTTATTAGAAATGGGGTCTTTAGAGTCCTCTAAATCGAATAATGTCCCATATCTTGAAAACGCTGCAGTAAAATTGTTTCATATGTGGTGTGCATACAGTATGGGACGTCCCCTATAAGAACTGACCATTCTTTTCTTGTACTTATTAGAAATGGTGTCTTTAGAGTCCTCTAAATCGAATAATGTCCCATGTCTTGAAAACGCTGCAGTAAAATGGTTTCATATAAGGTGTGCATATAGCATTGGACGTCCCGTATAAGAACTGACCATTCATTTCTTGTACTTATTAGAAATGGGGTCTTAATATCCCTCTAAATCGAATAATGTCCCATATCTTCAATACACTGCAGTAAAATGGTTTCATATGTGGTGTGCATAAAGTATGGGATGACCCGTATAAGAACTGACCATTCATTTCTTGTACTTATTAGAAATGGGGTCTTTATACCCCTCTAAATCGAATAATGTGCCATATCTTGAAAATGATGAAGTAAAATGGTTTAATATGAGATGTGCATAAAGTATGGGACATCCCGTATAAGAACTGACCATTCATTTCTTGTACTTATTAGAAATGGGGTCTTTATACCCCTCTAAATCGAATAATGTGCCATATCTTGAAAACGCTGCAATAAAATGGTTTCATATGAGGTGTGCATAAAGTATGGGACGTCCCCTATAAGAAAACGGGGTGTTAATACCCCTCTAAATCGATTAATGTCCCATATCTCCTTTTCTACGAATCTTGCAATGAAGTATAAGAATATAGTAGGCCTAATACAGAAACGTCAGAGACCAATAAAGAAAACGCATATTAAAGCAGATGTACAAAAAAAAAAAAAAAAAAAAAAAAAAAGGAAAAATGTCATCATATCTCAATTCTGGGCGTCTAGAATGAAAAGCGCTCTGAAAGCACTTTCCCTCTGTGTTGTTCCCGAAATTACCGTAATCATAGTAATACGCGCGCACTATAATTTCAATCGCGGCTGGCTTGACCGTGTTTTCCTGAACTGCGGCTGGCTTGACCGCGGTCTTTACTTGCTGTTGCGTCTGGTTAATCAAATACAACAGTAGTATTTAAATTGAAGTTTAATTTAACTTTTGCAGTTCTATTCTTCCACCACCGCTCCTCCATTGCCAAGTAAAATAATGGCAGCATCACAGAAATGTCTTGGAAAAGGTAAGAAATCATTATGAGACACGAAAAAAAAATGCAATTTAGAGTAGCATGTTTTTTATTTATTTATTTTTATTTATTTTTTTCCGTAAGTAGTTTATTGTAGATTCCATGACTGAGCAGGATTGTGTTGTGGTTACAGTCAACTCGATCATCTGACGATGACAATGCACTTTTATGAAATCACTACTGCATATTACTAATGATATTTATGACTGTGCGGAGTCCATACAAGTGCTGCGTTATGCGCTAATGGAATCAGCACTGTCACAGATTGCATTGCTTAAAGCAGTCATTCCAGTTATGCCTTAGATTTTAAACGTGTAATTTTTAAAATATGAAGTGTTTCTATGAAAGGATTTAGCAATCTTAAGAGTTAGCTTACAAGAGACTGTTAACTTTAAGTTAACACACAGTGTATATCTCTTATCTTAATATTTCACCCACAGAAGAGACCATTAGCTTTAGTTAATAGACTATTAATTTTTTTAATTTGAAAATGTAATGCATAATGACAACATCATGTGCTCTTGTCAACACTAAACACCTGCTCATACTTGAAAAGACATTGAAAAGACATTTTGGATCATTAGAAATATGTACACATTACTATACATCAATGTCATCACAGAGATGGGTACAATATGTTTTTTGTTTAAACTGTGCTACAGGAAGCCCTGCTCCTGGTCCTGTGCCCAAGGACCATATACGGCTCTACAGCATGAGATTCTGCCCTTTTGCCCAACGGACAAGATTGGTGCTCAGTGCCAAGGGAATTAAGTGAGTACAAACATTAATGGGCATTAGTGAGTTTAGTTAGTATGAGGGTTTTTTGTTGTGCATGAATAAAATCATTTTAAACATGTTTGGGGAACAATAGTGTCTAATGAAAAGAAAAGCACCTATGAATAATTGTATTTTGTCCTAGACACGACATCATCAACATCAATTTGAAGAATAAGCCTGATTGGTTTCTGGCGAAGAATCCTCTTGGTTTAGTGCCAACGCTGGAGACCCCGAGTGGTCAGGTGATCTATGAGTCTCCAATCACCTGCGAGTACCTGGATGAGGTCTATCCTGAGAAGAAACTGCTCCCATCTGATCCGTTTGAGAGAGCCCAACAGAGAATGTTGCTGGAGCATTTTTCAAAGGTATTTCCTAACTCGCTTCCACAGGATATTATACTGTATATAGTCTTGCTAGATTGAATGAATTGAATGTGTTCATCAATATGAATTGATGCCCTTTTTAGATGACTCCCTACTTCTATAAGATCCCTGTTAGCAGGGCAAAAGGAGAAGATGTGTCTGCACTTGAAGCAGAACTTAAAGAGAAACTCACCCAATTTAATGAGGTTGGTTGAAATACTGATAATATTATAACTGAGTGGAATAAAGCTCCAGTATTGGATTTCTGATGTTAAACAGATGTAAGGAGATACATTTCAGTTGAGTTCAGATCTCAGTTTCACTTCCTGTATAAGCTCGTGCTTTCTCTGTGTGTTTAATGGCTTTTGACAGATTCTTGTCAAAAAGAAGAACAAGTTTTTTGGAGGAGATTCAATAACAATGATTGACTACATGATGTGGCCGTGGTTTGAGAGGATGGAGATGATGGATCTGAAGCAGTATGTTTTTATCTTATTTTTATCACATTTATTAAGTGCACAACCAGTAGAGAAAGGGAGATAATAGATTATGTCAGAAGTAAACAAGTACAGTCGTTTTATTTAATGAAAAAAAAAAGAAATAAAAAAAAAAATTAAAATCTTTAGTTTTATTTAAAGATATTTTTTCTCAATAAAAATGTTTTACACAAAAATGAGTATTAAATTTAAACAAATTGTTTAAACTAAAGAGGTAAGAAACTTAAGATCAGTTAGTGGATTACAAAAATTAAATTAATTTATTTTCTAAATTAGAATGATTTTTTTTTTTTTTTTTTTTGAATATTAACACCCTCCCAGCTGCTTGGACAGCACTCCTCAGCTGAAGAAGTGGACTGAACACATGTTAGATGATCCCACTGTAAAAGCCACAATGTTCAGCACAGCCGCCTACAAGGTGTTCTACAAGTCCTACATGGAAGGAAACCCTGATTATGATTATGGTTTATAGGATAAATCATTGTTCTCTGGTAAAACACACCTCTGTTGCCTGTCTGTTTTAAAAGATTCTTTCAGAAGGTACATTAATATCTGTCCATCTTTTATGCTGTGATCTCAGTTAATATGAAAGGAGAATTTCATGCCTGGTATGTCATTCTTTATGTCTCTTTGACTTGTGGTGTGGATATCAAAAACATAAATCTAAACCTTTGATCTTAAAATCTTATATAACTGGTAAAGTTATAATGCCTGAATGTGTTTTTTTTTTTTTTTTTTTTTTTTTTTTTTTTAATCAGAATGAATTACATGTAACAATAATAAAACAAAACCTCTTGTCAGTACAATGAAATAAAGTAAATAATAATGAAACTTTCTGGAGTTCATTGAATAGACGGAACCCATTGTTTAATGGCCTGTAAGGAGATGTTCCAGTATAATTGCTGTAGTTACTATACTGGGATATAAGTATAGTATGCCAACTGCAGGTACTGTCCCCCTGCTCAAAGGTTAACAGGGTTTTCATTATGTCAGTTCATGGATCACACCTCTGGAGTTTAACCTGCATTGTTTTCATAAGTGGCCTAATAGCCCTAATCATTAGGTGTCCACCACTTCTCTAGTGAATCACCATCATACACCAAGTTCTCAGAAAGATATGTAATCCATAAACTTACCAGAAGCAGGTGCCACTGAGGTTTTACAAGCATGCAGGAAAGATAACCACCTAAATCTGTCTTCTTCAGCTGACCAGAGTAGAAGCAAACACCATGATAAGTACATAGAACTCAAGTTGTTTTAAACCTGTATGAGTTTCTTTCTTCTGTTGAACACAGAAGGTGATATTTTGAAGAATGTGGGTAACCAAACAGCTGACGGTAGCCACTGACTTCCATAGTATGAAAAAAAAAAAAAAATGAAATAGTCAATGGCTACCATCAACTATTTGGTTAACATTCTTCAAAATATTTTCTTCTGTGTTCAGAAGAAGAAGAAAGAAACTAAACATCTAAGGGTTTTTTTTTCTGCAGTAGTCAAAGTTTATTATAAAATGCAGTAATGAGGTTAGGCGATTTTTCAATTCTTCACTTGTTTGCTCAAGTGCTCCACCCCATCCAGAGCAATCAAGCTAAAACTAACAATGGACATCTGCCAGTTGCCTCTTAAATATTTATTGCATTGGTAAGCATGACTTCACATAACAGAAGCTTTGAGACGTCAATGTCATAATCTATGACCAGGTGACCTTTGTGTTTGGGCAAATTCACAATTTTTTTTTTTTCCTACAGAAAAGTCAACATACTGACAAACTAACAAGCTGACTCATTCTACAGCTGTAGAACTGCAAAAGAAACCTTTGCATGATTTTGCAAGACACCCACACTAACAACAGAAACATAAACAGTGAGCATTATGTGGAAACACAGAATAGATTGTCTTTTTATTTCATAAGATGTTGTACTTGACTTGTCATACAGATAAGAAGATAAAAAGTCATTACACAGTCCAGAAATCAGTTCTGCGAGATACAAGAAGCTATATTGTGAATATAGTTAGACTACTGGTGCCTTTAGGCAAGGATTAATAAATGGTTATAATAAAGATTAAAATGGTTAAAATAAAGTGACCAGATTTCTGAAATGTAAACCAGGACATAGTTCAGTGGTCTATGTATTGTAAAATTACTTATCTATGAATTAAAAATGGGAAAACATATTTTTTAATGTTTTTAATTGTTGTGGATTCCATATACTATTATAATTATGTTAGGTCAAACTGTCCCCAACTGGTTTTGTTACAATTTACCACATATCACAATATTAAAAATATTAAATAGTAACACTGCAAATAGCAAACAGATCAAAACAGTATTATAACAAAATGACTTTACAAAAACGAAAACAAAGTATATATATAAAACCACATGATAAAACTTATTTTTTTTCTAAATTAATTTAATATTTTAATTTCACAAACAGCAATTACAACTTTAATTCACTTTTCAAATTATGCTCAAATTTTCTAATTTTGTGTTTCTGGTTTTGAAGGCTATGTTGGTCGGGCTTTGAACGTGTTAAAAAACAGGGACGTTTCCTGGTACATGACACTAAAAATTGGGACTGGTCCTGAAAAACGGGAACGTCTGGTCACCCAATAATAAATATTAAAACACATTGTTTTTAAATTCTCATTTTATTAAGCAGATTTGTTTAGATGTATCCTTCCGCCAGAAGATAAAGTCCCACCAAAAACAATCCGTAATAGGAGCCGCGGAGTGATATGAGGGATATGTGTTCTGTAACATAGCTGTTACTATTATGTTCATAGTTGAATGTACAGGAAACATGACACAGCAAAATCA
Source organism: Spinibarbus caldwelli (assembly GCA_039654775.1). Lineage (NCBI taxonomy): Eukaryota > Metazoa > Chordata > Actinopteri > Cypriniformes > Cyprinidae > Spinibarbus > Spinibarbus caldwelli. The sequence goes on along the minus strand of CM077243.1, from coordinate 16,057,793 downwards.
GAGAAATCTACAGTAAATCAGCACATCTGAAAATAACAGGCTTCTGAGCAGTTTATCGTTTATAGTCGTTTAATAGTTGTAAAATGAATATGGTATATACTCTTCAAACGATTAAAAGTAACTTTTTATTAAACGAAGTGAGCTAGTTTTGTAGAAGAGCTTTATTTTGAAGGAAACATTGGGTGTAACATTAAGTATGTAAGAGGAGGAGTCATTATCTTCAGCCACACCTATTCTTCCATAAAAACTCAACTTTCCAGCTAAAGTTTACTTCAGTCAGGTCACAGCCGGTTCAACAGGTAAGCAAGCCTTGAATGAATTTTTCTTTGCTTTTAGTAAAACACGTAAAGCATCTATGATAGCCATCAAAGTAATTTTCCTTTCTTCCCTCCATACGCGTTATGTATCTTTCGGTTCTTCAAAGTTTGTATAGTCACCATCGATTATTTTATTTCTACCTTTAAGGTCTTCTTTAAGAGGGCACTCCGATCACTATAATGGCTCCATCTCCAAAATGCCAAGGAAAAGGTAAGAGAAAGCATGTAAATTAGACTCGCTCACAAAGCTTGCATTATTTGTTCTATAACTTGCAAATGGACAAGCATTCATCAAAACATCCAGATATGAATTCACGTTCATCTGCATAGAGGTTCAGCTAGTTTTATTATAAACAAGAGTTTCATTACCAACCCGGCTGCAGAAATCCCAGATGTTATCAGGTCATGTCGTTGCGTAATCATTGTTTAAAAAATTCTTTTTGATAAAAGAGATTATAAGCTCTTAAAATGTAATTCATTAACAGTTTAGAACCTGAATTTAGTGGTCCACATTATTTTACTGATGAAATTCCACGCATATTATGTAAATAACTTTTTTTTTCATAAGTATGTAAATATTTACATTATTGTGTCACATGTGTTTCATTGATGTAAAAGCATGTCCTGCTCCCGGACCAGTGCCGAATGGTCTTATTCGGCTCTACAGCATGAGATTTTGTCCTTTTGCTCAGAGAACAAGACTGGTGCTCACTGCCAAGGAAGTTAAGTGAGTATTAACGTTGACCTGCTGTGCAATATTGGTCTAGGAGGAGGGTTGAGGTGTGTCTAGCCTATACATAAATTAGATTTGATATTCTTAACTTACATTTTCTTATCAATCTCCTAAATATCAATTCACTAACCAATATTGATTTTATATTCCGTTTACATAGACATGAAATTATCAACATCAATTTGAAAGATAAGCCTGATTGGTTTCTGGAGAAGAATCCTTCAGGGACAGTGCCAGTATTGGAAACCTCAAGTGGTCAGGTGATATACGAGTCACCAATCACCTGCGAGTACCTGGAAGAGGCCTACCCTGCGAAGAAACTGATCCCATCTGACCCGTTTGAGAGGGCCCAGCAGAAAATGCTGCTGGAGCATTATTCAAAGGTAGGCAGTGTGTTATTTTTAAAACATGTACTATACAAAGCATCTGCCAGTAGAACTGCTCATTTTAATTAAGCTCCTCCATCAGAAATCTCACTGCAATCAAGACATACAATATAGATATGTACTCTTTATCCATACAATTGCTAAAAAAATGAAATAAAATAAAAATAAAAATAACCAGGAAGATAAAACCTTAAGAAGCATTACTGATATATAGTTATATTAATGATTTGATTTTTTTTTTTTTTTTTTGGTTTTAATTACATTCATGGAAATTCATCCTCATTTCAGGTGATTCCATACTTCTATAAGATCTCTATGGGCAAGAAAAGAGGAGAGGACGTCTCAGCAGCTGAAGTTGAATTTACAGAAAAACTCTCTCAATTAAATGAGGTGGGCCGAAATTCCTACACTTGCTTAAAGTACAGTATGCTGTATTGATGTATTGATTTCTAACTACTTTTTTTTCCTTTTTTTTTTCAGACTCTGGCAAAAAAGAAGACCAAATATTTTGGGGGCGATTCCATCACAATGATTGACTATTTGATCTGGCCATGGTTTGAGAGGGCAGAGATGATGAGCGTAAAGCAGTATGTTTTTTTGTTTATTTGTTTTTTATTAGTACATATATTAAATATATATTGTATGGTTAAAAAAAAAACACAAAAATGGAGCCATTTCCTCAACAGCAGGAGGAATAGTGTGCTGAGTTACAGAGGTTAAGTCAAACAGATATGCAGGCAGTGATGAATGACTGAGATTAGTAAAGGTAGGGCTCTGGTTCCAGTTGAATTGCAAAGCACTTTGGTTCAGTGAACTTTGTGCACACAAGAGAAACGTACTTGTCTTAACAAATACACTTTTGTAAATGCAACCATGTCTTTTGTGTTTCTCCAATATTTAACTTGCTTGTAAATCTAATAGTTGCGTACCTCTATTCAAATTTTAGTTGTTTGGCCAACACTCCTGAGTTGAGGAAGTGGATTGAACGCATGTTCGAGGATCCAGTGGTCAAAGCCACCATGTTCAACACAGAGGATCACAAAGTGTTCTTCAACACCTACATGGATGGAAACCCTAATTATGATCATGGTTTATAGAGTAAAACAGGATGATATCCGTCCAACTGTGTGTGTGGATTTTTTATCATAACTCTTTTCTTAGTCTAAGTATTTTTATACTGAATTTACAGCAAATTTTGCTTTTAAGCCTTAGACCATGTAAAAAAGGCTACAATGAGTATATTAACATGTTTTTCATTCATACATGAATATAAATAAACCAAACGTACAAACCATAAATATTATGGACAAAACATGTATGCTTGTCTTTATTCCTTTATCTTTCCTGTAGCTCAAACAGTACAGCTTGGTGCTAGCAATGCCAAGGTCATAGGTTCAATTCCCAGGGAAAGCAAGAACTGATCAAATGTATATGTGTACCTTGAATGCAGTGTAAGTTGCTTTGGATAAAAGCTTCTGCCAAATGCATAAATGTAAATCCCTATATATCACCAGTTTCCTCTTTGGTCGCAAGTGCAATGCTTCTGAGCCATGCACTGCCTGTCATGGGCTTGCACAACAACATTGCTTCCTGGGAGGAGAAATTATATTACTCCATAAAAGTTTGTTTAGTGCATCTCAAAATCAAAACTGATAATACTGCTAAATACTCTGATAATGTTACATAATTTACATTCTTAACAATGATATTACATCATTTGCAATAACTCATGGTTCAGAGATCCTGAATCAGCTGCCAGAATGATGATGAATACCAAGTGGGTGTTTCTTCAACCATTTGCACTTTTGGCCCTGTGGACTTTAAGAAAATAAACTTTCTTAAAATCCTATTATTTTATAGCAGCAACATCATTTCAGTCACATCTCAAATTGTGTATTGTGTTTGGTAACATTCTGTTACTTTTTTTCCGGAAAATCTTTGTCTTGCTAAGGACAGTTTCACAGGAAGCATTTTAGATATTTTAAACAAACTTGTTTTCACTTTTTGCATAATTTAACAAAATTACAGCTTGAAATGATGCATGATAAAAATAACTGCTCTTAGGTGATTGAATTTGAATTTATTCACAAATTACATCTTATTTCAACTCCAGCATGCTCTACACTGACACTGTCCCTTTGGTAAAAAAATAAAAAAAGTAACTTTTGTAATAAACTTGATTATTTTATTGTTATTATTATTATAATACACAAATTTGGTTTATTGTCATGAAAATGACAACAAAATTAAGGAAAAGTTGTAATGTGTACAAATTTAAATACATTTTTAAATAAATTATTTTTTTCATTTTTGCAAAATAAATATTGAAATGGTTTGTGTATAATTCACACTTTGTTATGATAATTTTAAAATGTAAAGATTAATATTTTTATAATGGATTTTATATTTTAGCACTGAAAGTTTCAGTCAGGGACAAGAGTAAAACAATGAAAGATATACATAAAAGACATGTGAAAACTAACAAAACATAAATGCTAAAAAAATAAAAGTTTCCAAGACTGCTTAATGTGACCGACATATAACAAAAATTTAAAAGTTGAAATTTGGCCCCCTGGGACACAAAAAAGCCCATATTTGAAGAAACACCCAAATATCATCATAGCATCAGTGCTTAACATGTCATTTACATTTGAGATGCATAACGTCATCCTGTAATTAGGCTGCAGAAATCCCCTGCACTCAAAGCCAGAGCAGGAAGTCTATGTCTGGTCTGTTGAGCTAAATTCATGTCTCACGGAACCATTAGAAAAGTGTAGGGTATATTCTTGAACAAGCACAGAGGTATTTTTGACCATATCTTGAAAATGCTCCTCCATTTTGGCAAATACGTGCCTCTGCAAAACAAGAGGCCTAAACAGGTTTATCGGTTCTGCAGTACGGATTATTTTGGGAACCAGAATTTCCACCGGCATGCGAGGGTTCCCGACAACAACGTGATAGAGTCTCTTTTCCTCCAAGCTTTTCTGAAGAAAGCTGAGCAGATCTCGTAATCTGTGATCGAGATTCTGCGGCTGCCACATCGCAGGACGTTTACTCAACAGCAGATGCAAAAGCGCCGTCTTTATATGGTAATTAGAAAAGGCGCTTCTCCCAGTCAAAGCTGTCTGCTTTTTGTGCAAGAAAGAAACAATCTGAAGACAGTGAACATGGCACGAGTTTGTAGGAAGTCGTTTTGCTAGATGTTTAAGCAGGTTCTTTTCATAAACGGTTAGTGAGAGTTGCCAGTGAATGTCTGAGGAGTTGCTAGTGTCAGATGGGAAATGAGAGATAAGGTAAGCATCCGTGTCCTCAAACTGAACAGCAGGGGTAATGTTAAGAATGACAATCTTTCCAGACCTAAATCTGATTTTGAGAGCTCCAGGGAAGTCCAGGTTCCGAAAAGCCAGCTCAAAATCGTACTTATGAGAGATCTGGCCCCATGCTTTGCTCACCGAGATCTGGAACCATCTCATGATCTGATCTTTCGACAAATACGAGGTGTTCTTCTCACAGAGGAGCTCCACCAAAGTGTGTTCCTCAAGTTTTTCACTCTCATTTCTATTGTGAAGCAGACACAGCATATCATCGCCGAGATTGGCTGAGCCACAAAGACAGTCTGTGCCATTCCCACCTGGTTTTATTAGTTTAATCCTTCCACATCCTTGCAAGTCCAGTGGGATTTCAGTGGAGGGGTCACACCAGAGCTGAAACTGGAACCTGAATGGCTGTGGAGGAGCAAAAGGCACAATGATGTCACATGTAGGAGGTTTAGACACCCTCCAAGACTCAAACATGCTGCCTATGCCAACAAATTCCTCGACTTCCAGGTCAGATTCTCGATCGCAAACACTTCTCAAAGCCTCAAGCAGATCATCTGCAAAGCCCTCGATAAACTCACGCACTCTCCCGCTCTCGCGGATGAAAGGATGGAAGCGGGTCTTGCAGAAGTTACTTAGGACACCTTTATCTAGGGCTACAGTCTTAGCGCTGAGATATTCGACACTGGAATCTCTATCGTCATCCTCCATGGGGTCTGGCATTTCAGTAGGGATCATATCCTGCCTGCACACCTCAATTGTGAAGAAAATGACTAGGCAGAGTGTGCTCCAAAAGTACCAGCTGTAACTGTCCTGATCATCAATCAGAGCTGTTTCTGTTTGTGAGATCTCCTGTTCCAGGCGCTTCTGTTCGGCCTCCAGCTTCTCCTGGTGCTCTCTCATCCGCGTCAAGAGCTCATCATCTTGCTCAGGGATGGTGGTGTTCTCATTTGGGAAGAGCAGCGGGTGGTTGAGGATAGCGGCTACTACCACCATGCAAACCCGTGCAATAGCACCTTGCATCCTTTACTGTGCGTCTAGGAAAATACACAATTCTCGATTAATGTGAGCTTCTTGAAAGGAAATGCATCTTCTAACTTTTGTGAAAACATGTCATTCTTCAGAGTGGTTATTTTTGAACTGTAATACAAAAGACTGCCCTGCACTGGGGAAGGAAGTCAGATAACTCCAGTTAAATGTCATAAATTACATGAACCAGATAGCAGTATCCAAATAAAAGCAATAAAGTAATAATGACTTTTTATCTCTTAACTTGAGGTCTGGGTAAAAAAAAAAAAAAAAAAAAATCATCTCATCTCTGTTCAAAGTATTTTATCATTTTGCCTTAACTGAAGCTTAGGAAGGAACCTCATAAACACTAAGGAGGGCGTTATGTAATTGGTTTATTTATAGTGTGGCACTTGGAGTCTGAGTGATTCTTGGAATGATGCAGATAAAATTCCATATTTATACAATCTGCAAGCTACTGGCACATTCCATGAATACGGTAATTTTTTAAAGCATAGAGATACGAATTTCGGCAATCTTTTGTAGTGATACTGAATACATACTAGTAAAAAATGTACTCGTCTAATTTTATTTATCCGTTTCTGTTGACAGAATTCATCAAGCTTAACCATATTACTCAAGATATTATAAGAAAACATGTTCAAAACAAAAATGGATCTTCAATAAATTTGAAATGTTTGGCCATTTTTTTTTTCTTTTCAAACATTTCAGTGATTAAGCTGCATTTACACAATTTTTGTAAATGCAAACCACATAGAGACTAAATATAAAATAATTAAATGGCTGAAATTTTACTTTGATCTCACCAAGTGTTCTGAAAGTTAACCACCTCCCCCTTTCCCAGCTGAAAGGAGGGGTTTCAATGTTTCTACTACTTTTTTCCCCCAGTTTAGGCCCTATTTGTATTAGTGTACATAAATTAAAGTCTATGTGGAACTGCATCATATCCCGAGTTAAACAGCACAAAATAACAAAAAATAGTTTTTTAAATAGAGTACATAATGATAGGTAGTTGACTAATCATGGTTGAGCTCCAGTAAAGACGGTAATTGGGAAATTTGCGCTGCAAAGACTCCCACAGTCTACAAACTAAAAGGCGGAGTTCAGACAACAACAATTTACTCATTAAACAGAAATCTATAAATAGTTAAACACTATTACAGAGGAAATATTTGTTAACGCGTGACTGAAATGATTAATGTAAGTTTATCAGCAACAGGGCGACTGAAACGTGTAGTGTAGAGGGCGGTGACGACTTAAAGGCAGAGCATCTAACAACTTCTCTTTTTAATCGACACAGTTGCGGATTTTCTTTTCGATGTCTTAAGATGTTCTACAAAACTCTTGTGGTTTACACAATTCTTATTTTTTTACATTGTAATCATTGCTGTTGCGGTGTCTTGAATAATCTATGAAGCAGCAGATGGCCACTGCTCGCGCTGACTCTTTGTTTCAGACCAAGAACAGAATAGTAACTTACACTGTAATCCAAGAGTTAAAGTCCAGCGTTGTTCATTGTTTCAGAGCGATACTGAACCGACACAAGAGAAAGCGCTTCAGTGCCGTTACTCTTCTGTTTCCTCATCTGCTCTCACATCCAGGAAGTGACCAATGGGGCCGTTTTCGCTATAAAAAGCACGTGGGTCAGTCCCGCTCTTGAGTCAACATCATGTCACACACACACACACACACACTCTCTCCGGGGGTGGTGAAAACATTAACTTTTTTGAGGAAAAAATATTAAAAGTTTTCACAAGTTATACTTACAGACAGTGAATATTATGTTCCTATAATGTTAATTGTGGATGCAATTACAAAAATAAAAAGGCTTCAAAATATGTGCATAGCCCTGTTGAAGAATCAAAACCATGTTATATGATATATGGCAATGAGAGTAATATCTATAGACGGCGGTATTCAAATGAGGTTTGTCGACGAGGCATTTACGTTGTTTTTTCGGCTCTTTTGAAGACTGCAGCTGCGCAGTGAAGGCGGATGACGAATATACCCACACGAGGTCGCTACGTCACCAAAGTTCAGGAGCCTAGACACAATATATCTACAACAATATTTTGATATCAGAGCGTTTGTCGGATAGCCCCCATTGCAATCACTCGTCTGGAGGATCATTTTGAACTTTCTTTTTAACGCTGTTTTCGTGAGGGTCACGCTATGCGATAATTATTGAGAAAAATATCCATCCTCATACGATCCTCTATAAGGTCGCGGGAGGGCTGGAGAGCTTATTGAGAAAAATGTGAAAAATGTAAATATGAAATATTTTACACCATCCGACTATTGAAAGGAAAGAAAGCAAACCCGTTTTAAGTAGTTTTAAAGTCAGGTATTAGTGCGCAAGTTTGGGTGTGGCCAAAGGAAGCAGGTGCGCGCGCCCTACACGTGAACCCATCACACTTCAGCACGCAGAGCTCGCGAGATGCGTTCATATTTGTGAAACATTCGTTTCCACGTGATCCATATAATCATTTTTAATATAAATTGAACATTTTTCAAATTAGTTTTTTATTTTTTGTTGGTCTTTTTCGCAGATTTGAACAGCGTGTTTGGCGGTCATTATCAGATAAGTACATTTGACACATCTGCAGCCTCTTATAGCGATAACCTAAATTAATTAATGGATCGTTTAAAGTTGGTTCTACAATATTTCCAGTCAAATTCTGAGTCCATCTCCAATGGTATCTGTATAATATTGTCACTGATAAGCGTCAAGTTGTATACAAGTTTTGATTTCAACTGCCCCTGTTTACCGCAATATAATAAGATGTACGCACTGGGGGTCATGTTCGTCCCTCCAATTATATTGTTCCTTTTGGGAGTGTTAGTCAGTCGTCATACAGGGGTGCTGATGGAAGAGTGGGTCAGACCCCTGGGCAAGAGGACAAAAAATCCAGCAGTGGTAAAGTAAGTTTGAAGCTAAACAATATTCATAATATTACTTATTTATTATGAATAGCCTATTAATCAAATAAAAATACTTATATCATCCTTCTCCCAGATTTTTACTGTCATCGATGTTGCAACGGGCCCTTCTGGCCCCCATGGTCTGGATTCTGATGACACTCTTGGATGGAAAATGTTTCATCTGCGCATTTAGTATGAATGTAGACCCTAAATATTTTACAGGAATACCAAACAGCACTGGCCTAGAATTGATTAAGATCATGGCTAAGGTGCCTTGCAAAGAAGATGTCATCTTCAGCAGTTTTCGGAAAGCTGTCTCACGCTATGTGCGTTGTTACTCTCAGGTGAATGTGTTTTCTTATACATTTTTTGTGCATTTTTTCAATGCTTACATTGTCTTTAGTCAAAGAACCGTGATGTCACTGTCATTTTTGCTGCTAAGTAAGATTGAGCTGTACAAAGTTGATAGGAGCAGACCTTTAGCAAATCTGTAGGTGGTTAAAATCCTTTCATGCTTTGCATAACCAGATGATTCATCTATACTTCTTGTACAACTGATCTTCTTCTCTAAGGCAATAGGCTGGTCAATCCTCCTCTTCTTCATTTTTTTGGGTGCTGTGGGCCGTGTCCTCAAGCCTTGCTTCAATCACGCCACTTTCCTGCAGACACGCTACTGGAGCAATTACCTGGACATTGAGCAGAAGCTCTTCGATGAGACCTGTGTCCTTCATGCCAGAGATTTTGCCAGAAAATGTGTGGTGCAGTTCTTTGAGAGTATGCGAGAAGACGTGACTGTGAGAATGCCACTCTCAAGTGCACTCAAACCCAGCAGAATCCATAATGAATATGAAGAGGAAGAAGAGGAGCGCCTGCATGGTATAACTAGACAAGATCAGGTGGATCATTTGCTGCAGACCTGGTACGAGTGCAAACCAGAGCTGGACGTGACCAAGATGGCCTATAAACCCAAAGTTTGTATCACTTGGGAAGATATCAATGGAAAGGCCTTATTCTCTGAAGTGTAAAACCAGGGGCGGCGTTTCGGTATGGCAGAGTATGGCAGTTGCCATACCCTAGCCCAGTCAGGTGCTGTGAAAAATTATCCAAACTTGAGTCTATTATAATTCATTATTATTATTATTTTAAATCAGAGGGTTTTAAAAGTAGTTAACCAATGATAAGCATTAAAAAGAGCTTGTCAGTAAAACTTCGTAACGCCATTAGATCATCAAGCTCCCCCGCCTCCTTCAGATTGACGCGCAGCGCACAGTCTGGAGGAGACAGATCTCTTTTTCGCAATGCAAGGGTAAATAAATAATTGATGTTTGAATAGTACAGCGTTTTCTTTACTCAAACACGTCTGTAAAGGCTAATGTTCTTGTGTGTTTGAAGAGCGGATAAGAATTAGGTTATTTGCCGTCTAGCCAATATATTTTTGTACGTTTTAAATATCCTGTGCATAAGCGCTTCATTTGAGATTTTGTCCAAGTGTATTAAACAACAAGAAAAACTAAGCGCACATATAGCTACAATCAGGGGCGGACTGGCCATCTGGAGCACCGGGAGTTTTCCCGGTGGGCCGCTGTACAATGTGGGCCGGCCCTTTGTGTAAATATATATATAAAAAAATGAATTGTAGTACATGTATGTATATCCCTCCATCGGCCCAGACGAATGGGCCGCGCGGCTTGATTCAAAAATTGTAATTAATTTAGCGCGCTCCGGCTCAGTGCAGCGGCTCAAAAGCGCTCCTCAATGTCAAAATGTTAGAAATAGCCAATCTAAGTGTAGAAGGCGGGATTTACTGTTCACAGACGCTGAACTGCGTGCGACTTGAATGCGAGCTGAGGTAAAATGTAAGCAGCTAAACGTGACGAGACAATTCAGCAATGTTTGCCAACCATTTACGATAAAATAAATAAAATAAAAAAAACATTTAACCACAGATATTAATTTTCAGGAATGCAAACTACTACTGGCCTTTTCGAATGACGCAGATTTTAATGCCATTTACGTTATTCATCACAATGTACATAACATAGCAGTGTTCAGCAGACATGAGACGAGTTAATGCATATCTCTATATAGGCTTTCTTCCGTGATTTCACGTGTCTAAGAAAATGTTTAAAAATCTATAAAAATCAATCTCAGTCTTACTCTAGACCACTGTAAATCTGAAGACTTTTGCCTTCGAGTGCTGTGCATAGGAAAGTGATTTATATGATAGGCCTAATAAAAATAAGTTGCTTATTAATTCACATGCATTATTTTATATACACACTGGTGGTTAAAAGTTTGAAATAATTAAGGCCTTTTATTTATTTATTTATTTATTTGCAAGAAGCTTGCATTTCTTTGTTCAAAAATACAGTAAAAACAATAATATTATGAAATATTACACTTAAAGAGTGGTTTTCTATTTAGGATATTTTTAAAATGTAATTTATTTCTGTGATCAAAGCTGAATTTTCAGCATCATTACTCCAGTCTTCAGTGTTCCTTCATAAATCATTTAATGCTGCTTAATGTGCTGCTTAATTATTATCAGTTATTATTTGTGATCAATTATTAATAATGGTTTTTATTATTGGTATAATGGTTCTCAGTTAAAGAACAGGATTTATTTGAAATATAAGTACATCGCAATAAGCGTAAATATCTTTACTGTCACTTAAATCAATTTAATGCAACCTTGTTGAAGAAAAAATATTAATTTATATTTTTTAATCTTACCCAAGACTGAATGGTATCACATTTTCCACAAAAATATGAAGCAGCACAACAGTTTTCAACATTCATAATAAGCAGAAATGTTTCTTGAGCAGCAAATCAGCATATTAGAATGATTTATGATGGATCATGTGACTCAGAAGACTGGAGTAATGAAGCTGAAAATGCATCTTGGATCACAGCAATAAATTATATTTTACTATATATTCGCATAGAAGACAGCTATTTTAAATTGTAACATTATATATTTCACAGTACTGTTTACTGTATTTTTCATCATCAAAATTAGTATACTCTTTTCCACAATTGGAACTATATTCCTTAAAATGATAGATGTGAAGCTCCTGCAAAAGGACAAATACTGTATATGACCAATAGAAAGGCACCACAAAAACAGTCCGCATTCTGCACTATTCAAGTCTTCTAGATGATACCAGAGCATTGTGTCATATGGACTGATAATATAGGTATTTATAGTGATATTAAACTGTCCCTCATAAAAATTCTTAAAAATGTACTATTTGGCATATACACCAGGAAAGACAAATTATAATGTAAAGAATGCCAGTCATTTTTGGCATGGTGTGGTGTGTTGCGGACCGGGTTTGGTGGGCCGCTCTGTGCCAAAAAGTCCAGGGCCACTTTTTGGCCCCAGTCCGCCCCTGGCTACAATCAACGTTATATAACCTGTAAAAGTTGATGAAAGCATATAATGCAATGCACTTGCTGCCTCAGATAACAGTTGCAGCCGTTCTAATGACAGACAAAACAGAGGGAGAGCGGGGTACAAAGTAACTCTTTTTGACTTTCTCAAATAGTGTAAATCCATATGGGGTTCAGAGTATAATTTTTTATCCACAGTAATTTCACACTTGTGTAGTACAAATGTCACTTTGTTTCATAATTACAGTGTATGAGTTTTTCTTTATTTACCCTCAAAAATTGGAAGTGAAATATGACAACATGCCCCGTAGGCAGGGTACTTTGTAACATGTGAGGGGCACGTTGTAACATGACCATATGACAGCTTAAAATGTTATCTGATCTAATGAAAAAAATATACAAGACAAACTAAAATATTTTGCCAATAAAATAAAGTAATTATTTATTTCAAATAAAATAATGGCGATTTTTAAGAATTAAAAATAATTTGATTTTTGAGTTTGACAATGAGCACATTGCAACCATGCTTGGGATGCCCCACATAAACGAGGCAAAATGCTTTACATTTCTTGAAATAATAATTTCTTTATTCACCTGTTTCTGGTCGATTCTCATTAAAATTTGTTAAAGTAAATAGTGTGAATTACATCGCTAATGTCTTTTTATACAGTCTACGCTAATGTCATAGAATAGCACGGCAGGGCACATTGTAACGCAGTGTTACAACGTTCCCCATCTGCGCAACTGGAATTTAAAACCGGTTATTGTCTTCTGCTAGTTAGCGAAGCATTCAGGGCCGGCGCCAAGGGGGGGCATTCAGGGTCGTAAACCCCCCCCCCCCAATGCTCTGGAAGCATTAACTAATAAATCTAAACTGATAAATAACAGATTGGAGATTAAAATAATAGCAGATTTGTTTCATTTTAAATGAGTAATAAAAACTGAGATGAAACATTTACTTAAGCCAGAAATATAATTTTACCATGGTAAAACAAATGTTCAGTGATATCTTCAATAGACTTTTGAATTTTGGCGCCCTTTTTTCTCTATATAATGTTGATATAGTAACTATAAAATACTGTAAATTTGGTTATGCTAACATATGTAGAAATATTTAAACCACGTGTGTTACAACTAACCCCGACACTGGATTAAATAAGATTTAATGTCAGTCAGTGGCATGTTCATGAAATATTAATAAAGACAATGAAAAATGTTGACCCTAGAATTGTAATCATTTCAGAACTAATTGACTAATTATTGTTAATTCAGAAGCAAAAACTTAAAAAAGCTTGCATGCTGGTGCATAATTATATATAATTTCTGTTTTCATCAATGTTGCAATGAGCTCTTCAGGATTCTGAGGCAAAGAGGTGGAGAATGTTTCATCTGCATAATTAGTATGAAAGTAGAACCCAAACATGTTTGAATTGTAATGTTACTATCAGATTATTGTCAGTTCAGAAAGCCTGGTTTTGACCTTCCTCAAGCACTTGCATGCTGGTGCATTTGAATATGCTGGGATTTAGTTTGTGTATTTTTGCATGTCTCTTTCCACACACATTACACAACAACCTCATGAATGTGGCTTGGATGCAAATTACTACAGATCCTTGGCAACACCTGAAAAAAAAATGTGTGTGTATTGTGTATTTGCCTGTATATACTGTGTATGTACATTTATTAATAATGTTGATTAATAAAAATATGTTTATCATGCATGGCAGTTAGACCACTGCGTTCTGTATTTGTATATGGTCCATCTTTTGAAATGTACTTTTGCCTTCAATACACCTTTTGAATAAGAGATATTTTGTCTTGTTATGCTTGACAGTAAACAGTTTAAGCACTGGACAATGCGAGGACAAAAATCACACCCAGCTATTTAATTGAGGATGTGTTAGAACAGGGGTGTCAAACTGAGTTCCTGCACAGTTTAGATTCAACCCTAATTAAACACACCTGATCCAACTAATCAAGTCATTTAGGCTTATTTGAAAACTACAAGGTATGTGTGTTGGTGCAGGATTGGAACTAAACTCTGCAGGGCTGCGGCCCTCCAGGAATTGAGTTTGACACCCCTGTGTTAGAGCCTCTAAAGGAGGAGCCTGTCACTCATGTGCATCCATGCATTAATGCGACCTGGTGAACCTTTGTTCACTTTAGACTCAACTCTGCTCCATGTCTTGCTCTCTTTTCTCTCTGACAAGATAAGTCTTTGATTATTATTATAATAAGATTTATCATTTATTACTGTGCTAATTTGATAAACTTTGATCTACTATTTTACTCTAAAAGGTGAACTGACTTTTCCAAATGGATAAGTTTCGGATTATGGTCCAGTTTTTGCAAGCCAAGCAAGAGTCGTTCATGAATGGCATCTGCGGGATCATGGCTCTGGCAAGTGCTCAGATGTATTCCTCTTTTGAGTTCACCTGTCCTTGTCTTCCAGACTACAATTATGCGTATGGAATCGGCATTCTAATCGTTCCGCCAATATGGTTCTTTTTACTTGGATATGTACTTAACAACAACATATCAGTGTTAACAGAAGAATGGAAGAGACCGGTTGGAAAACGCAGGAAAGATCCTGCGGTTTTGCGCTACATGTTCAGCTCCATGACGCAGCGCGCTCTCATCGCTCCGGCTGTATGGGTAGCCGTGACATTAATGGATGGCAAGAGCTTTTTGTGTGCTTTCAGCGACACGACGGATTTATCCGAGTTCCTCAACGAGAGCTATCAAAGCATATCCAAAAAGGAGCTTCTGAAATTACAAGCAAGGATTCCATGCGAAGACGTATTTGATGGACATGAGATTATTTCCAGAGAAGCGGCCACTAGGTATATTCGCTGCTTGTCACAGGTAGGCTAATGGCATTATTTCACAACTTATTGATGAAATGGGGTTTTCTAAATTATCTTAGGTACCTATTAACGCTGGCTAAAGAAATATTTGTAATTTTGTCAAATTTTGCAAAAGACGCACGTTGTTATTATTATAGGCTATTAATTAGTGTCAAGGAAGGTATACAGCGTGAAGCGATGCGGTGCTAGAGTTGTTTATCAACAAACAACCAATCATAAACTGCTTTAGTGCTTACCTCATTAAATATTCATAGGCTTATAGAAACTTCTACGCGCTGAGAGAAAATGAAAATGTCAAACGTAGTAGAGACAAGTAGCCTATTTGAGAAGAGATAAGTTATTTTTGCTTTTGTTCGTTTCATACGATTTACAAACATATTGGCTACAAGAGGTTACTAAAACACGACAGGTCCATTAACTACGAACACAGGGAAATAATAGGCCATATAGGCCAGGGATTTGAAAGTAGTATTATAAGAAATGTAGGCTATGACATTCAATTTGATAATATGGAAGCTATATATTGTCTATATAAAACTATACATTATATAAAACTAGGCTATATATTGTTAGGCCTATATTTTTTTTAAATCTGCTGTAATGTTTTATTTTTTTCTTTAGGCCTGTGGATGGACCTTTTTAATGGTTATAACTATAGCAGCCTTCTTGATAAGGGCGATAAGACCTTGTTTTACACAAGCCGCTTTTCTTAAAACCAAATATTGGTCGCACTACATTGATACAGAGCGCAAACTTTTTGATGAAACGTGCAAAGAGCACGCCAAGAGCTTCGCTAAGGTCTGCATACAGCAATACTTCGAGAGCATCAGTGGTGAAATTGTTCCACAGTTCCAGCTACCCACAAAGAAAGGGAAAGGTGATAAAGATGATGAAGGGGAAAAACAGAAGAGTGACGAGGAGAAGCTTCTTGGGATCCGTAAAGAAGAAGACATGAATCAAGTCCTGTGGAAGTGGCATACATGTAAACCCGCACTATTGCTGAACAAACGCGCTGAAGATATGAATGGACATGCGCACTTGGATACACTCAGCCTCTCAAATGAGCGCTACACTCACACACCTATGAAAAACACAGCTGTGGCATACTACTCCAAAGTCTGACTTTACGTTTTAATCTTAGTCTGAATTGAAGTGTCATAGCAGTGCTCTGTCAAGATCTCATTTCTATTTATTGCATGCCATTTCTTATTTGATAGGCTATCCTATTGAGACTCAGTCATTCAATCCAGCCACTATTGTAAACATATGCTGTTTGTTGACAAATAAATGAGAACATAAATAATAGGATATCATGGGCTTTTCTGTGATAACGTAAAGCAACACGCAGGTGTGACCAATATGACAATAATAATATAATGATGATGACGGTGTTAATTATTGAATTAACATGACAAAAATAACTTTAAAATGAGGTAAAAACAAATACAAAATCCAGATATTTCTTGCTTAATTCATCCCTAAAGTTTGGAAATTCTAAAATTTAATTATTTAAATTTTTTAATTGGTTACTTATTGTAATGTATAGACACTTGATTTCTGTAAATTGGCTTTGAATAGAATTTTGGACAGTGGATGTAGTCAAAAAGGTTGAGAACCACAATGGGTGTCACTTCAGAACTCACTGTGGCTCTCCCCTGTGGCCTGCCATGGGGAATCTGTTTTATGACATTGTGGTTTCCGGGATGATCTCTTTATTCTGAGATGTTCTGACCACTTCAATGTTTCTATTTTGTATGTCTCCTTAATTAAACACACCTAGTTTAATTCCAAGACCTGCGAAAGGAGTGTCAGATAATTGAGACATGCAAAAAAATGAACCGGAACTTAGGAACCACTGTCAGATCCATTTTTACTGGGTCTCAGGAGGCATTTTGAACAATACGATGGATGACATTTATATGAAGAGAGAGCGAGAGGGAGAGAGAGGTGTGTTTTGTTTTTGTTTTTTTTGCATGTGTCTGATCTTCCTCAATTACTTTAGTCCAACCGGTTTTAGTTAAATGCTTATTAGTTCCATTGGGGCTGAAACCAGATTGTAATTGCTGTTGGTGATTCATTGCTGTATGTACATAACAGACAGAGCTAAGAAATGATCTCACTTCTTGACCACAACAAATACAGCTACATACAGACAGGTTTTTGTTTTGTTTTTACAATCTGCTTCTGCTTTTATATAATTTTAAAACTTTGTGGATGTTCAGCAAGACAATGTGTACTCCCTGACGATGAAATGTAAGTTTTCATTTCAGAAATCATTTGATTTTTCAGTTGATATTTGGTTTTCAGTAAATAATTTGAGTGGCACGTTGAGGCTGGAGGAAGTTTTGCCCAATTAATTGCTTTCATATGAATTGAATGTACAACTACATTTATTGATTTAGAAATTGTATAATGAAGCTGTTTTGCTCTTCTTTTCATGTATAACTGTGTCAACCATAAAGGACTTACTTGCACATCTGTCTTTGTCAGGTTTTAGGTTTAATTTACAGAGACAATAATCATCATCAGCGGGGAAGAAAAAAAAAAAAAAAAAACGGAGAAAAAGAAACACACCTATATCAAAATAAGATGTCTGCTTTCCTCTCAGAATACATCAAATTTATAGCACTTTACTTCAAGAGTAAGGATGTCATGGTCTTCAATGGCCTCATTGGTTTAGGAACAGTGGTTGGTCAGACAGCATACAACATCTTAGCATTTAACTGTCCATGTTTACCAAAGAAGAATTACCTGTATGGCCTGGCTGCCATTGGTGTACCAGCCCTGGCTTTCTTTGTCATTGGGGTGATGCTCAATCAAAATACCTGGGACGTTGTGTCAGAGTGTCGGACCAGAAGATGCAGGAAATTATCACTAACTGCTGCTTTTGCTCTGCTGGGCTCTGTTGTGGGCAGAGCAGTCGTTGCCCCTGTCACCTGGACTGTAATTTCCCTCCTGAGGGGAGAGGCGTATGTCTGTGCTTTCAGTGAGTTCATGAACATCTCATCTTTGGATGACATCTTTTCAACTACACCTGGTCCAGAGATCATGGCCCAGTTTCCATGTAAAGATGTACCTGCTCCATTTATGAATTACACCGGAGAGGTTGAACGCAAGTTAAAGTACGAATCCCAGGTACTTATCATTTTTCTTAGTGTTGTTACAGTCCCTAATTGTATCAACACTTCTGATATGTACAAACTGTTATGTTCATTTTTTCCCTTCTTCATCTAGCTTTTGGGCTGGTTGCTGGTGGGAATCATCTCTCTCTCTGTCTTTGTGGTCCTTTGTCTGAAAAACTGCTGCTCTCCTCTTGGCTACCATCAGGAGGCGTACTGGTCCCAGTACTGCTCCAGCGAACAAGCTCTCTTCCAGCGAACAGCTGAAGTACATGCTAAATACCATGCGGCTGAAAATGTCAAGAGTTTCTTTGGGTTTGTGGCCTTGGAAAATCAGGAGAAGCAACTTCTAGCAGACTGCAAGGGAATCAAAAGCGTCATTCCCAGATTGGAGTGGAACCGCGTCACTGGGGTTTATATGTATAGAGAGGCTGATAACACTCCCATCTACAGCCGCTTAAACAAATGGGCCACGTACACAAATGAACATGACTGTTAAGTAATTGACAAAGAAATGGGCATTTTTATCTGTTGAGTCTAACAAATTAGTGTCTAACTAATGAATAATACTACACACCCAAAAAGTCATGTCTTTGGTATCAAGAAACACCCAAGGAATGTGTGCCACACAGACCATAAAGAAAAAAAGTTGCATAACAAAATTATGTACAGTAAATGAAATACAAAAAGCTTGCATTTATTTTTATTTCTAATGCAAAATTGTTGTTGTTGTTTTTAAAAAAATCTGATAATTCTTCTGAGAGAAAAAATACTGTTTAATATCCATATACTAAATGTTATCTATTTTGAAAATCAATGTTAGAAGCACAATGCTAAATGTTTATAATAATAATGTAAAAAAAAAAATAAAAAATCATTAAAAACTTAATAGCAAACAAGGAAACAAATAATATATATTTCTGGACAATGCTATGTTGAGTCTCTTGTTAAAGGCTGTAATGATGATGGCTGTTGGATCATTCATACCTGCAACCTTTCAAAAATCAGCTCATTCTTTTTTACCACTGTGCCCCAATAAAATGCAGTGGTTGCCTCTAATTTCATTTGGCTACAGATTTTTTTTTTTTTAATGGCTATTTCAGCCTTTAATAGAGCAAATAAACTTTGAAAAAAAAAAATCATCAATCGGTATCATAATTGGCCCATTTGCTTACAAAAAAATCGGCAATCGGCCTGGTATACACAGTACACACACAAGAAAATATATAAATTATAAACCTATTGATTAGCCAAATTAACAACGTTCAGCTGTCAAATTTATCAATTAGCGTAGACTGGTTATTTCTTGAGCCTGTGCTTTGGTTGCGTTTCTTCCACAGAAGCTCATCTGACTTGTAAGTTTTGTAACATCATTGTAACAAAGCACAACCAAAAAATGTTCTTCTGCAAGGCGCGGGCAGTTTTATTTACTAACCGCCAGCTTCAAATTAAGTGTTGACAAATGATATTTTTTTTCTGAATAGCATGCAGAAAATGACCATGCTTCCTGAAAGATATCACTGAATAATTGTCCAAAGATATCATGCTGATCTTTGTGACAGCACTATTTGTAATGAGCCACGGTTCAGATTTAGATCAGAATACTTTTTTTTTTTTTTTTTTTAATGCAACTAATTGTTTTTATGACTGGGAAGGAAAATATTTGTTGTGAAGTATGAACAATCATGTATTTGGCTAATATGTAGCTCCAAGATTAAAACAAAATAATACAAAAAGGCTAAATTTGTCACTGTAACACATCTGTCACTAGAGGTATTTCACAGAGGCCCTTAAGTGAGAATTTTTTTTTTTTTTCCAAAACTTTTGTGTTAAACCATTATATAGCCTAGAAAAAGCTTAACATGGCTTAAAGGGGTCATGAACTGAGAAATCAAAATTCCCTTGATCTTTTGACATTTAAGAGGTCATTGTACTATAAAAAAAATCATGTTAGTTTCAGAACTCAAAACTTTCTTGTTAGTCTAAAAACAGCTTATATTGAAAGGCAGTCTGCCAAAACCACAGCTTTTGGAATGTTCTGTTCTATGATGTAATAGTGTGGCCAAACCCCGCCTCCACATGAAGATCAACGCCTGCTTCTACAGCACTGCCTGTTTGGCCCAACCCACCAATTCGTGCATGTAGTGTAAATAACGAGAGCGGCAAACGCAGCTCTACGCAGAAACCAAACGATAAGGATGGCTCCGAAGACAACAGGATGCTGTAGAGTACCAAGTTGTGGAAAAACACAGTCTTTGCCTTGCCTTCCTTCTGATCCCAACATTACAATTTTTTTTTATGAAGTTCCAAAATGCATCAGTAAGAACTTGGTCCATGTTCACTTCATTTTACCGTGAACTCAACAAGACACAATTTGACGCAGGATTTTCAGAAAGATTGACACTAAAAGAAGATGCTATGCTGAATATACTGGATCCGACAGTAATGTCGCACCACAGAATTGTGAGTAATATTTTTATTACATGATCACTATTGCGTTGTCTGTTATTACAAAAGGAATTGTTGTGGAAACAAATGATGTTCTTCTCAAATTTGTCAATAAAGCTCAAGAAGCAGAGTTCCAGATGTCAAAATAAGAATTTATTGACCACAGCAACAAAGCCGAGATGACAGCCGCCGCATCTAATTCTGTCCGCGCATCGTTTTTATATCTTTCTTTCTTACCACAATTGGTAGTTCTGTTTTTTAATTGTCTGGTTTGCCACAATTTATTACCTGCCCACCCATTTTTCAATGGTGGAATTTGGCCAGATCCGCCTTTTTTTTTTTTTTTACTTTAATTTTACAGTCTGGTTGGAGGTGGTCACATGAGACATATATCAAAGTTGTTTACTTGTACCTGTCATATCCTGGAAATCACTCAAAGTTCATCAGGTTATTTAAGTTCAATGGAACAATCTAATGGAAGACACCAGTACTGTCCACTGGATGGCCCCTTAAGACTCACAATCTGTATTAAAACATCCAGTATTGTAATAATCAGCATATTGATCAGTCTATTGATTACTTTTATAACCATACATAATATTTTAAGTAAATAACATAATATATAGTAAAATAACACAATATATTCCCCCCTCTGAGACTTTACCAAGTCTCACCACTAAACCATTTGCCCATAGTGCAACACCACAAGTCCACCTGTCTTTCTATCCATCTATGAACCAATAATGGTCCTCCATTACCTCTTAACAAATGTCTTCTTTATGATGCTGCACTCCAGAGGAAGTCAGATTCAAACATCTCTCCTCACGATTGACTAGAGAAGAGTAAAAGAATCCACTTCCCTAGCGATACATTCTTGGGGGTCAATGGACAATGAATTAATCAGCCATGTGTATCAAAGCATGTGCATGGAATGATTTAGCCTTGCCCATGGTTGTCATGGTTATGTAAAGTATCTGAATGATTAAATGATTAAACTTATCAAATATCAGAATTAGTAAAAACAAAATAATGTAATGCAATACATGATGCACTGGTTCATCCCAAGCTGCCAGAGGAACTCCAAGCATTTCTGGTAGCCTGGAGCGCTATCTGGTGATGCTATCCTTCGTTGCCAGAGGAGCTTTTAGGCTAATCTCATTGCCCTCCAACACTATCTGATGTTGGAGTAGATAGTGGGTTTTTAAACCTCCAGTTGAATCTACTCATGCTGCTAAGCACTGAGGTGCTCGTCGATCCTTTCTTCTTTTCATATTTTCCAGTGATGACTTTCCAGTATTAAAAGAAACAGACTATATGCTGATAATGAAGGTTAAATGATGAATACTTTCAAATAATAAGTAAACATGCAATCTTTCTTTATCGTCCCTTTTTCTGGTTGCATTGCCTCGTAACACGGACAATGACCTGCTTAAGACCTTCAGTGTCCCCTTTCTTTCCAAAACAATCACATTTTATATTTGATTTATTTAGGAGAATGAATGCTCTTTAAAATAAATGATTTCAGAATAAATGATTCAAAACTAAATGATTTAAAAAATAAATGACTTCAGCAAGGGGCTTATGCCAAAATAAAGTACATAACACCCTCTAACTTCCTTCCTACTCTATCCAAATATTCTAATACTACTACATAATATGAAAAAGAAAATACAATGAAGATATTAACTCCCTTTCTATCAAAAGTTACAATACAAGATAAAAATAAAGAATAGAAAATAAAAGGCACCCCTTCCCTACCACTCTGTTGTATTTCAGGAAGGCTTTACACAAATTCATCCAGTTCATTCAGTTCACATCCCACTGTATGCACGTTGGTACACCCAGTGTCAATTCCAGTTGGCTTTACTGACACATTAATCATCTGTTTGATTGCAGCACTGGCCAGCACTATCTGATGAAAGGTACAATACAACAGAACAACAGAAGAAGCACAACAACAGCAATTCCTATTATGATGCCTACTTTAGTTAACCATCCTCCCCAAGCTCTAAAAAGTGAATCAAACCAATCCCAAGTATGTATGTCTGTTTCAGCGTTCTCAGTCACTTCATCTCTCAGGTTTTTCAGTCTCTCCATTGCTTTGGTGAATGATCCATCTGGGGCTGTATTATTTGGAATATAACTACAACAGTCAGGTCCAAACATTGCACATACACCTTTTTCGACCAACAACCAATTCAATGTTTGTCTATGCATCATCAGTATAGTTAATAAATCTTTGCTGATTGCAATAAATATAGTTTATCCACTCTATATTCTTGATAGGAGTTATCTATATTTTGAATTTTGACTTAAATCCATATTTTATCTAATTCTTGCCTTAAATTGCTCTAGTATTCCCTTGATCGGCCATTCAAATGTATGTATACACTGGGGTCTGCCTTATTTGCTCTTTTCACTCTTAGTCTTTTTTGCAGGGACTGTACATATTCATTTAGGTCCCTTCCTATATTGTTTGAATGGCCCTTCTGGGACTGGATTATGGGCTATAGGTGCAGATGTTCCTTTCCTAACATTGTTTTGGGTGCAAACTTTGCATTCAGATAAATACTCCTCCACCATTGCCTGGCCTGCAAACACTTCTTTATTTTTGCCCGCAAACACTTCTTTTTTTTTTATTCACTTCCCCCCTTGCGCAATAGTCAAAACCATGCGCGTCAGCGATAAGGATTGTAAGCAAAGGAGTAGGAGCAATTATTTGGCTCTCATGAAATTGTCAAAGCCCATTTGCATTATGTGTTGCTCCCCTTTTGTTGCCATACACTAATTTCATATGGTGTAGCTTGATGTTGCATTCATGCAACATCAATTGTAGTTGAGGTTGAATCAGAACAGAGGGAGCCATTATTGCTGTTTCATATTTCTAGAATATTTATCTACTGCATTATTGCCTTGTATCATTGTCCTCTGAGATAACTGGATTGACTTGTATATGTTTGCAACATACAAATAGAATGGTTTGTCACACGTGGGCGTGGTCAAGACAGCAGCATTCTGTAACTCTCTTTTTTTAATGATTAAAATGCTATTAATGAATCAGTAGTCCACATCAAGAGTGCTCTAAGATTTTGATGGCCCACATGTTTCACTAGTGCTCTAAGTGGAGCTGTTTTATTGCATAATCTTCAATCCAATCTGCACTAAAACCTGTCTTCCCCAAAAAAGTCATCATTTGTCACACTGTTTGTGGTTGGGTCTCTTTACTGATGCCCTCTAATTGAAAATTAGAGGATTAATTTCCCAAATCTTTGGAAACACCCTGTGTTTACATATAAAGCTATATGGGGGACTAAATTTGGCACCTCAAATTCTTTATGAATTCTTTTTTATCTTTCTGCAAGGCTGCAGCTTTTGGTCCTATTATTATGTACTGTGAGATTATAAGGATTTTTAACCCTTTTCTGTCTGTTAGCCAGCTATTTCAAAACTTTGATCTTTACTTTGATTACACTTCATTGTGCAATCAAACTCAGTTTTTAGCAGTGTTTTTTTTTTCCTTCTTTAATTTCCTACCTAGTATATTAAAACACAATTCTTGTGTTTGTTACAATGCAGAAATGCTCATGGGCTTGATACTCCTATCAACTATATATATTCAATATGGTGTGCACATATCTGCATATTTACTCCATACATAAAGTCTCTGCCCAATAAATTAATGAGCGTATGTTCTTAGTATAGAAGTGGGATTCTTTTTTCTTTGTCATTTAGGTTTATGCTTACAGGGGCCGTCATAGGAACTAGCTGCATTAATCTCATGAATTCTATTGTCTTTACTTATTTTCTAGGCTTGAGGAAGTGCAAGGCATACTTGTTAAAACAAGTAAAGGCAGTCCCATATTGATCATGACTGGTTTAGCCCTTCCTTTGATTTTAACCTGCAACATTGGTTCTTTGTCAGCAGCAGATGATATCTTTGGAAGCTGATTCCTCCCCATAGGATTCTCTGGGCAGCCCTAATAACCTTGGTCAGGCCCACGCCATGGGTTGACAGGGCCTAGAGCTTGAGCTTGCACTTGTTGTTGTCCATAGTTGACTCCTGGGGCCATTGGTTGATTCAGTTGCCAGTCTCTTCTGGGGCAGTCTCTTCTGTTGTGTCCAGGTTGATTGCATCCCCAATACACTCTTGGTGGACCACCAACTGTCTGTTGATTGTTGTTAAATCTTCCTCTGCCAAGTTCTCCTTCTTGTTATTGTCTGTTCCAGTTCCTGTTGTTTGACTGCTGTGGCTTGATATAGATGACAACTGGTGCTGGTCCTTGGTGTGCATTAACTGTTCCAGTGGGTGCTACCTGCGCTGCTGTAATCTGATTTGCTAATGCAGGCACATTCACTGTTGCAGGCAGATTGATAGGCACTGGAGTGTTAACTGGTGCCATCACTGCTGAATGATCATTCATCCTTCTGCACAGCTGGGACCTTTTTCTTCTTGTTGAGCAGCTCCTCAAGCTGCAGCTGAGTCAGCTTTCTTTGCAGTTCCTTTTCCTGGTTCTTCATCTTTGGTTCTTGTCTTCTTTACTGTTCCACAGCATGGACCACATGGTCTCTGAACTCTTTGTGTGTCTTTGATTTCAGACCAACTATGTCCCTTAGCTTACCTATTACTGCTGTATGGCATGGATTCCACAATGGAAGTATCCAAGTATTGACCTGCCCAGGGTATGTATTGGGCGTGACCTTGCTTGATGAGGATTGGGCACTCAAATTTTGGGGTTTCAGCCCTTCTCGATGCCCTTGTTGATCTGTGTTCCTCTTCTCTTCCTCTTCGTCTTTGTGTTTGGAGAACTTGAAACTGGTCATCTTGATATTCTATATCTTGCATGACCAGTCCCAGCAGGCACAAAACAGGCACACAACGTCAAAAGACGTTGATATTTGGTTAAATTTTGGTTGCGACGTCGGGTGACCAAAATTCAACGTAAATTCAACGTCTAATGTCAATGTTAAATTGACGTCCAATACCGACGTCAGCTGACGTTGAGATTTTGTTGTTTTTAGGTTGTGCAACCAAAATCCAACGTTAAGTCAACGTCGAATTGACGTCAAATATTGACGTCAACCCGATTTTCATTTTCAACCAAAATGCAACATCTGTCCGACATCATGTCCAACGTCAACCTGACATTACATAGACGTCTGGTGCCTGCTGGGGTGTCCCAGCTACTTGCTTGTACTGCTTCCGCTGGACATAATCATGTGGGCTTGGATGTGGTAGCATTAGTTCACATCCACCTTCGAGTTCATCCAGCTCTCGTTTTAATGAGTCCAATGTCTCTTTGATCCTTTCTCTCATTTTGTTGGATCTTTCTTCCATCTCATCCAGTGCTTCCTGGACAGAGTCAGCAGGTGTCGCTGTTCTTTCAGATGCTGCCTGATAGTTTTCCAAGTCTCCACAGGCTGACGTCAGATGTCTGTGACAGTCTTCTATGTCTTTAAGCATTTCTCACAGATAATGATATGTGGATGGCTCACCTATTTTCTCCTCCTCATTATGGTACTTGGCCCCTCCTCTTTTAAGCCTTGGCTCCACCTCGTGTGCTGCCCTCTCTCTCTCTTTCTGTCTTGTTTGAGGCATTGGTGTGGATGTTCTCAGTCTCTCCCTCTGTAGCTCCAGCCCCTCCCTCATGGCTGTGTGTGTCTCTTTCTTCCCCGTCCTCAATTCACCTCTGCAGCTCTGCTCATTTGTTTCAGTTTCTGTACTTATATCTTCTACATATCCCTCAAATTCTGTTGGCCCCTTTAAATCTATTGTTCCCTGTACTAAAGGCATTTGGTTTACATCTTGATCGCAGGAAGAAGCATATGGAGGCGGCCTTTCTTCTTTTGTGTCATTATTTTTATTCTCTTTTTCTAGTTTCTCCAATTTTAATAATTTTATTCCATATTGTTTGAACAGGGTCAATACCCTAATTCTTGTTCTCTTTTTTAATTTCTCTTTTTAGATTTGTCATTGATCTTGTCATTTTTTAACAAGACCTCCATTTCTTTACACTTTACCACATCAAATGTTCCCTCTGCTGGCCATTTAGTAGCCAATTTCTTTGTTCTCTCTGCCCATCTTTTCGCGAGTTCCCTTATTATCTCTTTACAGGCTGAAATTTTAGAAGCCAATAATTCCACTGGAGTTGACATTTTTGAATTATATCTTTTTCTTTTTCCCTCAGTGATTTACCTCTCTAATCCCAGCGTCCTAATTAATAACTAATCTTCACCAGGCTCATCAGACGAGGATCACTAAAAGTATCCGACCCCTGATTTCCAAATGGACTTTTGCTGCGCGGAGGACTTGTCACTTTTATGGGATTTGGTTAGATTGTCTCAAATATTTCAAAATAATTGCAATATGTCTTCTAGTTAGTAATTTGGAGGGTAACACAAGGCCTTTTGGTTCTTTCCATCACAAATTGCTTTTTGTCCAAATTATGTTTTCTCCCAAGCTAATTGCCTCAAAACTCCACAGCCTCCTCAAATGAAATTTGCGACCTGTAGCCGTCACTCCTCCTGCCCAAATTGAGAAAGTGAAAGATGGGGTTAACTGTATGCAAAATCCTCCTACTGAATATTCAAATGTTCAATTCATCTTTTGTACAATATTTTAAGTTTAATGGTTGCATAAATTGAATTAATAATCTTTTTTCTTGTATTGATAGAATTTGTCTTCCCCTTCTTTTCTTTTTCTTATTTACAACAATTTCATCACCCATTTTTACCTTTTTTTTTTTTTTCAATTTAAATCGATTAAGCAATGATCTCAACATCTGCTGTTCTTTTTCTTAATGCTGGTGGATTTCTACCAACATATGTCCATGTGTAATGGTCTACTTCTCAACACAATCATCATCATCAATCTTCTCAGTATCCTGCCAGTTATATGCAATGCCAGTGCACTCCCTGTCTCATTTACACTAACACTTATGTTATGCTTGGGGTATAACATAGACCCCAGACCCACTTTATGTGGTGAAAATATGTATCATTAGTTTTTATCTTTTATTATTATTATTATCCTGATATTTAATGAATTTCCTATTTACATAAGATCATTTTAGGAATTTGTTTTTATTTAATAATAATGTCTCTGATGTCCGTTACGACTTGACAACACGCACATAATGTTTAGGGTCATATTGACCTCAATAACAGTATTATTGAAAGCAAAGGATTTTCACGTGTTTTGAAACTGTTTGGTATCTAATGTGTAATTTCTTAATACTAAACTCTCTCTCTTGCTATCTCTCACCCATACACAAACACATGCATACACACACACACACACACTCTCTTTCGTACACACACCCATACACACACATACACACAACACTTTCTCTTTGTTCTCTGTCACACACACGCACAAAGTCAGACCAACATACAGGTTCCCACTCTCACGTGTGTGCACACACACATGCATTCAGGCACACATATGTATGCTTTCTCTCTCTCTCTCTCTCTAACACACACTCACAGCTGCTCTGTTCTCCTCCTCCCTGCACTTCTGCTTTTGCTTTCACTTTTTGCTGACACTCACAGAGATACTCTCACTCTCTCACTCACGCAGAGGTTCCTCACTTCCACACACACACTCACACTCACACACACACACACACACACACACACACACACACACACACAGCTACTCCTTCACTCACACTCAATGCTTCCACTCCCTCTGTCATGCACACACAGATCAGATGAGCGAGAAGCACCAACCAACTTTGGTCTCTCTTTTGCTCTAGGAACGAAAAACCAGTCACTTTTTACTGTTTTCTTTATCAATAATTGTGTTTCACAATTTGGATCACATCGTCGGCAACTTGGATGATGTCCAAACATCCAACAAAGCCAGTTCCTTGGAATATTCTTTGTTCTTTCAACTCTTATAATTCTCTTTATACACTCTTTACTTTCCAATCACCATCTTATTGCCTTCTTTATTATTTTACAGTCATTCACACTGGTTTTTCATACCATTGCAATCATTAACAGTCACATAAAACATGTAAAATCAGCACATTTAGCTTAATGCAAAGCCCAGTACAGTTAATGTGGTATCTCAGCCAAGCAGTCAGAGCTTAATGTATCAAGCATGCAGTGTGCACACACACAATTCTCTCTCAACATTCAATGGACAGACAAAGACTAACAGTTTAACTCTTTCTCGCCTGCAGACACTCGTTCGAGTAGCCCTTCCACTGTGGTGGTCCACCAGGGCCACACTTAACCATCCCACAAGCAGCTCCCTGGTATCCCTTGGCCCCCCCACATAGGAAGCGTCAACCATGGGCTTTTATGCCTCTCTTAGGCATCTTGCACCTCTTGTGCACACACAAAAACTCTTTACTACTCTAACGCATGCGCATCGTTTTACATCTGGAGCCTCTTACGCCTGTTATTTTAACTTAAATTATCTAGATTCGATTGGGTGAAGCCCTTTCTTTGATCACCGGGACAGGTTTGACCTTAGCAACCACGCAAACAATTCACCATTTTAATTTAAACAAACAAAAAAAAAAATTACTCTTACCTCATTAGTCTTTTATTGTTTGCGTGTTCGCCAGGCATTCACCTGCTACGGCTCTTGTCAAGGTCAGGCTTCAAGCCAATCCTGTTCGTGACACCAATTTGTTGTGGAAACAAACGATAGTCTTCTCAAATTTGTCAATAAAGCTCAAGAAGCAGAGTTCCAGATGTCAAAATAAGACTTTATTGACCACAGCAACAAAGCCGAGATGACAGCCGCAGCATCTAATTCTCTGTCTGTCCGCGCATCGTTTTTATATCTTTCTTTCTTACCATAATTGGTAGTTCCGGTTTTTAATTAGCTATACCTGTCTGGTTTGCCACAATTTATTACCCGCCCACCTGGTCCATTTTTCAATGGTGGAATTTGGCCAGATCCGCCATTTTTTAAAAACTTTTATTTTACGGCCTCCTATTGGTTGGAGGTGGTCACATGAGACATATCAAAGTTGATTACTTGTACCTGTCATATCCTGGAAATCACCCAAAGTTCATCGGGTTATTTAAGTTCAGTGGTACAATCTAATGGAAGACACCAATACTATTCAGTGGATGGCCCCTTAAGACTCACAATCTGTATTAAGACATCCAGTATTGTAATAATCAGCATATTGATCAGTCTATTGATTACTTTTATAACCATACATAATATTTTAAGTAAGATAATACTATATTGAGTAAATAACATAATATATAGTAAAATTACACAATAGAATACAGCTACCGCAATAAAGTAAATCTGCTACCTATCACATTCTGTTTTACTAACGTCTACACCTACCCCAACCCTAAACTAACCCCTTACAATAATGCTAATACAGTAATTATTGTTCACTATGACAAAAATGACACAATATTGATGTGCGCATGCCGAGTAAGCTTTGGTGGCCATAGCTGTTTCCCTTCTAGCCTCAACCTTGGACCACTGCAAGCTGTAAAGTAAACATGAAGAGTTTTTCCGAACTTGACAGGTTTTGCGAGATAATTTTTTTTCCTGTATTTTTTCCACTACCATGTCCCTTTAGGGGCTCCATAGTATTTTGACCCACAGTTGGAGCAAATCATATTTAATATTATTTTAAAATCTATTTTTAATTGTCATAACACTTAAGGACCAGAACAGTTTCAGTCTAGTCCATTTTGAAGAGCCTTTTTGTGTTAACAAATGTTTGTTGCCAGTGTACTTCCAGTAGTAATGCCTTGTTTTCATCTTTGTTTTATCTTTTTTTTTTTTTTTTCCAACATGCAATATAATTATAGGGGAAACTAATTTACAAGTAGAAGCATATTAGAAATGCAAAGTCGGCAACACCAAAGCTCCAAAAGTATCAAACAATTTATTTTAAAAACATTCGCATAGTATGTTACGTTTCGAGCACGCAGGCTCTTCATCAGACAAATTAACAACACTGATATGCCACTCTTTATACCTCCAGGTGATCAAAGGTCACATGACCTAACTCAATATTACCATAATAATACCCCAACAAATAAACCAAAACAATAACCTATCAATCAAGAAAAAAAAATAAAAAATTGAAAAGAGAAAAACAAAACATATAAAGCTATGCAAAATACAGTTCTTAATATGCAATTCAACAGCATTAATTGATACCTGTACATAAATTCAACCAGTACCATCAAAACCTTTTTTAGAGCTGTAAAAAAGCTATATAAATAGATAGATATACTGTATTTAAAGAAATGGACGAATATCAAAGTCCTCATTTAATCCTCTCGGGGACAACGTATCTAATGTAAAAATCCAAAAGGCCTCACGTTGTAAAAGTAATTTATTAATATCACCACCGCGCCGTGGACACTTGACTACCTCTATTCCTATGTACTGAAGAGAGGAAACGGAGTGTCTCGAGTTTGCAAAATGCTGAGCTACTGGACTTTTTGGATCGCGATGTCTAATTGCACACCGATGTTCAGAAATACGAATTTTCAAAGGTCTACTAGTCTTACCAACATAACATAAGCCACAAGGGCAACGCAACAAGTAAATAACATTAGCCGTCTTACACAAAATAGTGCCCCGAATTTTAAAGGTTTTCGCCGAGTGAGGATGTGTAAAGGTCAACGTCTTATATGTGAAATTGCACTGTTGACAATTACCACATCTGTAATTCCCATATGGTATTTTGTTCAAGAAATGAGGAGCAGGTTTCAAATCAGATCTAACCAAGATTAGGTGTTTTTTTATACACTAAACGAGGTGGTTTATCAAAACATATTTTGAGACAGGCATCACTGTCTACAATATGCCAATGTTTCAATAAAACATTATCAATGTCCTTCGAAACAGGTGAATATTGAATGTAACAATTAATCCGACGGTCAAATTTTTTTGTTTTTTAACAAGACTCTCTTGTTGTGACACATCTTTAAAACGACTCACTGCAGACTGGATCCACTTTTCTCGATATAACCGTTTTCTGAATCTCTCCGATAAGATTTGTGATTGCTGTTGAAAATCTACATCACTGCTGCAAATACGGCGAATACGACTAAATTGTGAAGTTGGTAACGAGCGCTTTAATGACACAGGATGATAAGATTGTCCGTGCAAGATGGTATTACGGTCAGTTGGTTTGCGATACAAAGTAGTTTCAATGCCCGATGCAGTGCGAAGAACAAGCACATCCAAAAAATTCATTTTCTCTTGATGAAATTCAATCGTAAATTTCAAAGCACTACACTTATTGTTTACCAAACTATGAAACTCCAGTAGCTCAGATTCAGTACCACTACATATTAAAAAGACATCATCAATATATATCGTTTCCATAGAACAATGCGTCTCAAAAAATCATTAGCCCCAGGGTTTAACACAAACTGATGTTCAAACGTCCCAAAAAATAAGGATGCAAAGCTTGGGGCCATCTTGGAACCCATGCTAACCCCTGAAATCTGCAAATAATAATCTGACCCAAACAAAAAATAATTATGTGAAACACCAATTTTGCCAGGTCACTCAGACATACAATACTTGGTACCTGACAAGGACGTTGATCGAGAAAAAATTCAATTGCCTCTAACCCTCCCTGAAATGGAACATTAGTGTAAAGCAATGCAACATCCATGGTAACTAGAAAAACAGGATGATCAGGTAATGTCACATTATTCATAAGTTCAATAAAATCCATCGTGTCTTTAATATAAGAAGCGTAAAGACATGACCAAAGGTTGTAAATGAAACTCAACAAAAGCAGAATTTTTTTTCTGTAAGTGACCCAATTGCTGCCACAATGGGTCTCCCAGAAGGGATTTCCCTATACAGTTTGTGAATTTATTATGGTAATATTGTGTTAGGTCATGTGACCTTTGATCACCTGGAGGTATAAAGAGTGGCATATCAGTGTTGTTAATTTGTCTGATGAGGAGCCTGCGTGCTCGAAACGTAACATACTATGCAAAAGTTTTTAAAATAAATTGTTTGATACTTTTGGAGCTTTGGTGTTGCCGACTTTGCATTTTTAATATGCTTCTACTTGTTTTTTAGTCAAGCACCCATTTGAGATAGATGTGCGTGCTGTTGCTTGTTTTTTGGAACTAATTTACAAGACATATTTTGCTTAATGTGGGGAGGTGATTTGATTTATGATATTGCCCAGCCTGTTTTAGCTAAATGGTCATACTTTTCGCTGGGGCTGGAACCAGAATAGTTCCTGCCAATGATTCAGTGCTGCATGCACACAACAGACAGAGCAAAGGAAAGACCTCACAACTTCAACACAACATGAGCTACCTACAGAAAACTCATTTGTTTTAAGGACTGTTGCTGTCTGCATTTGTTTGTACATATTTGTAAACTTTATGGCTGTTCAAGGAGACCATTTGTACCTCATTGCAATGAAATGTAAGTCTCTCCGTTTCTAAATGGTTTTTAGTTTCTAATTCGGGCTCAGTGTCGTGCTGAGACTTGCCCAAAGGGTCTTTGTTCAAAGAGCTTTTCTGCATGAAATCGGTCTTTGAATTGAATGTGTACCTCATAATATTCTCATTTGTACACATGTATATTTTTTTTGTGTCTACGTTTCTCTAGTTTTTAGAGTCTGTTTCTGCTTTTTTCTGTATGATGGTGTCAGATAACAAAAGAGGACTCTTCACTCTTCTGCCTTTGTCAGTGTTTTAGGTTTACTTTACAGAGACTCTCTAAAAGACTTTGTTTAATCTGCATATATTTACGTTGAGAAAATCAAGACAAGATGGCTGCACTCATCTCAGAAAACTTAAAATTTGTTGCACTCTTCTTCAAGAGTAAAGATGTCATGATTTTCAATGGCCTGATAGGTTTAGCGACAGTAGCCAGTCAGACAGTATACAATATTTTTGCATTTAACTGTCCGTGTTCACCAAAGAAGAATTACCTGTACGGCTTGGCAGCCATTGGTGTACCAGCCCTGGTTTTCTTTGTCATTGGGGTGACGCTCAATCGAAATACCTGGGACGTTGTGTCAGAGTGCCGCACCAGAAAATGTCGGAAGTTATCACTGTCTGCTGCTTTTGCTCTGCTGGGTTCCATTTTGGAGAGAGCAGTCGTTGCCCCCATCACATGGTCAGTTATTTCCCTCCTGAGAGGAGAGGCATATGTCTGTGCTTTTAGTGAGTTTGTTGACCCCTCTTCTTTGGATCAGTTCCCTCCTACTACAAAGACTCCAGAGATCATGGCCCGGTTTCCATGTAAGGATGTACCTGCTCCATTTATGAACTACTCAAGAGCGATTGAACGTCAGCTAAAGTATGAATCCCAGGTATTTATCACTTTAATATAGTATTGTTATAGTCCTTAATTAATTTCATTGAGCATTTACTCAAATGTATGAAATGTATAATCTCTTTTTTTCTTTTCTTAATCTAGCTTTTGGGCTGGTTGCTGGTGGGTATCATCTCCCTCTCTGTCTTTCTGCTCCTCTGTATGAAACACTGCTGCTCTAAGCTTGGCTATCAACAGGAGGCGTACTGGTCACAGTATCGTTCCAACGAACAAGATCTTTTCAATCGAACAGCTGAAGTTCATTCTAAATACCATGCAGCTGAATGTGTCAAGAACTTCTTTGGCTTTGTGGCCTTGGAAGATAAAGAGAAGCAGCTTCTAGAAGAATGCAAGGGAATCAAGAGCATCATTCCCAGAATGGAGTGGAACCGCATCACTGGGGTTTACATGTACAGAGAGATCAATGACACTCCGGTGTACAGCCGCTTAAACAAATGGGACATGTATACAAAGGAGAACAACTGTTAGGTGAATGAAAAACATTTTGTGCGTTCTCTTTTCAATATCAATTTTATACATTCTGAATTTTCCATTTTTTTGTTTGTTTTTTATTGTTGTTGTTCCTTCATGGTAAACATGCTTGAGTATTATGTTGATATTTGTCACTGAAGGCTGTCAGAGTGTTCAGTTGCTTCCTTTTTTAAGGATAATATGATCTGTTTTAGCTTTGTAGAGAGGTGATTGGCAGCTTAAATTGTCATATTTTGGTAATGCACAATGAACTATTTCGCATCTGTTTGAAGAGACATGATGTACTCTCAGGTTGAGATGACCTCTTGTTATACTTTGCTAAGCAATAAAGTGCATCTGACATATTAGTGTCTAATGAATTAATAAAAATGCCCACTAAAACATATTTACTATAACAAAACACGATGAAAATTATGCTTTTCCAAGAAGATGGAAAAAAAATGTTCAAATGACGTTATTACCCTAGTGAAAAATAAATATACTTAATTGTATTTAAAATATATTTATTTTATGATAAGTATACTAAAAATAGATCGACATGTCTATACTAACTGAAAATACATTCTAAATGTAGTTATTTCATGCTTTCATCAAGCACAAACTTAGTGCACCACAAGTTCATTTGTAAAATACTATACTTTTTACAAAGGCATTTGGGGAAGGATGAAATGTATATATATTCATCTTTAAGAAAGTACACTGGCTAGGTTCTTAATTCCATCTACAACATGTTTGAAACTTGTTAAAAGTGATTTTCACACATACATACCCATATAAACTAACTGGACGAAACCTTTGAAAGTGGACACCACTTCATAACCCCAAAGACATGTCCATGCTCACTCAGCCCAATAACTAGTGGCAATAAGAGACGAATGAAGCAACTCATCTTATGATCTTGTAGCTGTATGAAGGCCATATAATGTATGTCTGTGGGGATTGTTTGTAGTATGTTGTCATATCATTTAAGTAAACAAGGCCGCTGTATGAGTTCTCACCTAAGACTATGGCACAAGAGACAATATCACATTCTGTGTATTGGTATTTGTTTGTTCCTTCACCTCTTAAAAGTGTCTTAAATAATTTAATAATGTGATTTTAACATCAGCCTAAATATAGGCTACAGTATGTTCAGTGAAGGGGGCTTGATAAGTCAGTCTCTCCTCACCTTATACTTTCATGAGCTCTGAAATTCACCAACAATGCGTTTTGCTGTACTTTTGCTAAACATCTGAACTCGGTAGAGTGCATGCTATTGGGAATCTGTGTTGCAGATTTGGCACATTTTTCAGAAGAAACCTTTAGAGTCTAGAAACTTATTGCAGCTAAAGACACAAGTCTCACCATGTATTTCAAATCTGAGAATGAGGAATGATTATTTTAAGATTATGCGGTGTAATTTTTTTCTTCTTTTTTTAAGATGAGACTTTCTTTTTCCGCAAACCAAAGAAAATGTGAGGTATGAATTGAAACATCCAGTATGTTTCTGCTAACAGGTGCTGTAAGGGCAGAGTTTCCAAACTTTTGCCTACAAATGTAATAATGGGGGATTTGCAAATAAAACAATTTAATTTGTTAAATATTGAAGTAATAATTCAGCAATTTATTTTAGTTGAGTTCTCTGTTGACCTGTTATGATTAAATGTACAATACAATACACTGTATTTGACTTCTACTTGAGTATAAAAATAGTATTTATAAAAAGAAATGTTTTGAGTTGCAAATAATTACAATAATAATTCATAATGATGCAGTACTTTGTATAGTTATGAACTTTACCTTTTCAATAATTTAACCACACTTCAAATAGTGCTTTTCACAGTTTTGCATAGTTGCAAAGCAGCTTTACATACATGTGACCCTGGACCGAAAAAACAGTCTTAAGTAGCACAGGTACATTTGCAAGAGCCAAAAATACATTGTAGTTTAAAAAATTATTTAGCAGTTTAGTTGTTTCAATGAATTTTTTTTTTTTTTTTTTTTTTACATTGACACAACTTTCTGTTACTGAATTTGTTCATTCAACTTAAAATGTTAAGTTTTCACTGTCTCAACTAGTTGTAAGTTGACTGAACTAGAGTATTTGAGTATAAAAAAAAATGTGTTGAATCAATTCAATATCAACATCACGTTCTCAACGTCACTTATCGCGAGATCTCGTGCAGTCAGAAGAGAAGACGGTCGTCAGCCATGTTGGTGAGCTCCTCCACAAAGTGTGGAAATTTTCTCAAAATATAAATTTGGTAAGTAAATATTTGTATTTATTGGCTTAATATGTTAAAAAAAATATGTATGTTGTCTAAGAAGAGTACAAGTATGGTTTAAAGAGTCGTATTTTCTAGTTACATGTATGCCAGTGTTAGTTTCGCGACACTCTTAAGCCTCAAAATACACGCGGTTCCACAGTATTTTCCATATAAATTTTACAATAAATAATCTCCCATGCGGTACTGAGCTGAATTTATCTATGGAGAACGATAAAAATCCAGTTTGGCATGTGTTATTTGAGCCCAGTGCTGCTTTAGAGACCGTTCAAATAGAGCGCGAGACGGAGCTCAACGGACAACTGTATGGATTCAGAACGGCGGGAATTTAAGAAAATGAATTTATTTAAACCTGACAGCGTTTTATAATCTGTAAAGACATCCGTCAGAATATACATAGATAAAAAATAGGGGGAAAAAACAAGATTACAACTCGAACTGTCTCTTTTCTGCACGTTATAAGGGAAACGACTGAGCAGCTCCCTCATAGTCCGTTCATGTGATATTGCTGACATGAGCTTGGTTCAGATGAAGTTCTGAAGGTACAAACTCTTCTTTCAGTTTTCTGAACTAATCTTTCAAATGCCTCACCAGAACCCATTGTAATGCTGCGTGAATATACCGTTCATAAGTATATTGCATTAAACATACGTTCAAAACTAGATTTTTGAATAACCGTAATAATAGCTTAGCTAACGTTATATCTTGAAAAAAATAGCCATGCAATAAGGATAGATACAAATGTGTTAAATTTACTTTTATTGGATTGTAAAGTTGGGCTTTGGTTAGTAAAACACAAACTTGTCATGACATTTGACTTTATCTGTAAAGATTTATTTATATATTTATGTTTATTATTTTAGAGTGTTGTTTTAATGTGTTTCTGTATTTTTCATGTTTATGATATTTTGGAATGACTGAAGGTCAGCACAGAATTCAATAATCTTGTGGATGGACCACAGCAAGTCCTTCTGCAGTTGTATCCATCAAAATGCTATGCAGACATAATGGAAATGACTTTCACATTGAAGAGCTTGGACAAAGTTGTACGTCAATTTATTTACTTTATAAGTGCACATATTTATTGGAGTCTGTAAGGTTTAAGATTGTAAGGCACATTTTAATGCTTCCCTTTGTTTTTATTAAAGCACACAGGTTCTGAGCAGGAATTAATCAAGGACATGACTGTTGGAATTACAGTTGTGGGTGACCGAACCGAGCATCATCAATCTGCAGTGATGTGGTCCAGGTAATAGAAGAAGAAATCTTGGTGATCTGGGGTTGTGACACGTTTTGAGGTTGTGTACTGTGTTAGACCAGTGGTTCTCAAACTTTTTATACCAAGTACCACCTCAGAAAATATTTGGCTCTCCAAGTACCACCATAATGACCAACATTAAAATACAGTAGCGTAGTAAGCCTAACTATTCAGCTACAGCTCTGCACGGTTAAAAAACGAGGCAGTTTTATTCCTAATAAGAGAATTTTCTTGTCAGCCACTTTAACATTGTAAATACACAGTTTGAACATGAACACTGCTCTGTGCTTACATACAAGTAAATAAAAAACTTAAATAATGATTAAATTAAAATGTTGTACCTGAAAGCTAAATAAAAACTGTACAGTACTTAAATGTAAAAAAAAAAAAAAAAAAACTTTGCTCAAAGACTAAATTTAAATGTATTGTGTTTTAACATTAATTTATGTTTAATTTAGTGATTCCTCTGTGTACCACTAGAAGGAGCCTGAGTACCACTAGTGGTACTCGTACCACACTTTTGGCTCGTTTCCACTGAGCGGTACGGTACAGTACAGTTCAGTACACTACGATTTGGTATGGGTAACCCTGATCAGGCTTGCGTTTCCACTGCCGATAGTACCCTTACTTGGTAGGCGTAGTGTATGCTGGAAAGTAGCGATCGACGATAAAGCGCGACCATAAGCACAACTCTGCCTGTTTTTGTTAAATGTCAGTTTTAATGAACAATAATAGCCATTATAAAACTACAAAGTATAAGAGGCTTATATAAGAGGAAATAAAGACAGAAGCAAACAATTATGCAACAAAGTCAGCGCTGTACTATGGTAAAGTTCAAAATAAATATATAAAATTAAACATAACTTTGTGCTCAGCCAAACCGATATGACCAGGAACAAATAATAGATTCATGAGACTATGAATGCCTATTAAATATAGCCTACCCAAAATTATATCTCATGTTTTATCACTACAGAGACATCAGATCCAGCGGCAAATGTCGGAAGGACTAGCCAAGCTTAAGGCTGCTCTATGCGGATACATGGGCAGTGAGTGCCTGGTGATCGCCTGGAGCTCTGAAATCGGCATAGCAAATTTTCAAATAGGCGCTATCTTTATAAATAAACCGCAGATTTGAGTTATAAACAATTACATTCTCGCCTGAAAAACTCTTAAAACTACATTTCATGACACAATAACAGTAATATTTAGAAAATTACACGGGTTTTTGGGCAATGACGTTTCACAAGTCCACAAGAACGCATATTGAGAAACGGCTATTGTCTGTGTGAAAATATAAAATTATAAAATACACGGTTATATTTTTTTGTGTTTGCGCACTCTGATGTAAATAAGCCCTCATGGACAGCAGAGCAGAATGAGTGAAGGAGAAGCTTGATCCCCTTGTATCACGCAAAAGTGATGATTCTAGTAAACCAATCAACGTTCTGCAGTGAGGTTAGCTCCACCCTTTTGGTACCCTTTGCTGTGCTAGGTACCCCAACGGAAGGGTACCAAAAAAGTGGTACAGTTCGCTATTTTGGTACCATTCACAACTTCTGACAATAAAAACGGAAATAATTGCGTACCGAACCGAACCGTACCGTACCGCTCAGTGGAAACAAGCCATTTGAGAACCATTGTGTTAAGCCGGGTGTACATGGTGCGATTTTTTTTTTTTTTTTTTTTTTTTTTTTTTTTTTTTTTTTTTTTTGCTGTCGTTCGACGTCGTGTGTGATTTATTTCCCATCAGGAGGAATCGTTGATGCTCGCATAGTCGTGGCTCGCATCGTGTGAGAGGGATTTGTGAGCTGAGCCTCACGAGCGCCACACGAGCTCCTGATCATTTTTAAACGTCAAAAAAGTTCGGGAGCTGCCGGCTTGCATTTGTGAGGTGTGTGCAGTTGAACGAGCCAATTTATCGATCTATCTGAAGTTGACTAATCAGAAGCTGAGGAAAACTACAGAAGAAAGACGAAAAGGAAGATAGAAACTCGCTGAACTTTTTTTATCTTTATTTATTTATTTTCTATTTTTTATTAATGCTCAAAAACAGTATACAAACAGTAATACAACCATCAACAAATAAAATTGTAGACAATGACAACGAAATAAAAGGAAAATAAATAATTAAAAGAAAAGCGGTTTAATAGCCTACATTACAAACTGAAAAAAAAAAATTATTTGAGACTTAAAATAAGAAAAGAATTACAAACAGATAAAGTTTTTAAAGCTTTTTTTGTTCTTAGACAATTGGATCAATGAAAAGTATTGCTCAAATTCTTTCATGAAAACAAAAGAGAGAAGTCTGGAGTAACTTGCTGATCTTTGGCAGGAGCAACGAGCACTACATGATGTCATGCAGTGT
The DNA here is from genome assembly GCA_039654775.1 of Spinibarbus caldwelli. Classification (NCBI taxonomy): domain Eukaryota; kingdom Metazoa; phylum Chordata; class Actinopteri; order Cypriniformes; family Cyprinidae; genus Spinibarbus; species Spinibarbus caldwelli. The sequence continues at coordinate 16,017,580 of CM077243.1, read as the reverse complement.
GTAGGCTACCATAACAGGATCGTCCGAGATGATATTTTACGGCAGATTGCTCAGGAACTACAGTTATCAGGTGAGATGTAGCACGTATAGGTAGCCTCCTTATTGTTAGCTATAGTCATTCATAACTATATTATAATTCACACACCGGGTGACCAGACGTCCTGTTTCCCGGTGCTGATAGATCCTGTATGTGTAACAAATATATGTTATGTCTCATATCAATATTATGCAGTTATGAGAGAGAGAGTGTGAGAGAGAGAACATTTTATTTAAATGTACATAACGGCTATATTATACAACTGCCCTTTTCTCAACTCAATTCAATACGTCATTACATCAGGGAAATTCACGCGATTGCTTCGGAATTCGTCAGGTCTTAAATCACGTCGTATATCACTGCGTCCGTATGATTCTCAGATAAACTCACTCGTATCATGTGCATGGACATACGATCTTCCAAACATCAGAACTCGCACCGTGTATGCCCGGCTTTAGACTATCTGGGGGGGGGTGTCTGTGTCTGTGAGTGTGTGTGAGTGGATCTGTTTTACACTCTTGATGTTTTAGAGTATAACCCATTCCTTGCTGTTCACTTTTTTACTGCATTGTAGTTGAATTATTGATTTTATTTTACATAGTTGCTGTGTTACAGGCACACCAGTTCATAGGGTGTGAACTGGTGTGCCTGTAACACAGCAACTATGTAAAATAAAATCAATAATTCAACTACAATGCAGTAAAAAAGTGAACAGCAAGGAATGGGTTATACTCTAAAACATCAAGAGTGTAAAATAGATCCACTCACACACACTCACAGACACACACATACACAATTATACACACTCAAATGAATTGGTATGGGTATAACCATACAGCCAAAATGAGTTAGAAGACTGAAATAAGAGGTTGAAATCAGATCGGACCCAGAAGGATTAGGCTCTGATAAAGCATTCCTGTTCATTTTTGTTACATTTTTATAGAGTTTTAATGTTTTGTGTAACAAAATGCTTTCTGTGTTCAGGGTTGACTGTAGTAATAATAATGCAAAAACCTATATAATAACCTATATAATAATAATAATGCAAAAAAAATAAACCTTGACAAAAAGTAGTCTTTGAGAATGCCTAAACATACATTTATATCCACAACCTAATAAAAGTAAACAATAATGTCTAAAAACAACTAGGGAATTCACAAGCCTCTCTATAGAGTTCTATACAGGTAACTAGTGGTTACACCATCTAATGCTAATCTGCATTCAAAAATTAGATTTTAAAGGCCTAGTGTCTATTTTCATCTGAAATACTGCATAAATTGAAAAATAATTTTAAAAAATTAGAAAAAAAAAATTGTACTATTTTCAATGGGACAAATTGATCATAATTATTGCATAAATATTAATTAGTACCATAAAATTATCTCAAAATACAAAAGAAAAAAGAACATAGATTAAATATATTAGATTGATTTTACTGAAGAAAAAAAAAATACATTTCAGGTGTCCGGTCACTTTTGACCGTGAAGACCATGTTAGTGAAAGTGCGTGGAACTGAAACGTTTACACGGAGGTCATGTTGAAAACTCGTTTACTTCAGAATAAACAAAGGAAAAGCAGCGACAGGAGGACGTGACGAGGCTAAAATTATAAACCGTTCTCAGCACACTTAGTATGTACTTCTATTCAGAAAATAAAATATTCTGTAACAAAAGTTACAACAGACCATGAGTGTGACTCCCAAATGAGGAGCGCACAATATTGTGTCCACTGATTTTTAACAGCTTCAAGTTTACACTTTCGTGTTCTGTACAGGCGTTTAGCTTTTTTTCCACGCACTGCTTACTGCGCCTATATTAAGACTTTTCGGCGATTCACAGTCTTTAAGTCCATATAATTTGTGCTGACATTGATGGAAAAAAAAAAAAAATTACTTATAGGCTAGCAGTATTTGTACCAGTATAGAAAGACTACAAAGTAACCGCAGTTTATAACAGCGTATGTCTGCTTTGGTGGCGCATCTAGTAAAGCGAGTGCATATGTGTGGCAGCGACCAGGGTGCGAATCCAGCCCGCAGTGATTTTTTAGTCAGTGTCCAATGTTTCACTTAAGTTCTCTGGATAATTGAGTTGGCAGGTATGCTGGGGGTGTTAATAAAAGGCAGTTTCTTAAGCTGTTCCATTATTTATAAAGGTTCATTTATTGCATTATAAGCACACAATAATTGTGCCATTAGCACACTTCAAGTTTACTTGAAATGCCATTGCAATGAATTTTAACTAAAAGTAAGGGATAGTATGACCTCAATTTGTTATTAGTATAGCCTAATATTAATGTATGTTCAACACTCTTACAGTGTAATTGAATTGCAATTGTAATGTCACCAAAATACATTTGAAGTTTATACTGAATGAATTCTGCATTTCAAAGATTAAGTAAAAGAGTGGATATTTAAAGTGTACTTAAGTATACTTGGAATAGTTCCAATTTAGTACAAACAAGTATATTTAATAAAACTTTAGTTGAACTTCAGCACTGCTTTTGCACAACTAAAATGCATTTAGTACAAAATTAGTTGTTCCAATTTAGCAGACTTTAATTTATAGTGTGCCACAAATATATTTAGTTATGCTAAAGTATATATGAATAAATTGTACTTAAGTATACTATTTTTTCACTAGGGTAACTACTACTGGCATGTAATTTATGTCATTTAAGAGAGTTAGCAGATGCTCTTATGCAGAATGACCTACAAAAGTGCATTAGCATCACATGAAACCATTGTGATCAACAGATGGCAGGCATGCATTTGCAGTGCTATCTACAATCAAAGTAGATGCTTCCTGTACAAATACAAACAAGTGCTCCCTAGTGAAAAATAAATACCAAAATGTATTTGAAATACATTTATTTCATGTTAAGTATACTACAAATACATTTACATATTTATATACTTAATAAAAATACCCTGCAGTTGTACTTTTGGTATACTAAACCGTAATACTTAAAGTCTGCTAAATTGGAACAACTACAGTAATTTTGTATTTAATGCACTTTAATTGTGCGCAAGTGTGTGGAAGTCCAACTAAAGATATATTTGTATAACTAAAGTATATTTGATTGTGCTAAAGTGTAACCATTGCAAGTATACTTCAGGTACACTTTAAATATCTTGCATTTAAAGACTGATATTACTCAAAGATCATACAATCCTCATCAATAGTGACATTAAAACACATTTTAGGCTTAATATTAAGAAATGTACAAGTAAATATCAAGAGATATGTCAGTAAATATGTTAATAGTTTTGAACTATATTTAGTATGAAATAAATGTATTTTAAATATATTACTTTTTACTAGGGTAAACCTGCTCAGCCTAATGCAGATACAGCCTACAATCTTAAAAATAAAGGTCCTTTTTGGCATCTATGGTTCATTGACAAACCATTAACTTTTGATTGCATATTAGGTTCTTTGTAGTGGAAAAAAAAAAATCTTTAGATTAAAATGTTAATCACACCAAGAACAAAATGGTTCTGTTAAGAACTGTTCACTGAAATTGTGGAAGGGTATATGAATTTTAACTGCCTTGCATGATAGAACGGTGTGGGTGCAGCAGAGATGTGACATGGGAGTACTTGGAAAGGTTGAATATCAGCCGGCCTGCAGCATTCTGCATGAGCTGCAGAGGTTTGATTGCACACACTGGGAGGTTGGCCAGGAGTCATTGCAGTAGCTGCGACGATAGCAGATTGGGGCCTATTCCACAGTCTGGAAAATGTTTTGCAGGAGGAATCTGCATGATATGACTGTTGTTAATATGTAGGTTGCAGTTGACAGCTCATTGTCCAGTGTGACACCAAGGTTCTTGGCTTTCTGTGTGGGTGAGATGGTCGAGCTGTCTATTGAAATTACAAGGTCTTGGCAAGGGTGTTTCTTGGCTTGAAGGAACAACAGCTTGATTCATCCAGGCAGAGATGACTGCCAAGCATGCAGTGATTTATGAGGGTACCTGGTTGTCAAAGAGCAGGAAAAGAGAAGATCAATAGAGCATTGTTTAAATAAAATTGTCAGTTTAACAGAAGCCATGAGAGGTGATCGTAACTGATTTGGTGTACAGGGAAAATACTGATCCTTGCTCAGTGGGGCTGTTGATGAGGTGAAGTGAATCTTTTCATGATATCTGATCATGGGCCCAGTTAACTGAAGCTGAGAGAAAGATTTGGTGGTTCACAGTTGTTGGGTTAACATCCAGCTCAAGCAAATTTACCAATTAAATTCTAAATGTGCATCAGAAAAGCTTATGTGACAGCATAATTTGCTTAGAGAAGAAAATAAAAGATTTTATTTTCATATATTTAAGAAATATTCCTGGCTCAATTTAGTTAAAGTTAGTTAATCACAAGGTGTAAACTATATTTATGTTAACAATTTTCTGTGTAAAGTTATATCGGTTACACTTTATTTTAAGGTGTCCTTGTTACAGTGTAATACATTTAAGTACTGAGTAATATTAACTACATGTACTTTCTGTATGGTTAGGGTTAGGATTAGGGTTTGGTTTAGGGTTATTTGCATGTAATTATGCATAATTTATTTTTATTATAATAGTAAGCACATGTAACATGTAACAAGGACACTTTAAAATAAAATGTTACCGTTTTATCAATTTTTGCAACTTTGTTAGCATGACAATGCATTGCCATAAACAAAAATAATTTAAACACCTTTAAGCACAAATAATACTCAAAGCCAAAGAATTTCTAAGAATTTAGGTAATTTTTTAAATCAAGAATAATTTCATAAAGTTTCATAACATTATATGCTTCACATTTCTTTTAAATCATTCAAATATTTGCCGTTTCACTTTAATTGTGAATAAAATGTTAAAAGTGCCTCAATATTTTTTTTTATTAAAGACAACAAGGCCAAACTTTTTTGTCAGTTAACATTATGCCACAAATGCTATCGATTGAGCTTAACTTGAGGGAGATTTAGCAAAAGCACCTTTTACATGACACACTGATATTGTGCAACATGAATCACCAGTTGCATATTTCTTGTCTGTACATGAGTAAAACTGTATAATTAATTGTGTTCTGTTTGTTTGTTTGTTTATTTATTTTTGCAGTGACGAAATTACTGGCGTCACTGCTTCTGTCACATGTTCTTTTTTCATTTTTTGCTTTACGGTAGGTTTGCTCTCAGAGTATCCTTAGATTCTATTCTATTCTATTCTATTCTATATTTTTCTTCTTGCTTCACACTCTCACTGTTTTCCCTCTGTTGTCTCTTGCTGTTTTGGTGACTGCCAGTCAAGCAAAGTGAATCAACCCTCATTCCCCTCCCAGCCTTGTCTTACACAGACTCATCAGGGAGAGTCTGACTCGGCCTGCCTGTCTGCTCGCCTGGCCACTGTCACCTCCTAATAGCCTTCAGCTGGAGAGAAGTAGGATGAAGAGAGAGGGCAGAGGATAGAAAGGGAGAGGGGGAGAGCGAGGAAGGGGCGGGTGAAAGGAGAGCTGTGATCCAGACAGCGAATCACATGAGCAGAGATCTGTTTACAAACTGAGCAGGAGAGAAGTCATCGGCACCATTACGTGGAGGCAGGGCTGCTGGAAAAGGCGACAGGAAACGCACAGGAATCTCATCACTTTGTCTGGAAAATGCATTTTATCCTTTGTGTCTTTGCAGCAGAGAAGCCAGACCAGATGGTGTGAGGAAGACACAGCTTTGAATGGGCTGCATTCACAAGCTCTTGCTCTGACGGTTGTGTGCCACCGCTCTTCCTCTTCCTTTGTTACCGGGGAAAAAGCTTGATTGTAACGTGAGGGCGAAAAGACTAGAGGAAAGTGGCTGACGGCAAAAAGGGGTGAGCCTTGTGACAGTGTTTTGAAGATAGACAAAGAAATCTGTGACTCTCTGTAATGTACATTGTCTCTCTCACTGTTTTGTTATGGTGACTCTACAGAGAGGTAAAAAAAAAATGAAAAAAGCCAGCGACAACAACTTCACGTCAAGCGGAGGTAGATGGTGATCTGCTGTTGATGTCAAAGACACATTGCAAATCTTTCGTATTCTGTGCTGCCGCTTGGTTTGGATCATGATGCTGGAAAAAAGAGCGCTTGGTGTTCTTTTAACTTGCCTGTGGTTGAACAAAACATTTTAGATACCAAGAAGTAGGTGTTGATATTTGTTCCTGTGTTGACACAGGTTTCAACAATGACTGACTGCTTTGTAAATGTTTCAACACAAAGAAAACAAAATCGCCCTGCCTTCCTCCATACGCCAGTGAGGAGCTGGTGGGTGATCGTTATGCGTTAACCAGAGGCGCTGAAGATTCAAAGCCGTGTTTTTGTGGTAGGAGTTTTGGGAGTGTAAAACTTGTATTATTCATCTGGTTTTGAGTAAGGGGATCGGCCCACTCCTTTGGCCCGGTTTCACCACTGTCTCCTTGTACACAAGTTCCTGGATCGTTCGGTATAGCGGAGCAATCTGGCACCTATCCAGTGGTGTAACGGTGAGTATGAATCATAACCCCCTCCTCCTCCACCACCTCCTCCTCCTCCTCTTCCCTTCATTTCTAGTGGCTACATAATCTGGACAGCTCCATAACCATGTGTTATTCACAGAGCCCCCGACCCTCCCACTGGCTTTCTATCAATGTTTAACTAAAATCCTCCTTATATTACTTCCACCCCCTCCTTCACCTGAAAACCCAAGCCTTTTTACCTTTCTCCCGATTGGCACACTCTCTTCCAAGACCTGAACTTGTGCGCAGCCTAGAGAGACACACTTTGTGTCTGTATCTATTGTGTGAGACACAATATCGCGTGGTTTGGCAGCGTTCGACCCTGAGGTCAGTTATTATTGCTTTCCCACCAAATGGTGCTTCCTGCCTGGATTGGTGAGGCCTTCACATTTCTTGCCTCCCCCTCAACCCCTCACAGAAAGACCAGATGGTGGCTTTATGGCAGAAAGGGTGCACCACTAGTGTTTGTCTTTCTGCACAGACAATTGGCCAGGCTTCACTCTCGTTGCCAAATGCTTTCTTGCTTTCTCTTTTGAAAATGCAAATCTTAGTAAGAAAACTAATGGTTTGATGTTTGAATAATAAGATATAAATCCATTACTTACATTTAAAAGGTCTGAAATTCTGAAACAGTATTTATATCACTAAATACTGTTTAAATCGTTGTTAAACTGTTCATGTAGTTCATTGTCACCACATTAGGAACTACTGGGCCTTAAGCAGCAGCTATTTCTGTTTTCTAAAGCATTCGAAAGTTGTAGATGATTGATAGTTTAATTTTTAGGGTCTTTTAACATTTTTTTTAAAACTCTACTTTCAAAAAGGAGCACTAACATCTGAGAACAGTAACTACAGACTGTGCTAAATAAATACAATTAAAATGTATTAAAGCATACTGAAGATCAGTTGTTTAAAAAAAAAAATATATATATATATATACACACATATATAATTTATACATTTAATTATTTTTTCGAAGCCAAGCACAACAACAACATTCTATTTTTACTGTCGTCTCGCTTCAGCACAATGGAGCGTTTCTTGTCTGCTCTTGTTTCATCCACAAGCACAGTGCAATGAAGTGTGGATGTCTATTCTTTATGCTAACAGTGTTTGGGTCTATGGCAGTTTGAAAATACATGCTACAGAAAACATTTCAGAGCCCAGAGCAATATTCATTCAACTGATTCGTTTTGGATTCAAAGATGACCATTTCACTCCCAGATACAACTAAAAGCCTTGTAACATCATGCTGACTGGTTTTGTGTTGCTATTTACTTGTATTGCCTTAGAATATAGGTTAAACCATTGTTGTCTAAATAATGTTCACTGCTCTGGAAATTGTCCCACGTGTGATGAAATAGTTTGAACCCGAAAATCAACGTGGTACACTTAACAAAGACTTTTGGAGGACTTCTACAAGACTTGATTAAGTAAATAAACAGCTAGCTAGCTAAATAAATAAAAAACACAAGATAAGTTTTTACCATCACAACTAAGACAGAGATATAGTATGATTGAATCAAACTGCCTGCAATACACTGTGAATGAAAATTCTGTTATATTTTGTATGTGCACATTAACAGCCAAGGTATTTTGCTGTGATTTAAAAAAATAAAATATAATACAATAGTAATGCAATACAATAATAAAATGTAATGACATGATACTGTATTTAGATGTTTTAAGCTGAATCTGACAGAACCCAGTTGCAATCTATAATGAACTATACAGTAAATAATGAACTTTTAAAAAAAAAGCTATTGGACTTATCTGTTGAACACATCATTCGACACCACTGTGACATCTCTTGTCTTTCAGCTTTTAAAGATGTATTACAGTGAAAAGTTCATGCTGCTCAGCGAGGTCCAACAATGAGAGCAGTGTTACACAGAGTTGAGAAACACGAGGACAGTCCGCAGGCTCACAGTATGCAATATGCATGCAGGGGCCACTGAGAAGTGTACACATGAGAATCACAGTGATGTGTGTTGTCTTTCAAGGGTCTGACAAAAAGAAATATGCGACCCACTCGCATAACAAATTCATGATGTAAGATTGATAATCAGTGTCTATGCTTTTATTACATTTCAATTGTGAATTCATTTTACTGATTAAAAAAGGATGAGCAAAAATAAATGCGAAGCAGTCTTGAACTCCCATGACTCCCACCATAAACACTAACAAATATTTTTGACCAAAATCATGGTTTTGTTTGTTCTTTTGCAGCATGCCTATGTGACGCAGACTAACAGATTACAGACAAGTTCTGCAAAATGACCACAGACATCACCAGTCGTCTTCCACTCAATGTCTATGTCATCATTCTTGGCATAGGCCTCTTCATCTTCATGTTGAGCATGATCTTCTGTTGCTACCTGTTCAGGTATCTTAAACTTTTGCAGTTAGTAGTTTCTACCGTGAAAGTGCTGTGGATATTTTTACAAAATGAAGATAAATAGCTGTATTAAGCATCACATGGCAAGTGTATTTATGTAGCATTTTATTTCACAGACAATGGTAATTCATAGTCCTTTCCATAGGTATAATAAAGTAAAATATTATAAAAGTCCATTTCAAATTAAAAAACAGAGAAATAAAAAGGAAATTTAAAATGAAGGAAAACTGAAAAATAATTATAAACTTAAGCTGAATGCATTAATAGAGTGCAATCAGTAAAGTACAGCACATCAAACTAGTGCTGCAGCTAACGATTATTGTAATTGTTGACTAATCTAGCTATTATTTTTTCGATTAGTCGACTAATCTATCGATTATTTTTCAATTAATCTATTATTTTCTTATCAGTTGATGAATTCTTTAGTTAAACTATCAATAATTAATAACAGTAACTTCTGCTATTAATCTTTTAATATTTTATTCAAACGCCTCATAATTAATACTTTACAAAAAATAAATAATAACAACAATAAAGGAAAGAAAGAAAATAATAACAATAAATAAAGATAACAAGAAAAGAGAGAAAAAGAAAAATAACAAATAATTAATAAAAGAGAGAAAGAAAGAAAAAGAGAGAAAAAGAATTACAGTGATACAATACAATCAATAGAAATGCACATTATAGCTGCATTCACAGTTACTGTCTGGGACTGACAGCAGTTGCTTACAGGTGAGAGACTTGAAATGTTTTATTCAGCAGATTAAAACATCTGTTTGAATACATATCTGTATGAATGAACAGCTGAAGTCACAACCGCATTCAGGACACTAGAGCGACAGAAGCAAAAATGGCGTCATAAGACCGGGAAGTTTTATCAGTTGACAGCCCGTTTTTAAATAAATGAGGCTTGTCCTATCCATCACACAGTTAAACAGCTAACAATGACTTTAAATGCTTTGTTAGCGAGTGCAGAGAGCGCGTCTCAGAGCTTGCGCAATTGCGCCCACGGCACTGACGCCAGCTCCAGTGGATCTTAAGATGAACGCGAATCATTTCTCTGTCTCTGTCTCTGTGGGTGAATTAAACCCGTCATGAATATATAGGCAACTCGATGTTCCGTGGTGTTCCGTTCATTCAGCGCAGCTTTGAATGCGGTTGTGAATCCTGACAATGTAAACGCGTCAGTTCAGCAGCTATATACATGTGGTTCTGACGGTCGTATAATAATAGAATGCTCTATGAAGTGATGTTGCCATACTAGCCTTTACCTTCTGCTCTAGAGTCTTGTTTGTGTTAAACATGGCAGAAAAACAGTCTTAAGCAGGGATAACTGCAGACTCGCACAATGGGCGTGGCTAAAGGTGTGACGCGTCGACGCATTCCATGCTAATCGACATATTTTTTTATAATCGACGTAATCGCTGACGTCAACGAATCGCTGCAGCCCTACATTAAACTGTTGTGGTGAAAGAATGTGTAGGCAAACAATTTTTAATTTTTTTTTTATATTTCACAGATTGAGGCGACAGGGCACACAAGAACAATATGGATATAATGAGGTAATTTATTAATAATATTCTTTATATATATTTGTTTTATATATATACACAGATGCATACACTAATTATAAATAATATTATTAATAATGAAACACCTTTTCTTCTTGCAGGTCATTCTAAAAGGTCCAGGGAAAAAATTGAGTCTTCTTGGAGTAAGAAACTGCCAAAACAATACACCTTTAGTTCACCCAAATGTAAAATTCTGACATTTCTGTAATTTACTCAACCTCATGTCATTTCAAACCTGTGTGACTTACTTTTTTCTGTAGGACACAAAACAATTTCAGGCTGAATATCCAAGCTGATTTTCCCCCCTTATTTAATAAAATTAAAACAAGACTATCCATCAACTCTCATATTCCTTGTATAAAAAATAATCATCTTGAACATTCTGCTGCCTAATTTATTTTTTGTTCCAACAATGTTTGGTATGACAGAGTGAGTAAGAATTATAATTTTTAGCCAACTATCTACGTTATTGTATTAACAATGCTTGGAACTATTAAAATTGTTTAAATTAGAAAATACAAAATAATTAAATAAAATATAAATTAATTAGATAAGAAAGCATCTGGCTGTCTCTGTTTTTTCATCCATTCATTTTTCACTCTGCAGCAGACCTGTGCAGTTTGCCTGGAAGAGTTTCGGAGCCGGGATGAACTAGGGGTTTGCCCTTGTTCGCATGCATTTCACAAAAAGTAAGATCTTTTACAATCTTACCACACTACCCAAGCTTTCTCATTATGTTTCTGTATTCTAAAAATAATACATTAGGATGCTGTAAACACTGTGAACATTTTTACAACACTTTCCTTCAAAAACATTCGAAGCATGTACATTCCTGACACGCACAATGTTCTTAGAGGCACTAAAACAAGAACCACAAATTAAGCTGTCAAGACACTGCAGCTTAAAGCTGCAGTCTGTAACTTTTTTTGGTTAAAAATGATCCGAAATCAATATTTGAGAAAGTACGTAACCAGCCAGTGTTCAAAACTATCGCCTTACTTTAGCCCGATTCACAACGGTTAGCTTATAATAATGTTTTCTAATTTGAGTGGCACGGGTAGGTTTCCGTGGGAAATTCGAGCATGGCACTGCATTATTACGTCACATCTGTAAACATGAAGAAGTTTTCCCGGCTACTAGGCTATGGCACGTGAGGATCCTGCAGGTGGTGGATCATTTATAGCCTTTTCTCACAGCAGCTCGAATAATTAAACTTATCATTTTGATGGCGGATTGTAATCCAGAAAGCATTATGTGTTTATGAAACGTGTGAATGAAATTAAATTATATTCCAGTTTTAAATGTGGTTCAGATTACAGATAGCCAACATGGGATTACACAAGTTTTTGTATTTTAAATAGAACCAGTTTGAAGGAAGATTAATTTGCAAGTTAATCTACACGCTAATACTATACTCATAGTCATGCAATGCTGATGTTGTTAACATTAATAATTTGAGAACAAAGTATAATAATAATACTTTGGACAGTTAGATGTGATATGAGCTAACTGATCTTTAGATTTAATCACTGTTGGTAGCGCGATTTATTGTAATGCTTTTTTCCTCAGTTGGGCAGAACAAACGTGGCAGACTTGTTACTTGTTAAAATGGCAAATTACGGTGAAAATTCTGATTTGGGTCATATATTCCAAGACATAGGCAGTAAATATCCACACCGGTGCAGTGACTGACAACTACACATTCACCTCAAAACATTTGATTCACGCGCTGGAGCTGTGCCGGTGTTGTGCCCATTTTCGACCCTTGCCAAATTATTACCCCCTCTCGTTGAAATCGCTACCTGATTGCCTAATCCTAACCCCACCCCTAATCCAAACCCCTCCCCCACACCTAACCCTAAACCTACCAATACTAGGGGGATAGTAATCTGGCGGGGGTCAGAATTCAGCACAAACTGAAGAAACTGCAATTCCAGGTTTTCAAACATAGAGGGCAACAAAGAGGTAAAAGTTACGGACTGCAGCTTTAAATATGAGTATTAGCCTTGAGTAACAACTGTCAGACTTTATTCAAAAACATCCTGCAGTTTCAGCCTGTCATTTTGTGACGTGGCCATAATGCTTAAAAGCGCTTGAGTCTTTAGATAGCTGATGCATAACAAACACATCTCCTCTTTTTATGTTGTCTCCTGCTCAGGTGTCTGGTGAAGTGGCTGGAAATTCGCAGCGTCTGCCCCATGTGCAACAAGCCCATCTGCAGGCTCCAGCCAGACCCTCCGCAGGGGGCTGAGGGGCCCCAGAACCCCCTGGAGGTGTGACAGAAGAGGGACGTTGCTGATCAGAGATAGGCAGGCTCTCACACACCTAAGAACAGCGTTAAAAAACACCACACTATTGGGGCAGGTGGACTAGTCCCAAATACAATCGCCCCTGTCCACCAATCACCAGATTTCTCCTGCATAGATGGGGGGAGGGAGGGGAAGCGGGATTTTCCCAGTGGAACTGAACTGATGTGCCGTATTCTTGGTCATAATGTAGCATGCAGCAAGATAAATTGATGCCTTGTGGACTCCAAACAGACAAATATTCAGACCAGGACAGTTGCACAAAACATGAGGTCCGAGTTGACACTGTGCAATACGTGTGAATTTATAGAAGCCTTCCTCTAAGAGAGACTGTGGTCACTATTTATAGAGTCATGTTTAGGAAGGCCCAGTTACAGAATCCAAAGTGAGGAGCAGCTTAGTGGCCTGAGTCCTGACCTTAAGGATCTGTGAGCTCATTGGATTTTACTCTTGCCAATATTTTGACATTTGACACTCATAAATGCATTTGTTTAGAGTCAAGGAGGTGTTCTGAGTGCTAAAGGGAGCTCATGGTCTTGATGAGAACCCACGCTGTAATTCAGAAGCCTCAGAGTCAGATTGGATGAGATTAGACCTAATTTAAGTTATTTAAGGTGGATGTTTTGTACTGTATATTGCTCTCAATAAAATGTAAAGTTTCTGTGATGGATCCAGTTTTTGTGTTCATTCACTATGTAAAATTGTCAAATTTCCATAAATAGAAAACTATTTTAGAACACCAAAGATTAGCAATATTATTATTTATTGTTAGCAATAAATTGCAAATGACTCATTTGAAGATATGATCAGCATGTTTCAACGAGGTCATCTGAAACATATATATATATATATATATATATATACACACACACACACATACTATTGTTCAATCAATGCTTTATTAAGCAAGGGTGCATATTCAATTGAAAAGTGGCAGTTAATGCAATTATGTTATGTAAGAGATTTCTGTTGCAAATAAATACAGTTCTCTTGAACTTCCTATTTATCAAATAATCCTGTAAAACAAGTATGGCTGTTTCAAAACAATAAATAAATCAACTAGCCAGCATGACATTGATAATAAAAATGCAAATAAGATGACACAATTAGACAAATAAACATATTAGAATGATTTCTGAAGGATCATGCGGCACTGAAGACTGGAGTACTGGCTGCTGAAAATTCAGCTTTACCATCACAAGAATAAATTACTTTTGAAAATGTATTAAAATAGAACATTCTTATTATGAATTGTAATATTACTATTTTTACTGCATTTTTGATCAAACAAGTAACGCTTTGGTGAGCCTAAGAGATTTTTTCAAAAACATTAAAAAATAAACAATCGGTCATATTCAGAGGGAACAGTACTAGACTGAAGATACCTTACTAACCCTAGAAATGACCTGGTGGTGTCACCTAATGTAGTCAGGTTGATTCAGCATTTTACTGTGTATGTTTCCCTTTAAATCCCATCCTTCCAAGAACATTCTCCATGACTCAATGCGAAGCAACAAATAGAAACTCATGACTTGTGTGATAACTGAATTATCTTGTTTGAATTGCTCTGAATTTCATATTTGTGATTATTCCCAGTTTAATAGTTAACAAATCAGTGATGAAAGTCTTGTTATTCTAAAAGCTACGCTGATGAGCTTCCATAATCTTTCTGACCCAGTATGAACTTGCTAGAAACAGCTGAGGAACACAAGGACATTTTCTCTGAGTGATGGACAAGCATGTTATTGTTCTTTTTAAAAGGGGGGAATAATGTCTGAGCTGTACAGACTGACGTGCTAACATGGTGAATATCTGTTACTTGAGGATATCTGACAGTTTGCCAGGCTAAAATATTGCCTCTGAAAGTGGCCGCTAAAGTGATATACACAAGACTTCACAGCTATGTCAAGGTATTAGCATTTTATATGCACAATTACTGGCTTTGCTTTATGGACTAGCAACACACATTACCATGTACAGTACTTACAATGCTATGATTTACACTAGCTAACAGCGTGTTACGTGACTCACACAGCTAAGAAACACAGAGGCTTCACTTTCTGGTGCTGAAGCTGAACACTGAACACTGTCCCTCTAACTGCCTGCGGATTTTCAAAATAGAAACTTATTCTCATCTATGCATAAATACTTAAGAGGGAATTTTTATCTCATCAAGGAGGAAATGAAAGAATGTACTTCACTAAATGATTAAATCAAGTCTTGTTAGTGTAGTAAAATGAATTAAAGCAAATTAAAACAAATTACCTTTAGCAACAGATGGTGTACTTGGGTGCCTTCTTGGGCTTACATTACTCTTTTTGTTTTTAATTGCTTACGACGTTTTACAACTAAAAGCAGCGAAAATGCATTCACAAACGCTGAAATCATGACAGAATCATGTCTGACAGCAAACCTTCACCAAATTTCTAAAGCATTTATCAAACAAACATATTAATAAATATGACCTGCAGAAATGCATGGAAAGAATGCAAAAAAGGAGACAGAAAATGAAGTATTTGTTTGTGTTTATTTCTGGGAAAAATTATAATATCAACTTTGATTTTGTTTTTTTGTTCTAAAAAGTAACTTTTAAAATAACCACAAGATTAGCCTATCTACTTGTCACTCATCACATGTAATGATCATTACAAACATCCAAAAAGTACACTAACTTTGGTAGTTTGTGGTGTTTTTATATGGACGTTAGATGGCGATATTTATCATAAAGTAATAATAAACAAACACTGCAGCATAACACGAATAAGGAGGACTGTCGCTTGTCCACATTTTCACATTTTAGGCAAGACCTAATCGCTAATCGAGTATTTCCACTGAATATGTATTATATAAAGTGTTTTTATTTATTTATTTATTTATTTATTTTTGCAGTAATCTCAAACCTCTCTCAGCTGCACTGCAGCATCCCAATTTTTATATAACAGCGAAATTTACTGGGTTGCATCAATAGTGGGAAGTATTAAATCAGATGAAAATTTAAAAGAAGGAGCTATTATGTAAGAATATGCATTGTGTTTTATCTGACAGCAGGGCCATGGGGGGCCATGATGCTGGGAGCCAACACCAGTTTACAGGGATTGCTTAATATTTTAATACATCATTACAGGAAGAAGGAATGTGAATATTTATTAATTAGTGCATTGCAGTTTATCGATAAAGCTATATGTTCTATAACATTATCCCCCATATAATCTCTTCTCTGGAAATTGCTTTATTTTAAAACCAAGAAGTTTCCTTATACAGATCTGTAAACTAGTGATGGTTGGAAAACAAAGTCCAGTTATTTTGTATATCACTGCTAGCTTACATAGCAGACTTAAAATATATTTTGTTTCCAGTGCATTCTGGCCAATTATGCTGGCATTGCTGTCATTTTTCTGTACTTCAAACTGAAACCGAATAAAGAGAAGGCAGTTGCTGCAAAGTGATACTGAAAATTGTTTGTTTTCAACCAGGTATCATTGTTTCTTTCACATAACAACAAACCGGATGCTAACCAGTCAGGTTTCAGGAGTGGCCATTCAACCGAGACTGCGCTACTCTCAGTCACTGAAGCCTTGCGGATTGCAAAAGCTGATTCCAAATCATCAGTTCTCATTCTGCTGGATCTGTCTGCTGCTTTTGACACTGTCAATCACCAGATCCTGCTGTGTACCCTCTCATCACTGGTCATCACTGGGATTCCACTTCACTGGTTTGAATCCTATCTCACTGGTAGGTTTTTCAGGGTGGCCTGGGGAGGGGAGATATTCACAGCACATCAACTGGTCACTGGGGTTCCTCAGGGATCAGTTCTTGGACCCCTCCTCTTCTCCACATACACTACATCACTGGATCCCATCATACAAGCACATGGCTTCTCCTACCATTGCTACGCTGATGACACACAGCTCTATCTCTCTTTTCAACCAGATGATCCAACGGTAGCTGCACAGATCTCAGGCTGCCTGGCGGACATCTCGGCATGGATGAAAGAACATCACCTACAGCTCAACCTGGCAAAGACAGAGCTTCTTGTCTTCCCTGCCACTCCAGCTCTACAGCATGATTTCACCATCCAGCTAGGTTCTTCTACAATTACTCCATCAACTTCAGTCAGAAATCTTGGTGTAATCTTTGATGACCAGCTGACCTTCAAAGACCACATTGCAAAGACTGCTCGATCTTGCAGGTTTGCATTATACAACTTCAGAAAGATCAGGCCCTTTCTAACAGAGCATGCTGCACAACTTCTTGTCCAGGCCCTTGTCATTTCTAGGCTGGACTACTGCAATGCTCTTCTGGCTGGACTTCCATCAAGCACAGTCAAACCGCTACAAATGATTCAGAATGCAGCGGCACGACTGGTCTTCAATGAGCCCAAAAGAGCCCATGTTACACCTCTCTTTATCTCCTTGCTACCGGTTGCAGCTCGCGTCAAGTTCAAGACATTGATGCTTGCATATAGAACAGCCACAGGCTCAGCACCTGCCTACTTCCACTCACTATTACGAATCTACACCCCCTCCAGAAGTCTGAGATCCACTAGTGAGCGACACCTCATGGTACCATCACAGAGAGGCTCAAAATCACTCTTCAGAACGTTCTTTTATGAATTTATGAATTTAAAAAAAATAAAAAATAAAATAAAATGTGTCTTTCTCTTTATTTATTCCTTCCCTTTCTAGTTTGTACTTATTTGAACAATCCCTGAGACTTGGTATTACGAGCACTTCCTCTGTCTGTTTGCCTCTTTAAGATGAATCGTTTTATGTATTCCCCAACTGTAAGTCGCTTTGGATAAAAGCGTCTGCAAAATGACTTAATGTAATGTAACCACATGCAATTACACACATACACACACACACACACACACACACACACATAATTATAAATTATATATACAATTTTTTTATGATAATAATTATAAATTATTAATTTAATGTGTCCATTCTGTTTAATGACAAAAGTGATGTAAAACTTTTTTTTGTTTGTTTCTCTTCAGGTTCTTTGCTGTTATTATTATGCAGTGCATATCTTTAATTGTCCTAGAGTAAAAAAAATAAGCGATTTGATATATGTTAAACAAAGTAAAAGCATCAACAACTCTGTAACACGTTATGATTAAACAGTGCTGCTAAAGCGACAGTTTTTTTTGTTTGTTTTTGTTTTTTTTTGCATTTTATGAAATCTGAAACACTTTTTTCCCATTTTGAGCTCCAACAGGACGCTGGCATACTGGTTTGCCAAGTGATTTATATCTACTAAGCTTATTTAAATCTGGAAATATGTACAATGCATCAATTAAATATACAATATTTATAGAAAAAAGAAAACAACATGTACATATGTTTCCGTAAATAATAATAATTTAATATAAATTGATTCTTTTGTCTAAGTGACTAGCTACAATGAGACATTGGTTCATTGACCAGTTAAGATTAAACATAACTAGAAGCGAAAAAAAGGTTCAAATAGGCATGAAATTACAAGCACCTTGCTTGACCTAATTACAGTGACTAGCCTCATCTCACCAGATGCCCTGTTTTGGTGTTGGTGGGGTAGGGGGTTAAATTCTCATCTTCTATGGGGGTCAGTGTTTACACAATATGCCTCACTTTTCTGAATGACCTCATTGGTCAATATAATTTTTCTAAAAAATTGATCAAAAAATATTTTTAAATGTTTGTCTTTAAAGTCTGAAAACCTCAAACTATTCTCCAGATAAGCTATTGTCGTCTTCTTAGTGATTGTTTGATTGGTTATGTGTATTTAAATGACCACAACAAGTTTATACTCATATAGCTTAGAGGTCATAATGTCATATAGATGAATTTTGAGAGAACATACTGATAAAATTAATAATATTAGTTTTCATCAGCAGTATTGATGCAGACTCATTCTCTGTATTGGGCCTATAGTTTGGCTGTCAGACTGACATGTTAAGTAGGAGTTTAATCGTTGCAATAGATTGTCACTTTTCCTTGTATTTGGAGGATTACGCATTCGATTTTTAAGAACATTTTCTCCTCTGTAATCAGTGATAACTGCTTCACGCTTTAAATGAAAATCAGGTTTACTAAATCCTAAACTGTTAAGCTGTTAAACTGATAATAGACCTTCTCACTTTCCCCTCTTCAAGACTGAGTAAATCTTTAATCTGATCAACACTGTCTCAAAGTTAAAGGACTAGCTTGTAACATATGGCCTTTTTGCATATGGCAGCCTCCAGACAAGCCCATCATGTGAATG
Organism: Spinibarbus caldwelli; assembly: GCA_039654775.1. Lineage (NCBI taxonomy): Eukaryota > Metazoa > Chordata > Actinopteri > Cypriniformes > Cyprinidae > Spinibarbus > Spinibarbus caldwelli. Next base: position 15,998,527 of record CM077243.1, on the reverse strand, counting down.
AGTAAAAAAAACAAGGCTGTTCTACATGTCTGGACCAAGCCCTTGTCTGGACAAGACAAGCAGCAGCTGGCCAGCCATGCCAATCTGCAATCAATGAAATCAAACCAGTGGATTGGGTTTATATGCCCAATTGAACATCAAAATTACTTGTCCAATGCAAAATGACCTGACAGCATGAGCTTATATGGCTTGAACCACAGTCAGCTGGGACATGAATTATGCACAAAATCTTTTGTAGACATGCCTGTCACAAAACTGATGTACTGATATATGTATTTAGAGCACATATTTTTGCATAGAATGCTACTTTATGCTTGTAGGAAAATTTTGAAAGAGAAATACTGTATTTTCATAAAATAATTTTACTTAACATATTTAATTAATATTATGTGTTATAATTAATATTATATTGTGCATTTTATTTATACTGGATAAAAATATTTTAAATTAACCTTAAAAAATTAAATACATCTTTAATATTAATTAAGAAGAAAATCTTCCCACTGAACTATTAAAGGTAGGAATGATGATGAGTTTATTGTTCAACAGGCTTTTAGGTGAAACTGACTGAATCTAGCCCTGTTTTATTTGATTCACATTGAACAGATTGAGATAGACAGCTTGTCGAAGACTTCTGTCTGTCTCAGTCCCACTGAGACACTTAAATCAATTATTTATTGTCTTAGAAATGTTTTTCATATGGTGCTGTCATCGGTTTACTTCTGTAGTTTAAAATCCAATCTACTATACATATAAACTTAATTTTAACAAGTTTATTTATAGACATTTATATATAATATAGTAATGTTTTATTATATTAACTTAAATATTCAATTTGTTTTTTATTTTTTATTTTCATTTAATATTAAATTAACTTACATTTTAAATTTAATATTATGCATTTGCTAAATGCATAAATGTAATTGTAATATGACTATAAATATAAGTATTTAATGTCTAACATACATTATTAATTTATAGTATGAAATATACTAATACTCAGTTTAATATAATGTAATAAAAATCTATCTATCTATCTATCTATCTATCTATCTATCTATCTATCTATCTATCTATCTATCTATCTATCTATCTATCTCTCTCTCTCTCTCTCTCTCTCTCTCTCTCTCTATATATATAATTTAAATATAATTAATATATAATAGTTTAATATCACAATTTAATATAACTAATATGCAGTAAATTATATATTTATAGGAAAAAATATTATATTATGAATTCATATTAATGATTATATTAAAAAGTTAAAGTCTTCATCAGACATAAAAATAAATGTACATTTTGAGAGCTAGAATCTAAAGGCAAAATCAAATTGATTCCATGCAGGCAATTACTTGCAAACAATGTTCTTGTCTAAGAGATGCAAAGATGTCATGTTTGCTTAAAGATGCATGCACTTTTAATTAGGTAATGGTCCTTGTCATCCACCCCTGGTTGATGCAGTGGCCCTGGCCAGATGGTAAGTTATCTATGTTTGTAACGCATGGTGATAGACCAGCCAAAGTTAATTGGAATGTCATTAAAGTTTGAGTTGATGGGGGTTGGGCTGGAGAGCTAGTTTGAGTGCTCTAGTCCTGCTGTTGGATATGTGTGTTTCATTAATAATAATGGATGTTTGGATGGAGCAATAAGGGTGGGGCTCCACCTGCTGCCACCTGTTAATACTCTATATAAGCATCAGTCATCCTTATGGCAGAGCAGAAACACTACTATCTGGATTTACTTCACTACACGGACAACAAGAGGAACATTACGTCTGAGGAAATTTTCCACCTCAGAGGATCCGTTTTCAAGACCATCGTTGACCTTTGAGGACCTTTGGCCCAGTAGTCATGAAGCCCCGCAGCCCAAGCTGTGCAGATTCAGGGTCGGAGTCGGACTCCAGAGACCCAGAGAAGTTTGAGAGTGCCATGCGGCGGAGGATGGCGGCCAACGCTCGAGAGAGGAAGAGGATGCAGGGCCTGAACACCGCATTCGACCGCCTCCGCAAAGTGGTTCCTCAGTGGGGTCAGGACAAGAAACTCTCCAAATATGAGACGCTGCAGATGGCCCTCAGCTACATTATGGCCCTCAACCGAATCCTGACTGATGCCAGCAGACACGCAGCTCCTCAGAAAGACTGGCTGAATCTACAGTTTGACAGCCTACAGCCAGAGACCTATTCTTGCTTTATGTGCTATAACTCCCCTGTGGAAAATGACTGTATGCACTCCTCCTTCTCGTACCACTACGAAAGCCTCTAAGCTCTCACTGACTGATAAGCAATGGTGCGTTCACTTGTATCTTTCTTAATATAGATACAGGAGTCAGTTAATATGTTTGTATTACTATGTAATATTATGTGTTTTTGGTTTTGGAAATCAAATGATTAGCTTTATTAGAGCCTGACTCATTCTAGGAGTAGAGTTGCTTTAATTGTAGCAAAAAGGACATGTTTTTCTGTGCAACTGTAGAAAATCTTTCTTCAGACATGTTGTAAATAATGACTCGATAAAATCACATTTGTAAATGATTCTTCAAGTCAGATGTTTGAATTTTTCATTACTTTGTATCAAATCTTTGTGTATAGTGTGTGTTCAGTCAAAGCTGAAAAGCATTCGAAAAATACACTGATCTTATTTTGCCAAAATGGCAAATTGTTGTTCCATTTTTTAAATTGTTATTTGATACTAAAAAAAGAAAGAAAAAGAATATGGTAGGCTAAGGATAATAATAATAATAATAAAAATAATAACTATACAATGTTTTGTACAGTAGGTGAAGTGTTTTGAGCTGTATGTTTTTAAAAATGTATTTGTTATAGTGCAGTTAATCAGTACAAAACAAACACTGAAATCAAAGACTTTTGTATCAGTTAGTTTTTACTTCATTGTAAACATATTTCTTTCAAATAATTTACATATTAAATATTAATTTAATAATTATTTTTAAATAATTGTATAAAAAGTATTTTATAAAAACAATCCAACTGTAAAATATAAAAATAAAAACTTTTGAGGAGAGAAGAATGTTATTCTAAAATTACTGTAAATTTACTCTTATATAATCTCAGAGTAACACTATTATATATATTCTATATATATTCTATATAATCTTTGAGTAACACTTAAACAGAAACACTATATATATATATCCTATACCACAATCTACAAAAAAAAAAAAGTACATCTGTAGACATCCAGAAATTAAATTTTATTTTCTGTATACTTTTAATGACATGCACACATTTTCCTCAATTCTGAAGCAGATTTGCTATGAAATCAATTTTTTAAAGGCCCAAATCTCTCTGGTGTGCACACTGGACAGATAAACACATTTCAGTGAAGGCCTCTGTGTCCCAAGATAAGACAGCACCAAACAAATGACTCTGCTGTCAGTTCAGTGAAGGTAGCCTATAAATAATGTTTAAAGGATTTGATGAAGTCTCAGTTGAATTGTGTGTCCCATGCGCTGTTTACAAAGCCACTTTTAAAGAGGAAAGAAAATTAGATTAAATTTCTATGTAAATAACCAAATATTCAAATCATTTTATTTTGGTTTGCCACATATTTTAAAACAGCAAAAGGTCCAGTATTCAGTTTAAGCTCACCAGGGGAAAGAAGACAATGAAAACGTATATTTTCAGACAGAGTGGCTCAAACTTGACTAGGACAGTCCTCATAGCCACTCCTAATTTAGAGAGGAGATTAAACTCTTTGCTGTCCAATGACTGTGTATAACTTGTCTTTTCAGTGCTAACGAGGCGTGAACGGCCAGTGCTCGGCCGAAAGCATGTACATGAAGCTAGATACACCCATCTTAATCCGGTTAGCTTCAGCTGTCATTATGATCAATCATCATGTCATGAATCATAATCACTATGAACTAATCTCAGACAAAGACACTTCCTTGCAGTTTGCCTAATAAAGGATGCTTAAAGTCAAGACATTCTTAATTTTATTTTCAACATAAATCCTTCGTATTAAATCTTAACATTTATATTAACATTTCAATGAGAAACAAGCCCATGGTGCTTGAATAGGCTTATACAGACTATGGCTACAGGTCATGTTTTCTTACCATTTGTAAACTCCCGAGCAGTGTTGCCAGATAGGATGGATGATTTCCAGCCCAAAAGCTCACAAAAACCTGCCCAAAACTTTAACTGTCAACATAATGTGATAGAATGTAAATCAAGGTTGATAAGAGCCATTTTTATCTCCTTAAATAAAAATAATGACGATAAAATAATATAAATAGGCCTATAATGCTAGATAAATTTCCCATGGATCACATAGTGGCAAATACATTAAAGAGAATTACCTAATATGATTAAAATATGCAAGCTAGCAGACACTGTCAAAACGGCAATCAAGAAATTAACCCTCGAAAAAACATGCATCATTTTCAGTGTCAACAGTCAGAATTTAAATACAAAAAAGTGCCCAATATAAGTGATCAGAATAAGCAACGTAAGGTATTTCACACTCGTTCATGCACACACCATGACAGTCAAAACTGTGTCATTCTCATTGATGCATACTGTATGATAATCCGACAAAATAAATAAATAAATAAATAATAATAATAATAATAACAATGCTCTTACCTTCGTATCGCTCTATATTTTCACACAAATCTAGAGGAAGTCTTGAAGTTCATATTGAACATAATACAAAACTTTGCAGTGTCAAAACTAACAAGTCCAGCAGCTTTCATATAGCCTACCAGTCTGGACCGTTTAAAAGATAAAAGACAGGATTGTATAGATATAAATAAATTTTGACTAAATAATTTAACTGTGCTCTGATTTCAGTGTTGCAGTGATATAGCCTTTGTGTAATCTCTCCCTCAACAGGTGTAGGCCTAATTCACGTTTTGAGAGTTAAAACACTCTCCATTCTTTACCATGTAACTTATATTTAGGCATTATGATCACTTATACAGTTATACACTCAAAATCAGATCTGTTATCGCGCTAAAAACCCGTCACTCATGAATCGTCACGTCTGTCTGATCCCTATGATTGGCTAAAAGTGCGGCCGCGACGTCAACATCAGCACCAGTCTCTTTGTAGTGTGTGTGTGTGTGTGTGTGTGTGTGTGTGTGTGTTTAGTATCGTCGTGATGACTGATTGGATGCAGTATATGCACACTTGGGCTTGTATGTTTGAAAACCGCCAAACTGACCCCAAACCAAACCAAATTTTGTCCACCCGCCCAAGCTAATATTTACCCACACAATCAAACTGATTGTCTTTATATGCAGATATTTTTTTAATGAAAAGTGATTTACAAATAAATTAGCCTATATTTTAATTAAAAATGTAGCATTGATTTTATTATACATATTTCTTATATTCTAATGCTGAGTAAAATATTTTTAGGGCAGACATACAGAATAAACAGACACTGTTATCTAAATACAAAGTAAATCAGTCAGATAATATTTCAATCATTTGTTTTCGATCTAATACGACGACAAATAAACCTAATAGTTTAATTCTGGTAATAATTTAATTACCATTTCTGTGCGTCTTTATTATAAAAGTATTGATCTCTGTTTCAGCACGTCTATAACAATGTGACGCAAATTCACATTATCTCTGTATAGTCAATAACGTTTTTCTAGAATCTCTAGCTTGTGTCTCAGTTTCCTTAATGGCAGGATTGTGTTTTTAATGGATCTGTGAACAAAAGACGAGCCCCTCCTTCCACAGAAGCACCGCTCTGCTCTATTTTAGAGGATTCAACGGGAAAGGTATAAATACAGGTGGAGACTGTCCTCAGCCAAAAGCTGCACTTGATCAATGCGTGTTAAATCCACCTCTCCATTTACCACAATGCAACACCTCAGTAACCGGGCAGAGAATCAGCTGGGCAGCACAGTGGGGTGCGAGATGGAAAACTTTGGGAAAGTAGGCTGGGTGAATCAGGCCTACAGTGGCTCTCCTGCACCCATCAGACGCCCCATCAGCACCATCTACAACCCTCAGCCCATGTTCCACATGAACCAACTGAATCTGCCTAACCCCTATTTGGCTGAGGATAAAGTGCGAACCAACCCTACAGAGGAGAAGAAGTCTGGATGCTGCTCCTTTCTCTTGAGAGCCGTCAAAGGTAAGGCAAGAACCATGCATTTTTCTCTTTTCCATGATATGTTTTTACTTCACCTTTAAACCTAAACTTTTTAAGACTAATTTTATTATAATAAATAATACTTTAAATAATATTTGATTATTATTGTTGTTGTTATTTCATCTTACAACATTACATGACTATATTTCATTATTTCAATGTTTTTTTTCCCCCAACATGTCTAAGTGTTCCTTATATTGCTTTAATAATTTTACAAGTTAAATATTTTTAATGTTAAGTTGTAATATTTTAAAATTTCTAATGATAATTAAATGATTTCTACATTATTAGTTTACATTAATAACAAATAAATAAATGTAAGTAAATATGTTTTAAAAAAAGTGTTTGTTTTGGTCTGGTAGGACTGTGGGGAACAGCTCTAAGAAAGGACACAAAGGACAATCCTGAGCTAAATGTCAAAGCAAATCTCAAAGAACTGCTCATCTACATTGTTTTCCTAGTGGATTTATGCCTGTGTAAGTATTATGTTTATTGTATGATATATTTACAGACCTGCTCTCGCTGTTTATGAATGGTTACCTGTTGCACAATCACCTGTTTTGAGTTTGAAACCACTGTATGGATTAATTGATAATGGATAAATATAGAACTGTGAATATTAAGATCAGATAAATCCATTAAAAACATTAGCATGTATAAATGTAAAATTGTTATAGTGTTATTAGCTTGCTCTTTTGTCTTTTTGATTGTACTGTATGTAATCCCATGGCTTTTCATTATATTGCGCTCCATTATGGTCCAGAGATGTGTATCAGCCTAAGTGCTTGTTATAAAATATCCCCTTCTCCGCTGTGTTAAAACACTGCATTGTTCAATGGAAAATTAGGCCTGAAAGGAACACAAGCGGGACCCTGCTGATAAGAGCTCAGGTCAGGCAATCGCAGCTTTGTCTGTGCCGGAGTCACATTGTTCAAGGGAGCTATTTGTGTACTCAAACAAATAACCCTTGCAGCTTTCATGACGTGAGCACTGCTAATGGATCAAACTTGAATGAATTGATGTCCTTTATCTGTGTGATGGTGAATGGTGTAGCACGTCTGTGCAAAGCTCAATAAGTGATGTGATTGTTGACTGATTGTAATCCTGTTCTCATGCAGTGACCTATGGCATGACCAGCAGCGCCACCTACTATTACACGAAAGCTATGACTGATCTCTTTGTGAACTTACCGGGTGACAGTGGAATCAGCTTTTCCTCCATCAGCACCATAAATGATGTCTGGGCAGTGAGTTTAACTGCTTCTCTTATTCAGATGTGAATGAAAATTAGGATTTGAAACTATATTTATCTATATAAGTATTAAATCATTTTAATAATAAATGTTTGTCTTTTCCTGGTAATTTTTTTAATTCAATTTATTCCAACACAAATTCTACATTTTGGATGTTGCTAATATTTTTTTTATGATATTTTTATGTAATTAATTAATATTTATGTAATTAGTTAGTAATTCATGTTTAATGCTTTAATGTTTTAAATATACTTATTTAAAGTACCAAATATATACTTATTTTAAGTATCAAATAAATGTAATAATAAATGTTTGTCTTTGCCTGGACATACTGGCAAATTTGTATGGTTATTATAGTGAACTAAAACTAAAGCTGAAATTAAAACCATAAAAAGTCCCTTATTTGTTAACTAAAAAAATTAAATAAAATATAAATTCAGCTATGTATGTGTATATATATATATATATATATATATATATATATATATATATATATATATACACTGTATACACACACACACACACACAGAGCTGGGTAGATTACTTACAAATTGTAGTCTATTACTGATTCCAAATTACATTACAAAAATTGTAGTTAGTAGCGTAATCCATTACATTACACATTTTAGATAATATAATCAGACTACTTTTTGATTACTTTTAAATTACTTTTAACCTAACTCGTTTATCACATTGATTTAAATAAGATAATATTGTATCATATAGATATTAAAATGCAAAAATATTCCATTCATTGTTATTAACAACATAAAGTGAATTAAGCATTAGATTTCAAGGTTTCCCAAACTGGGGTTTGTGAAGGAACTGCAGGGGGTTTGTGAGTGTAAGGAAAAGCTAATAATTAATCAAGTTGTAAAATTGTAAAATTCAAATAAATCATTTTAAAATAACATCAATCAAAATAAAAAACTTACCAAAAATTGAAATATTTTGTTTACCTGCATGTCATGTAGGCATTTTAGAAAGGAAATTGTAAAAGATGAAAAAGAATTAGGGAGAATCAATAAATTATGAATAATTTCTTGCTATTGTGTGAATATATGTAATCAAGTAATCAATAAAAAAGTAACTGTGGTCTGATTACAAGTATTTTGGAATGTAATTTAATCTAATTACAAGTACTTAATTTTTGGAATCTGATTACGTAATCCAGATAAATTGTAATCAGTTACTACCCAGCTCTGATAGTACATATAATATTATTAATTTTATGTAATTCATGTAATATTTATATTAGTGTTTTAATGTTTTCAATTTGTTTTATATTGTTTACATAATATTTATGTTGTTTTAAATATATTTATTTGGTATTTAAAAAAAATAATCATATTTTTTTTTTTTCATGGGACAGATCTAATACAGCATCACAGTCCCTCTGACTATCATTTTTGTCTCTAATCTTTGCAGTACATGGAGGGCCCGTTACTTGACAGCCTGTACTGGACAAAGTGGTATAACGATGAGCCTCTTCCAAATGGAAATCAATCCTTCATCTACTACGAGAACATGTTGTTAGGAGTCCCTCGCATTCGACAGCTCAAAGTGAAGAAGAACTCCTGCAAGGTGCACAAAGACTTCCAGCAGGAGATCGCAGAGTGTTTTGATGTGTACAGCGACAAGAAGGAGGATGACAGTGTGTTTGGACTTATCAACGGAACAGCGTGAGTTTTATTAACATTTATGATTAGCAACAGTCATCTGTCTCTCTTCAGGGGTTGAAATGTGTTTATTTATTAAATATAATCTCATTATTCTTCAGCTGGCAGTACCACTCAGAAAAGGAGATCAAAGGCTCGAATCACTGGGGGTTACTGACCACATACAGCGGAGCAGGATTTTACCAAGATCTGGCAAAGACCAAAGAAGAGAGCGCTGCTATCCTGATGGACCTCAAAGACAACCTGTGGCTTGATCGTGGAACTCGGGTTCTTTTCATTGACTTCACTGCATACAATGCCAACATCAATCTCTTCTGTGTTATAAGGTACTTGACCTAAATCAACGTCATATAAGCATTCATTTACATGTTTAGCTCTTGTTCTGCATGTCTAAAATTATGTATTTGGTCTGGTTTGCTAGGTTAGTCAATAATAATAATAATAATAATTATTATTATTAGTAGTAGTAGTGGTGGTAGTAGTAGTAGTAGTATATTAATAATAATTTCTATATCTATTATATAACATAAACTGTCCTTTTCGATGAATGAGGCAGAGCAAAAATATATAAAATAAAATAATATAAAATAAAATATTTTATTTCTGATTACCTAGGATTATTTAATTGAATTAGTTATTATATTTATATATTTATTATAATTTAAATACAACAATAAATATAAAATAAAATATAAAAAAGGTAACACTTTATTTTAAAATGTCCTTGTTACACGTTACACGTACTTACTATTATAATAACAACAAATTATGCATAATTACATGCAAGTAACCCTAAACCAAACCCTAATCCTAACCCTAACCATATAGTAATATTACTCAGTACTTAAATGTATAATTATACTGTAACAAGGACTTCTTAAAATAAAGTGTAACCTAAAAATAATATAAAATAGTAATATTAAAGCAATCTGATTTAATTTATTATTTTATTGCATTATAATTTAAAAAAAAAAAAAAACAATAAACAATTTTTTTCTTCTTCCTTTCAGATTAGTGGTTGAATTTCCAGCTACCGGTGGAGCAATTCCATCCTACCAGATCCGTACTGTAAAGCTGATTCGTTACGTCACCACATGGGATTTCTTCATCATCGGCTGCGAGATCTTGTTCTGTGTCTTCATACTCTATTACATTGTGGAGGAGATTCTGGAATTCCGAATCCACAAACTGTCCCATTTCAACAGCATCTGGAACATACTAGATATAGTGGTGATACTGGTAGGAGGAAAACAGATCATATCAGTATCAAATATTCTGGCCATAATAATCAACAAATCGTCATATATTTGGTAAACATTATTTGACAAAAGCAGACTAACAGTAACTGTGCTTTTCTAACAGCTTGCTGTGGTGGCAATAGTCTTCAGTGCATTTCGAACCATCAAAGTGGATGAGTTACTTGGAAACCTGCTAGAAAAACCTGACATCTATGCTGATTTTGAGTTTCTTGCATTTTGGCAAACTCAATACAACAACATGAATGCAGTAAATTTGTTTTTTGCTTGGATTAAGGTAATTATATATATATACATACTGGAAGGTGAAGTTTGAAATATATAATTAAAGTGACCATTTTTATATTATGATGGCTTCGATTTTTGCAGATTTTCAAGTACATCAGTTTCAATAAGACGATGACCCAGCTTACATCCACACTGGCTCGCTGTGCATTAGACATTTTTGGATTCGCCATTATGTTCTTCATTGTGTTCTTTGCATATGCTCAGCTGGGCTACCTGCTCTTTGGAATGGAAGTTGAAACATTTAGCACATTTAATAAGTGCATGTAAGGGTGAAACATATAAAACATTTTTTTATGATTTTTTCTGTGATTATTGGGTCAATCAAAATCTTTATATTTCTCTTCTCTGCAGTTTCACACAATTTCGAATCATCCTTGGAGATTTCGATTATGATGCCATTGACAGGGCAAACAGAATACTTGGACCAATATACTTTTTCTCCTATGTTTTCTTTGTCTTCTTTGTGTTACTGGTAAGTTCTTCAGGGGCATGTGACTACATAATTGTTTGTTCTAAATCATAAGTGTCTGTTTAACAGTTAACCTGAGGAATTGAATTGAACAGAATATGTTTCTGGCCATCATCAATGACACATACTCTGAGGTGAAGTCAGAACTCGCTTCTCAGAAAGATGAGTTCCAGATTGCAGATCTCATCAAACAGGTGAGTCATCCCAGCGCATGCAGTCTATTCAATTTATATTTGGAAAGCTGTGTAACACTGTTGTGATTTGATTGTTGGAAAATTATGCTTAAATTTCAGAGTTATGAGAAAACCTTCATGAAACTGAAACTTAAAAAGGAAAAGATCTCTGATGTTCAGAAAGCCCTGGATTCAGGTTCAAGTGAGCTGCAGTTTAAAGATTTCAGGGATGCTTTGAAAGAGTAAGTCTCATGTGAAACACTAATACATTTACATATAGCAGCAGTGATGTGGAAGAACTCATGTATTCTGGCTGTATGTCTCACACTTTAGAATGGGTCATGCTGACCATGAGATCTCAGCCACTTTCTCCAGATTTGACCAAGATGGGAACCAGACTTTGGACAAGCAAGAGCAGGAGAGAATGAAACAAGAGCTGGAGGAAAAAAGGGTGTGTTTGATTTATTTTTCACATGGACTGGTTTGGCAAGTTAATTCTTCATGGTGACATTAATCTAATATAGAGTAAAGATTTTTTTAATATTAATTTTTCTAATCTTCTCTTAGGATGCACTCAATGAAGAGCTTTGTAATCTTGAAAACAGTGTTGAATCAGCAGAAGACCACAGAGAGAAGACAGTTCCTCCGGAGGTCTTTCAGAGGTTTGAGTTCAGAATCATTGTTTCTCAGCCTCTTCGTGTCAGTAGCAAAACCTGCATGATGTTCAGTGTTGTTTTAGTATTGCTTATATTTATTATTTTGAATTAACTTTTATTTTTATATTTTCAGTTATCATTTTTTATTTTAGTTTAAGTTTTACTAATTTTGTTATGTGCTTTTATCATTTGTATTTTTTTCTCAATGTTTCTGTTTAGCTTTATTTTTAATTTAGCAACATTTCCAATTTCCAAGTTTTTTTAAATTAATGTATATTTTATTCCAGCTATTAGTTTAAGTTAACGATAACAACACTGCTCATGATTAATTTGCATGGCTTTAGATGTAGATAAATTTCAGGCTGATGCTGTAGTGGTTTTCTGACTTGATATCTTATGGTTATTTTTGCCTTTCCATTCCAGGCTGGTTCACAAAGTTGCTCAGCTTGAAACTGCTGTGATCACTATATTGTCCAAACTGGATGTTATCATGGAGAAAATGAGACTTCAAACATTTAACACAGACAACAAAGACACGGAAAGGCAGATGACTAGAGATGATGTGAATTTTTAGATCTATAGAATTTGACATCATACTTTAAAAGATTTTAGTTAAACAATTTTTTAATTTACAAATAAACATGTTTTTAGAGTATTGAATACATTAATCTTGCATATATTATAGAAAATATATAAGCCATGCTGCTGTATTGTGACAGGAATCAAGACCGGCTTCAGGAGGGAATATTCAGGTAAACCTGGAAAGAGCCTTGGCTCAGGGACCAGCATCCTGGTCATTAGCTGGTCCGATGGGGAATATGAGGAATCGCTTGTACCCAGATGTCGGATGGCCAGTCGTCACTGAGAACAGTAGTTCTGCACGTCACTGATTCATCAAAACCTGAGTTTAAAACTGACTAATAATAGGCTTCATCTAAGCCTGGTCTGTGGATCAACAGACTCAGAACGTGACAGTAGAGAAGAAGGTATTACTGTAGAATAGATGTAGTACTCTATGTTACCAACAGCACAGAAGTGTATCTGTTCTCCATACTGACTGTTTAACGTGGGCATTTATAAGAGGGAATAAGAAGTGATATGATTGACAGTCTGATTATCTTCCACATTAAAGCTTGATTAATGTTAAGCAGTGTAACTGATGTATTGTGTTGTGTAAAATACATTCCCTTGAGTTTCTGGGAGTTTCAACTATATCAGACTAATGAGAACTATTCTTCGGACCTTCCTTCCTATTGAAAAATTAATTTTCATGACTACTGTTAGTTCTTAGGAAATAAATTCTCCTGTAATCTCACAGTTAACAGATTCTTTCCAATCATATAGTATGGAAACTTTGCTGAGTGCTAAATTTAGTGAGAATAGAGTGACTGCGTTACATTTGACATATTATGAAGTCATCAGTGCAATGTGTATTACAGTCTTTAGAAAGTTCATATATACTTTTAAAGATGCTTTCCTTAATATCTTTCTTTACTTTGATATGAATCTCTTTTAAATGTATTTTATAGTGTGACACATATCAGCGTATACACAAGCTAGTATAGTTTATGCATAAATCTTGGAACAATATTGCTTGTATATTTAAAAAGATATTTATATTTATGTAATATTTACCTCTTCCTTCTTTCCTAATAGACATTATAAGCAAATAAATAATTGAAACTGCAAAACAAATGGTTATTACATACTATGTTAAAACCAGAGCATAAGTCTGTTTAGAAAAAGAGGCAAAAAGTGTTTCTTGTCCAATGGTTCATTTATTGAGACTCATTTAGACTAAAAATAAAACCTGAAATGCTAAGTGATATTCAAACATTTCTGCCTTTTACATTCAATGCTTTGAGCAACCTTAATATTATGGTTTGAAACATGCAATTCCTTAACATCCCCAGGGAAAAAAAAAGAAAGAAAATCCAAACCTTTTCTCTGGCTACTCTAAAATGGCACGCATATTTGTTTAAACAGCAAAGGGACAAATTTACAGTAGGCTCTAAACTAAATCGTACAGCTCTCTACGAGGGTCTCAAAGTGTTCAACTGAAATATGTGACTGAGCAAAAATTAAGGCTTGCTTGTAAATGTCAGTCACACATGTAAAGTTTGTCTAACACACGCTGCATTAGTTCTGCAAAAGTCCGTCAAGTAGAGCGCATGCTTTGAAACCCTTATTCCAGGCCAAGATATCAAAAGATATTTACAGGTATGGCCATAATGACCCTTTCTCCATAGTGAACGAGAGAGATTTCACTGTCTGTAAATTGGAGTAAAAAGATACATTATACACACAGTATCAAAGAGCTCTAGAATCGGAGGAGAACAGGGAGCTAATGTGGATTAAATATACACCACTGCACATAGAAATTCATTTACACGTCAACATTTACAAGACACAGGTCCAATGAACCCCCAAAAAGTGCCTGTACTTACATTTGTTTGCCAAGTCAGAATGCAGAATGAAATTTTTTTTTTTTTGTTGCTGTTTGTTGTGTTTTTGTACAAAATTCAAAGTCCATACTGTAATGAACAAGCAAACGTATGATCAGCTATTTAGGAAGAAAAAAAAAGAAAAGAAAAGAAAATACTTAGTTCAAAAAACCATTTACACCACGGCTTTCTGCAATGCACCTGTGAAGTTCCTGAAGCTGGGATTTAAGGGAAAAATCAGCAGTTTTCCTCAAGATATGCAGTAAAAAAAAAAGGGGGGGGGGGGGGGGGGGGGGGGGGATACAATACATCTTCTCCAATTCCACTAAAACAGGAACAAATCTTGTGAATGAATTCAGATTTCCATTGAAGGCGCTCATCTCAATTGCCTCTTTAATCTAAATTTGAATCTTTACAATAAAGAGATCCCTGCTTCAGATCCCAAAGCTTGTAGGGAAAAAGATGATGTGCACCTATAAGTCTTTAGCAACCCTCCCTGTGAGAGCAGGATCTAAAGAAGTGAGAGGCGTGTGTTATGAAGAACCAAGGTCAAATCACTGTGTCTGGTACCCAGCCATGCCAAAGTTAGCCTGGTTCATCACTGAGCCAGGCTGAGCCTGAGAGGGTTGCGCCCCAAATCCTCCAACCCAGGCCGGGGACTGTGATTGTCTAGAACAACAAAAAGTGGGTGGAATCATTTTCAGTCTCTGCATAGGTACAACATGATACATCACACATACAGAAATATAAGAAAACTCACTCTACACCAAATCCTTGCTGATTCCATGGTTGCCCGTACACTCCATAGGACGGCACCTGCCAGCCGTTCGTCACGTACTGACCGTATTGTTGAGGATTGCTGTACATTTGATTCCAGTGTCCCCACTGACCGTATTCCATCTGTGAATGCAGAATCAAGAACTTGAGCTTTCCACTTCATGTGTCCATGTAAAAACACACGATGGCCTGATTCAAACAATGTTAGGATGGAAAGAATTTAATACCACATTAAAATGAGATTATGATAAAGCAAATTCACAAGAATTACCGGCTGGACATTTTTGCCCATGTCAGGTGACTCTTTGCCCCAGTAGCACTTCACAACATGACCTTCGATGGTGGTACCATTCACTGAGACGATGGCATGAGCAGCACTTTCATGAGAGGAGAACCTGAGAGAAAATGATTCTGGTGTATGAAGAAATGTGAAGAACACAGCAATCCTATTGTTTACCAAAAAAATAAAAATAAAATCACAAGACTGTCTTTGTAACCATGTGGCTAATAAATCTTGATGCTCCCTTTAAAAAATAACAAATCTATAATACATAATGGAAATAATATAGAAACTAGAAACATTTCTTATTAACAATGTAAAAAAACAGTTGTGCTGCTTAATATTTTTACAAAAACTGATACTTTTTTCAGGATCCTTTGATGAATAGAAAGGTCAAAAGAACAGCATTTATTTGAAATAGAAATGTTGTGTAAAATAAAAGTATTCAGCATACTGACCACAAACATTTTATCGTTTTATTATTATTTAAAGCCTTAGATGTGTAACAAGATTAAAGGGGTCATATGACGTTGCTAAAAAGAACATTATTTTGTGTATTTGGTGTAATGCAATGTGTTTATGCGGTTTAAGGTTCAAAAAACACATTTTTTTCCACATACTGTACATTATTGTTGCTCCTCTATGCCCCGCCTTTCTGAAACGCGCCGATTTTTACAAAGCTCATCGTTCTGAGATTCGAGGTGTGCTCTGATTGGCCAGCTATCCAGTGCATTGTGATTGGCCGAATACCTCAAGCGTGAGACGGAAATGTTATGCCCCCTTACCATGTTGTGATGCAGTGTCCCGGAGAGACGAGACTAAAACAATAAAACCCATTATAAACGAGGCATTTGTTGCATCCATTGGGGACATAATTACTGATTATAATGACTTAAACTGTCTTTTTACGCGTCGCGTTGCATCGCACCGTGTAAACATTACCATGTCTGCATTTGTGATTGGAGAAACGACAAACAACAAGCGCTACTCTACACTGCTCAAAACTCGTGTTTGAATCATCAGTGGCAAATTCTTTAAATAAGAAAACGTACTAACAGGCTGGGAGTCAGAAGCGAAGTTGGAATTGCCCCACTTTATAGAAAAAGTCTTTGAGCATAGCTGGCAGGCTACTCCCAGGTTCAGGAAATAGTCCTCCGTAAAATGCGCTGCACACACTCGAATATTTGGGTTGAACTGTTCTGGAACAGTGTTGTAAATACAACTTAACCACTGATTTCTAGTTGTGTCCTCTTTTGGAAGCCCAAACAAAGTACTTTCGCTTTCACAACGAAAAACAGTGTCTCCAGGTCATGCCGCCGGCGGCAGCAACAATACTACAGCGAGAATAAAATTCCTGCCTTCTTTCTTTGTGTATACATTTGGGCGGTGTTATGCAAATCTTCCGACACCGTGACGTAGAGATGTGGGGGCGTGTTTGAATGAGCCGTTTTAGGGGGGCGTGGTTGAGTCTTAACTTTTATAAAGAATATCTCTTTGGTTTTGAGACTTTAGTCTTTGCAACTTCAGGGATCTTATCTATGCACAAACAGCTTGTAACACTCCAAAGAGAAAGGAAAACTTGAAATCGCATCATACGACCCCTTTAAGAGGTTGACGGATTCTTTTTTTGCATCATTTTATGCTGCTCCCTGTTGGGAAAACGGTGAAATATTAGGCTGACATTTGGCCTTTTTGATATTGGCATTTTGTATTTTTCATCATTAAATTCTTACCTAAATTACTTCTATGTACAAATGGTATATAATGAATCATCAACCATTCAGCTCTCTAGATAACAGTCGTTACTAATCAATCTCAATATAATTACAGGTGCTTCTATTATATTTTACATTACACACAAACTGTGGACAAACCGTCTAAATATAAGAAAACTAAAAACAGGAATAGTTGAATGATACCTGATAAAAGAATAACCCTTCTCTGGAAAAACTCTGATCTCCATTATCTGTCCGAAAGGAGAAAACGTCTGTCGCATAAGGTGTTCTGTTTGAAGAGAACAGTGTAAGTCACATTACAAAGCAATAAGAGTGAGAACGGGAGAGTAAAAGGGCAAGTGCAGACGTACCTGTGAGACCTGACTGAATGCCTCCGCAGTACACCGTGCAGTTCTGAGGACTCGACTGGTTCACCACTTCATCAAATCTCAGCTGCTTAGAGCTGTCTGAAAGTTCCCCCAATTCAGTCAAGTTAATTCAGCTCAACTCTAAAGACAGTAAACAAATAAAAATAGAGTGGATCAAAATCTGGCTTACTGTCTTGCACACTCTTGGGGGCTGGAGGTTTCCGAGTTGCCCAGTTAGTCCGGATTTGCCGTCCACCAAGCCACTGACCCCCCATGTGTACTATGGCATTCTCAGCATCCTAGAAAAAAAGAAACGACAGATTTAACAAACAAACGTAAACTTACAGCAAAACAAAAATATAATCTCTCAGCAACAATTCTAGTCTTTCATTAGTTCATCTGTATAATTAGGAACTACTCACATAAATGTCCTAGTATGCTTTTAATTACTACTAAACTGACTAAAATCTTACACTCAAACAGAAAACAACTCTAACAGTCTGACTCATTCCAGTAGGTTGAATATCTGTAATACTATAGCTATAATATGAATAGTAAACAGAAATAGAATAACCTTCACTCTGTGTTCCTGTACTGGAGCCTTACCAGTTTGTTATAGAAGGACACAAATCCATACCCCTTTGATTTCCCTGTTGTCATATCCTTCACCACTCGTGCATCCCTGCAAGAAAAACGTAACGACGGAAAAGTCAATCCACTGACGGCTTGCTAGAGGATCTTAAAAAGAAAGGAACCACACACACACTGTACTGTACTGAGAGACACTGTTATAATATCCTAAGTTACTCTAAAAAATCTTTACAACAACTTTTGCATATTCTCTTGATTACTGGTACTTTAAAACAAATGTGTGAAATAAAAAACAAGTACAAAGTCATGCAACCTACACTACTGCATGTATATTTAAAAGCTCCTTCAAAGATTTCAACTTTTCCTGTGACACAACATAATGATCCAATCTTCAACTTAAACACTAGTACTTAATATCTCTCATATCATCAATGTCATTACCATGCATTCCTAACTTCAACAGCTGTTTCTAATTCTACTCAAGAGTACATAGAAATATCAAAAGAGAAAAAAGGAATTAAACGGCATACATGGCCTGTTAACAGATTTCTTTATTTTTCCTGGTCAATTCTTTACCACCAATATGGAGTTTGGGAAGCTGCAAATTTCGAGAAATTAACATTTTCAGAATTTTAGGAGAATCAAACTATCAACACAACTAGGAAAACCATCATAAAACAATTTTTACAAGCAAATATTTATGAATTATCTGAGGTTTGTTAAAAGACTACACTACATCAGCTTTAATAGGAAAATACTGCAGTATACAAATATGAAAAGCAAAGAGTAAATAGAAAAAAATCTACATCTGAGTTCCCAGAGTGCACAGTTCCTTGCTGTTAGCCTTCAAGCTCCTGTCCAATCCTATGAGCATTTCTGTAAAATAACCAGAGCTCTATTAACTGACACTCAGAGCTAAAGGAGACTCTGAAAATTTTGCAGAGTAGCAGTGTATCATGTTTTTTTGTTGTGTTGACAACTTAAAAAAAATGTTACTTTTTAGGTAAATCAAAACTACTTACCAATTTCGGAATAGCAGTGGAGATTAGTGATGAAAAAATTTTAAGGTGCACTTTACAACAGATCGATCCGGAGACACAAAATTGACTATACTGCCCGAGCTTGCTGATAATACCCATTATGGGACTATTAAAATCATCAAAGCAATTAAGTATTAAATTTAATCCAAAATGATGGTCTCTAAAACACTATGACATCCTATTCTCAACTGCTGTGAAAAACCTGTAGACATGCAAGTGTTTTATATAAAGGTTTCATTACTTACAGAAATATGACAAAATGTGCCAGCTAATCCCAGCACAAATGACAAATGTAAAGTAAATGTTTATCAGTAAATATGTTAAGAACTACCAACAACGAAAAGTATTTTAAAAATAAATAAAAACTTTTGAAACTGTTTCCAAGGTTTTAGGAAAACGGGTTAAAAAAATAATATAGAGATCATCTGGCTCAAAGTAACCACACACCACCACTTGACATT
The DNA here is from genome assembly GCA_039654775.1 of Spinibarbus caldwelli. Classification (NCBI taxonomy): domain Eukaryota; kingdom Metazoa; phylum Chordata; class Actinopteri; order Cypriniformes; family Cyprinidae; genus Spinibarbus; species Spinibarbus caldwelli. The sequence goes on along the minus strand of CM077243.1, from coordinate 15,978,941 downwards.
ATTCAGGCAAAATACATTCCACTAAAGGGTGTGACTTCTGGGAACTTACGAGATTTTGCCAAAGGGTGCAAATGCAGCTCTGATGTCATCGGTTGTGATCTCAGGACTCAAATCTCCCACAAAAACATGAAAGTGATCTGCAGAAGAATGACATTTAACACATGTAACTATATTAAAGAAAATCTAACTTGAAAAAAAAAACAACCACTATTTACATAACATAAAAGAACTTACTGGATGTGTCTTTCTTCTGACTGCTAGGAGTGGTTGCCCAATTTACTTTGACTTCCTGTTAATAAAATACACTTCTTGAATGCATTATCTTTGGAAACAGGATATTCAGGGTGCAAAGCTTCACAATAAACATCAAAACACCCTAATCTTATTACATTTGTCTAATGAAACAATGCCACAGGATCTACCTTTCCCAAAATCTTCCTTCCGTTCATGGCGGCCAAGGCAGCTGCGGCGTCTCTGTGTTCAAAGAACTCCACAAAGCAATACGGATCATTGCTAGTATGCTGCAAAACAGAAAATCCAATAGAGTTCACCTTCCTGCTGCTATCGGATTGCTGAGAAGAAAAGCCAGGAAAATATATTATTGCAAAGTCATGGGTATTGTGTGGAAGACTGTTTAATATTTTCTGTCGTCATTTGGTGTGATTTTAAGAAAATGTAAGAAATAATGATTTGCCTGCTCTAGGAAAGCAAATTTATTCCAAATATTAATGCTAATTTAGAGTTTGACAGGCATGTCCACACAAACCCATTTACACCGAAAAACTAAAGAACATTTCAGGGAACATTTGAAAAAGTGTAATTTGTGATGGATGTTTACCTCTGTTATCATTTTACAACTTTTACACGGTCCAATCTGAGTAAATAACTGAAGGATCAAGTTCTCTGTTACATCTCTTGAAAGATTCCCCACGTAGCTGAAAATGCAGATAAAACATATATTAAAAAGATATAAACAGTAATTACAGATTGCCCACATAATTCAAGCCCATAATATCATATAAGATTATTTTGCATTTTAATCAGATCATCAACTTCAGGTGTTTCCAAAAAAAAAAGTGTGTATACACAACATATATACATGAGCCAGGCATAGATCTGACAGCCCCTTTATGCCCAAATGACCTCAGGACGGGAACACACATTACCCACAATACTAAACTAATGAAACTATGTGCGACAGTTAAACATCGAGTTAATTCACCAGAGATTTTTATCCTACACTGTAGTACCAAACATAAAATTCATACTTCTAGAAAAGACAGCAGGCCTGAGGTTAGATAACAGGCCTTTACTAAAACAGCAGACAATGACATACTCGTTCAAACACATTGGCATTGAATATGGTAGTTTATTGATGTACATATTAAACACATATACCATAACTTATGAAATACAATTAAAAAATTAGCTATGCTCATTTTATTTGCCTAGTATTTAATTGTTTTGATGAACAGCCGGTTTGACTAATTAGCCGCTAGCTTAGCTTAAGCATGCTACGGCTACATAGCTTTCCAACAATCGCCGGAAAAAGATAAAAGCGTTTAAATCTTTCTGCTGCAAGGAATGCAAAATAATGACTGACTGAAACTCTACCTATTATAAGCGATTACGAACAGCATATGATGTGAAAAACGTTGGCAGGACGTCGTTTTTGGCGCTAGCTGTTAGATAGAAGTGTGTCAGTATTGCTGCAGATTGAGCGGTTATTGACTGAACGCTGACAGGGTTTGTGTTTTTAGCTACTTACAGGGTTTTTGGGTGGCTCTCGTCTTCCATTCTTGAATGCCGGAAGGAATGCAAACAAAACTTGTTTTCAGTATCTCAGAGGTGGTTTATTTTTAGGATGAACAATACTGGACTGGTGTTACTTTCAATCTTGAGTAGAAAATGGCGGAACCCGGCTAGTCAGGAAGACAGTCACTGCGCATGCGCAGAAGCAGCCGGTTTTGGAGGGCGATGGATCTGACAGGAAAGGGGAGTTTGACAAAATCACCCTGGTTTGTGTAAATGCGGGTGTGAATACATCATATCACAGGTATATTACTACAGGTATGTATGCTGTTATTCAGCCTTATCTTTCAGGGCTTTTTATTTGTTTTCAGTGACCACTTGTTAGAGCTACAATGAATGTCTTAAGACTTTGGCAAAAAGTAACATACTGCAGGCAGAACACGCAGATATAGAGACGCACTGAATTTTTTTAGTGTTTATTTATTAGTATACTGATTACATCGCAGAAATGCTGTTCAAGAATGAAAGTGTATTTTTTTTCCCATGTGCATTGTGATAGAAAATTAAAATTGTTGCAAAGTATTGTGTGTATGTGTGTGTGCGCGCGCACCTGCTAAACTGTTTTATTTTTAGTTTTACATTTTATAAATTATATATATTTCGCATATAGAAATATCGAATAATGTGACTTCCCACGATTAGCCTGCGTTTGTTTAGAATTTTTAAACAATGTCACAAACCTGGTTTCAGTCCCAAAAAATGTCTTTCTATTAATAATTTACATTATTTAATTGTATTAAAAAACGACCGATTGTTGTATTTTATATATAGACTAGATACAAACCAGGGATTGCTGCCTCATAACATAAAACCCAAATCATTTCGGAATGACAGAGATCAGACAGGTTTTCCTTGAAATGTATCAATCCTGTCTGTCTTTACGTTAAAAGAGCAACAAGTGTGCTGGGTCTAGTAAAGACCGGAGGGGTCAGAGAGGATCTGTGCCTGGATGGTCAAGGGGTAATTTTTGGTCACGCACGTGGGCGTCAGAGTGACCCCTCAGCTAGAAGTTTCTCGGGTGTCTTCAGAGGGACCCGCTGCTTGGAGAAACCCGTCCCCGTTCACAGTACGTCATCAGACGGACCCTTTAAAGCGCCTGTAGCGGCTGTAATGGCACAATATTCGGGAGCGACGCAATATCAGAGTATGAAAACACTGTCTCCAGTCGAAACGATGGCAACTAGCGATCCTCTACCGCCTGGGTGGGAGATCAAAATTGACCCGCAGACGGGTTGGCCGTTTTTTGTGGATCACAACAATCGCACAACGACGTGGAATGATCCGAGGCATGACACGAAAAAGGTAAGACGGACCTTGATCTTGCTTTTGGAAGTTGCGCTGTCACGTGAGCGGTTTTCGGGCGATTTTACAAATGCAGATCAACACATGACGTGTTTTATAGATTACTTTGGGCTTTATGGGATTTTAGAGGGTGTCTCATCGAAAAAGACAGTTTTGTTGAGTGCGTAGGCTACGATCCCACTCACTACATCCACATCGATCAGACACCGACTGTCTAGCGGAGAGGAGCCACGCACTTGATATTCGCTTTAGCTCGTGGAAATAGCGCTTCGCGTGCATTTGAACGGCCTGACGGCATATACACGGGCGAAATATATTAGTGTGATGATCTCAGCTGAAGTGATTAGTGTGTGACGCACTGCAGTCATATGTGAGAGTGTGAGAACGACTCCACAATGTTTATTTAAAGCCTCGAGAACTGCGCACACTGCGCTTGTTCTCCACATCCCTGGAAGCGCTCAGCACTAACGCGTCCCTCAAAGTTTCCCTTACATGGGATTTCAAGAAGATCCACCCACTCACCGATTCTGTCATTTCCAATGAATGGGCTTGAAAGTTACAAACTTGAAGTGTCAAACTGTTCTCCGCACATCAGGTTCTGGGAGTAAAAAATGTGGGGGGAACACGGGGGCTCGCCAGTTGGCATCTTTCATTAGATAGATCAACACTTGTCCGAAGTTACTGTCACCAAGAATCTGCTGGAAAGACACAGCTGCCAGGAGATAAACTGAGCGCTAGTCCTGGCGTCTGTGTCAAAAAAAAAAGCAGAGGGCATGAGGTCATATACGCTAACCACCCATTATTCTCTCTGTTTAGCACCTTGGTCATTTCATAACATCATAAACCTTAAATCATCCATCTTTAACTTTTTTTCAGGCCTAGGACTCCTAGAGAAATTAATCAGATGTGTTGCATTTTAAGCTTGGAATGTAATAACGTGTATATTGCCATAATAATGCTTGTATATTTAGACTTGTACAAGACATAGTATTTTAATTTGGGATAGGCAATGAAACATGTAGCTGAACTCCAGCTTCTTAACTTTAGAATTTAGTATAAGTTTAGCTTACATTAGGAACATTTCAGTGGAATTTCGTGAACAAAAAATTCTATTGTCAACTGTCAGTAGTGTAGTGATAAATGAAGCATTCGCTTTCAAACCAAGTAGCTTTCTGTTTATCAACACAACGAATCATGTGACCAAATTGAACATGAGCGAAATCTGCATGGAGATATTTTTTTCATCCGATTTCATGAGCCATAGTTTCATGCGATTCCAGTTGAAATGACTGGATTTCGCTTGCGAATTTTTCACAGAGCCAACATTAGATGTGACCATTCTTTCATTCAGGAATAATTGCCTCCCTGTTGAATACCCCTGTCTTAAATTATGTAGCTGCTCTGCTGTTTCAACATCAGAATAGGTGTTTCGTGATGATTTGTTAGGGATTTTATCTCGTTTGATGTTTGTTGTGTCTGTGCAACTCTGATTTACATTGATGAGTAAGGGAGGCCCTCCCCCTCACAAAGAGTATTTTAAGACACAGTGTCAACAGCACAGGAACCCATTGAAAAATGCTACATAGAGTGAGTCATGGCATTAGAATCGACAGCATACAGGGTATATCCTGTAAGCCAATGCCATCGCCTAACAGTTGCTGTGCACAGTGAGTTTTTACCCACTCATGTTTCATGTTTGTTTCTGGACTGCCTCGTCATTGAGAGAGGGTGGACTGACCTTTGCGTGTCAAACAGATGAGGAGAGAAGACGCAAGACACGTTCAAACTGAGTTTTACATTTACGTATTGAATTGAAGCAGTGATTGAATCCTCTAGCATGTTGGTTGGTTGCCTTCAATAATGTATAATATAATTTTACATTAAACAGATTTACAGCGGGTGGAATTTGTGTATGATGATGTATGTGATGTATACTGTTTAACAATACCATAATTTCCTTTTACAGTTCAGATTAATCATAAGAATAATGATCTAACTACTGATTGTGCAGGGTTATTTCACAAGAAACATCTACATACCATTATCTCTAGATTGTTTCTAATATTTTTGGCCATAGCAAAGTCATTGGTGCAAGTCAAAATATTTTGTTATGCTGTCTGTAATTGATAATTGGAGCTTTTTCAATAACCCAGTCAACCACATGCTTTAGTTATTTCCCTTCTCCTGCAAAACAATTTAGCGTATAGCTACTACATACTTCAGCAGAGCCCGACTGAAGAGCATCATTAGAAGTTGTGTTGTTGATCAGACTTATGTTGACCAGGGTATATAAGCATTATTGGCATTATGATGCTGAATATTTTATCTCATCATTACATGAGTATACAGCTATTATAAATACAAATAATGAGATAGACCTTTCAACCATCTTTTTCTTTCTTTTTTCAGATTTTTTCAAATGGCCCCTCTATGTCCCCTGAGTCTCCTCAAGACATGCACAAATCCTTTATTCAAGAGATGAGGCAACCAATGCTACGCCAGGGCTACATCCCCATCCCAGTGTCCCATGAAAACGCTGAACCCAGGCTGCAGCAGTATCCAAGTTTCTCCTACATCCATCCAGCAGTACAGCAAAGTTTGAGAACAGATGGACATACGCCATCCCCGACCCCAGCATCTCACTGTCGGCCTAGATCTCCAGTGCAGGCCCCATCAGAGGCATGTTTGTCTTGCTCACCTGCTTCACGCGGGCCTGAGGTAAGACCATTAGGAATTGGATATCTCTATTAGACATGGCAGTCTCTGTCAGGCTATGCATTCATTGTGAAAGGTTTGCATTAATTCATGTACTTTGCTTCCAGATGTTTTATTTATAAGTTTTCCTTGGGCCTTGTATTTTCTTTTCAAAATTTGAATAATTGAGTTTTATAGGTTGCTGAATAATGACGGCTGCTAAAAGTTGCGATATAAACACGTTATTGCTGAATCATATGTTCTGTGTATTTACTGTGACACTTCATGTTGGTGTTGACCCTTGACCACATTTTGAATTTTCAGAATAAGTTTATTTAATGGATTTTGTTAATTTATTTGGTTATACTTCATTTTAAGGTGTCCTTGTTACTGTGTAATTATACATTTAAGTACTGAGTAATATTAATTAACTACATGTACTTACTATATGGTTAGGGTTAGGATTAGGGTGTGGCTATTTAGTGATATTATAATAGTAAGTACATGTAACGTGTTACAAGGACACCTTAAAATAAAGTGTTACCTTTTATTTAAAAAAATATTTTATATGTTTATACATTTATTTATTTATTTTTATTTTTATTTGAACAAAAATGCAGTAAAAACAGAAATATTTTTGCAATATTTTTATCTAAAGCAACTTAAGGAACAAAGCAAGTCGCCAAAGAGCTAACAATAGTAGTAATACACAATGGCAGGTTCAAAATAACTTTTTAACTCTTTACAGTCACTTTTGATCAGTTTATTTCTTCATTGCTGAATAAAAGTATTCATGTCTTTCAAAAAACCTTGCTTATCCCAATCATTTGAATGCTAGTGTATACATTTCTGGCTGTTTTCAAAATCAAACTGTATTTTTATTTGCATCAGGTTCATCAACCACAGGGCACACACCAACAATTGAGTGGCCTTCATCAACAGCCCCGACCCAGCAATACAGGTCTCCGGGCGGGCTACATCCCCATTCCGGTGATCCACGAGGGTGTAGGGGGCGTCTCGCAATCCCAGCCTAGCCAAAGTTCTCATCCCACGCGAGAAAAAATCCCAATCTACCGCGAACAAGTGCCCATTCAGATTCAACAGAATCGAGCTGCCAGTCCCATCTCGGTCCCCTTATTGACTCAGTCACCAGTCGTGTCTCAAATCATGGGAGAGAGACCCCAGGTATGTGTGTTATTTATTAGTATTTATGAATAGGTACTGATTGACCTAAGCTCAAGCCATTAATGTTCTTTTATGTAACATTTAGTATTAGCTTTACTAAAATGTTCAAAATAATTATACTAAAATGAATATGTTACCATTGCCAGATCCAGCAACACATTGGACATACTGCAATATCTCCTAAAGCTGAACAACCAGTTGAAGAAATTGTCAGAGCGCCTGCATTTGAGATTCCCGTTCAAAGAGTGAGTGATGTTCCCCAGCAAATACATCATCAGCCAGTACAACCACAACAACAAAAACCTACACAAGCATCTCAGCCAAAAGCACAAAAACCCGCACCGCAGTCACCGCAGGTATCAGAGACATCCAATATTACCATACAATTTCCTCCAGCACCAGAACCCCAGGAAACCGCTGCCCCTCAAACACCTCAAGAGGTCCTACCCCCACAAGTCCAGCCTCAGGAGACTCCAGAACAAGATCTGAGCCACCCAGGACTGATCAAAGTGCAGCAGATTTTGGAACGTGTGGAGAAACTGGCACAAGATGTGAAAAGCTTCGATGGGAAGAAGAATGATAAAAGATACTTGCTGCTGGAGGAGATGTTGACCAAAGAACTTCTGGCTCTGGACTCTGTAGACCCTGAAGGTCGGCCAGATGTGCGTCAGGCTCGGAGAGATGGCGTCCGCAGAGTTCAAACCATTCTAGATGAACTGGAGATGTTTGGAGAGCGGACGGAAGGCATGGCTGGGGACATGTACCCTGAGGTGAAAGGAGAGCCAAGTATGATTGACCAGGCAAACTCAGAGAAGGTCAAGGAGATTTCATAATTGCACAAAGAAGGCACAAATTTGAGAAGAACACTAATCAAATCCCCATTCTTGTTTTTACTTGCGCAATTACTATTAGTTGCATGCATGAATAATTGAAATTTTCTGTTGGAAATGATCTAACGTGATTTGTTTACTTAGTGTAATCATGTGTGCTGTTATGTGATGCTGCTGTTGTCGAATCTCACCATGCCAGTGTCTTGTAGCAAAAGACATAGTGGTGACAAGTTATATTCAAAAACACATGAAAACGAGGCCTTGAACCAGAAGAAAGTATTTTAACGTTCAAAAAGTATCTTTTGTACCATGATGAGTGAATGAATGATAAAATGTTTTTGAATATTCCTTAAGAAGTTGTTACTGAAGTAGTGGGCTGTCATAGTGAAAACTTTTATTTGATTTTTTTTTTTTTTAATTTTGATGTGTGGCCTACGAAAAAAAATATAAAGGCATTCATTTTGACTTTGGCATATGGGAAGGTGTTTATATATATATATATATATATATATATATATATATATATATACACACACACATACATACATGAATTATTTATATATATATATATATATATATATATACATACATGAATTATATATATATATATATATATATATATATATATATAATTCATGCCTTTAAATATAACCTTTTGAACATCATGCAGGAGAATTAATTCATTGTTGAAAGTGAGCTTTGCTGACAGAATTCCCTATGATGGTTTGAATGCTTGTCAGTAATATTATTTGTTGAATGACAGTGATACAAATGATGATATATTTTTATTCTATTTTTCTGTGCCAAAATGAACATTTCCAGTATTAAGAATGTTCACTTAAGAATGTTCAAATGGTGAATCTAAAAAAAAAAAAACATAAAATTCTCACTGAACTTATGGTCGCCTTATGATTAAGGGCCTGGTTTGTTAAAGCAGCCAGGGTCAGTCCAAAGTTATGGTGATCTTTGAACTCAAAAGGTACCAAAATCATCCCATTTTATTAACATTGTGCCCTTGAGGAAGGCAACTTAAACACTTGCTCTAAGGGACTAGAAATTAGTGTACCAAAAATGACTTTGTATAATGTGTCAGCTCAATTCAGTTTAAAACAAAGTGCTGTATGTCTCACATGACTGTTGTGAGACTTTTTTTTTTAACTCAATGACCTGTTACTGACTTTGATATCGTACTAATACTGCGAACAAAACTGGTTTCTAAGTCTGTTTTGTGAAATAGTATGCAATGTTCAGTGTTCACAGCTTGGTTATTTGCAGTTTGCTAAAATGTCGACATGATATGGTGACATAAGCATGACTGCAAATACAATATAATAAAGCACTTTGCTTACATGAAGTTTCTATGGTGTTTAATATACAACTTTTTTTTAAATGTACACTGTGTATAGTAACTTTATGAAGAATCAAACAGGATAACTACTGCTTGAACCACCCAATGGCTTATAATATATTATTCAACAGTGTTTACAGTACTAAGACTTTGTCAGCATAAAATGCATAAAAATAAGAATAATGTAATATCACCTGTTTTTAAGAATTATATAATAAACAACAATATTTACAAACAAATTATGAATTCCCAGTTATAAGAAAGAGGTATAGCTATACATGTAGGTCAGCCTGAATCACAGTGATTAAAAAGGTGAGCTATTCATCTTAGAAAAGTCAAGAAATGAAAAATGAGAGTAAAACATTGAGTCCTATTAGGCATATTTGCAGAAGAAAAGTTTCTTGAAAACTAAAATGGCATTATGTAATCAATTGGGGATAATATTACATTTAGATCGCATTTAATTCCTTTTAGGATAGACTTCAAAGGCTGTAATGTACAAAGGCGTTGCGGAAAGACGCCTACTGCCAGATACAGCTTTACCAGCCAGAATGCTTCACTGACCACTGACTACAGCGTCTCTCCAGTCGTTTTAGGATTGTTTAGAAGACTATAAATTAATATAGTCTATATTATATTACTATTAACATAAAGTCAAAACAAAATGGTTGGTTGTCTTAAAAAACATGTTTATAAGGCTTACATTTTGGTGAGTTTCAAGCAGATTTCATGAGAAAATTTAACTCGTTTACTATGTGGTTATTTCATATGAATTTGTATGATATGTATCCTATTGAAACATTTGATTTTCAGGAAAAAAAAAAAAAAATGTTTTAAACTCCATCCCACCCCAAATCTAACAGTCAGTGGGGCAAGTGGCGCCGGAAATTTTTAATGGGGTAGAGAAGCACACTAAAAACCCTAGGGTGGCACTGGAAAAAAAGTGGTAACCTGCAAATATTATTTCAAGCACCTATTTGTACTTCATCTAATCTATAAACCTGACTTCTGCTGATGTCATTTGTCAGGTTTATATAGTCAGATTAATTTGAATATTTGACTTGCATGAAACCAGTTAATTTTAATGTTCTCACATTAAGCATTCAGGTTATCTGAAGAATATAAAATAAATTCTTAAAACATTCACTTTTTCCTGTAATTGTAATTCCTGTGTCAATACGTTTAAACTGCCTGTATGCATTAAATGTTCAATGAAATGTGTATTTTGATGTCAAATTATTTATTTATTTATAAACTATTTGAAGTTTTTTTGAGAGTCTGACATGGCACCAATGAGTGGTATGAAAGTAGGAAAAAACGTACAGAGATTGTACAATTTCATACAAATCAGCCACCAAATCGCCAAAATCAGTGTGTTGGCACGTTTTTCCCAACATTTCAAAAGTTAGTTAGGGCCTGTATTTTTGTTTACTTCATTGAAATGGTTTTGGCATTTGCTATGTGAACACAAAAAATATCATGAACATGATTCGAAAATGTTAAATGGTCCTGAAAAAAGTCACATTTATAGGCCTACTTCTCTCAGTCAAAAATGACTGCATTGGAAATGAATGGGAAACGAATTTCATCTAGTGGAAACATTTGCGCCCCAACAATATCTTACCGAATGCTCTTTTTTGTGATATCAACCTCAAATTTGGAACACAACTTCGTGTAGTGCCCCCCTATCAACAAGCTTGGACCCCCTTTGGCCCCCCTAAATTTGGGATCATATCACAGCAAACAATTTTGGGTGAAATGCGCAGTTTGTCCTGTAAATTATATATATAAAGAAAAACATCACCAGCTGCTAAATTCAAATTTGCGTTCGCTGGCTGGCACAGAGCCAGAGCCACACACGTTTTTTATAGCGCTGAGCATTATAACCAATCACATACGATTCTGTTGAGCTCTTGAATGCAAGGACCAATCAGAGGCGTTCAGATGAGTCATCGCTGAAACACGCTGCTTCCTCACCGCGCGCGCTGGCTGAGTGAATTCTCTGACTAATTCTCTCATCAGAAACAACGAAGTGAAGATGTAGGAATGTAAGTAAGATATTAATTTCACAATGTAAACAGCTTTAGAGATTATTATGGCAGTTTTTGAGAGTGGTTGAACTCGCTGGACTGAAGTGAAAATATTCTTTGATAATGTAAACGTTCTTTGCTCTCTTTTTGTACAATGAAAGTGTTATAGGCTAATTAGTAACTTACAATGTTTTTATTAAATTCACAATAAATACAAAGTCAGTCGTATTAAAAGTATTTTATGGTATGACACCCATATCTGGTAAAGACAGGCTTTTATGCGTAGTTAATAGATTACAGTATTAGGCTACTTTGCCTATCGCCCGTTTTAGATCAACTTAACAATATATAAAGGTGCAAAATGTATTTACTTACATTTGAGAATCGAGATATTTCATAATATATTTTGGGGATATATATAAACATTTTTTAAATAAAATCCGTGCTGAAAAAAACAATAGACACCATTACAAAATTAGTGATGGTTTTACTTGTTATAATTGTTGTATTGGTTTTACTGGAAACTGTAATGGATCCTATTGGTCTCTACTGGTAATTGGTTGCCTTCTATTGGTGCCTTGTTAAAACCAATAAATCCTAATGGAATATGTCCCAAAACACAGTACCAAAAAAAAAAAAAAAACATTTTAATGGTTAAAAGTTGATGGTTTGTAATGTTATTTGTAGAGGAAACCATAAATTTTTTCTGTGATTGTTTTATTTATTTATTTTTTTTTTAAATAGGGACATAAGCATATATATATATATATATATATATATATATATATATATATATATATATATATATACACAGTATATCACAAAAGTGAGTACACCCCTCACATTTCGGCAACCATTTTAGTATAGCTTCTCAAGGGACAATACTATAGAAATGAAACTTGGATATATTTTAGAGTAGTCAGTGTGCAACTTGTATAGCAATAAAGATTTACTGTCCCCTGAAAATAACTCAACATACAGCCATTATTGTCAAAAAAGCTGGCAACAAAAGTGAGTACACCCTAAGTGATAACAGCTGTATGTCGTTTAATCATGCAAAGCCACATGTCCTATTCATCATGTTCATGTTTTTGTCTGCTTGACAGGACTATACAAATTTGTGTATCTTGTATTAGAGCAGTTAAAATTTGGTGCTTTGAGTACAGTTCTCTCATACTGACCACTGGATGTTCAACATGGCACCTCATGGCAAAGAACTCTCTGAGGATTTGAGAATTAGAATTGTTGCTCTCCACAAAGATGGCCTAGGCTATAAGACGATCAGTAACACCCTGAAACTGAGTTACAGTACAGTGGCCAGTGTCACACAGAGGTTTTCCAAGACGGGTTTCACTCGGAACAGGCCTCGCAAGGGTCGATCAAAGAAGTTGAGTCCTCGTGGTGTGCATCAGGTGCAGAAGCTGGCTTCAAAAAACATATGCATGAGTGCTGCCAGCATTGCTTTAGAGGTTGCAGAAGTGAAAGGTCAGCTTGTCAGTGCTCAGACCATACGCCACACACTGCAACAAGTCGGTTTGCATGGCCATCGTCCCAGAAGGAAGCCTCTTCTGAAGCTGGCTCACAAGAAAGCCTGCAAACAGTTTGCTGAAGACAACCTGTCCAAGAGCATGAATTACTGGAACCATGTCCTGTGGTCTGATGAGACTAAGATAAACTAGTTTGGCTCAGATGGTGTCCAGCATGTGTGGCAACGGCCGGGTGAGGAGTACCAAGAAAACTGTGTCTTGCCTACAGTCAAGCATGGTAGTGGTAGCATCATGGTCTGGGGCTGCATGAGTGCTGCTGGTACTGGGGAGCTGCGGTTCATTGAGGGAAACATGGATGCCAACATGTACTGTGACATTCTGAAGCAGAACATGATGCCCTCCCTTCAGAAACTGGGCCAAACGGCAGGTTTCCAACATAACAACGACTCCAAACACACCGCCAAGATGTGATGATGAAGCTGAAGGTGAAGGTGATGGAGTGGCCAAGTATGTCTCCAGACCTGAACCCTATTGAGCTCATGAGGGTCATCCTCAAGCTGAAGGTGGAGAAGCGTCATGTGTCTAACATCCAGCAGCTCCGTGATGTCATTATGGAGGAGTGGAAGAGGATCCCAGCAACAACCTGTGCAGCTCTGGTCAATTCCATGCCCAGGAGGATTAAGGCAGTGCTAGATAACAATGGTGCCCCTACAAAATGTTGACACTTTGGACACAGTTTTGACATGTTCACTTAGGGTGTACTCATTTATGTTTCCAGTTATTTGGACAATAATGGCTATATGTTGAGTTATTTTTAGAGGACAGTAAATTTGTACTTCTATACAAGCTGTACATTGACTACTCTAAAATATATCCAAGGTTCATTTGTGTAGCATTGTCCCTTGAGAAGATATACTAAAATTGTTGCTGAAATGTGAGGGGTGTACTCACTTTTGTGAGATACTGTATATATATATATATATATATATGTGTGTGTGTGTGTGTGTGTGTGTGTGTGTGTTATACAGTGATATTGTGGCTGCTGTGTGTCACATGACAAGCATGAGAGCCCCCCCTTCACTCGTACCCCCTCAAAAATAATGAGTGCATGATGCCCCTGACTAAGTACAAGTGGCCCCTGTCCGGCCCCCCAGTTACTGTGGTCTAGAACCGCCCCTGATCAGTATTATATTATTGAATAAGGTCATCAGTTATATAAGTGTCTCCAAAATAGAATTGCAAAGTAACGATCTAACATAAAACAACACATCAAAACAAGTGCTGCAGGTGGGGCATCTCAGTCACAGATGAACTATGATGCTCGGTGTGACGGAGGAAGTCACGTGTGTGTATAACTGGAGGAAATTGTTTCAGTCGCTGCTGCTCCCCTCAGTGGAAAATAATATTAGACCGACACACCGGCACATTTCCGAACCACAGTATCGCTCTTATTAAACTGACATTAAATGCACCGACTCAGCGATTCATTTTCGATGATCGGCCATTAGCTGACATAGAGACACGATGCTTTATCAGATTATTATAAACGTTTACACAAGTAGACAGCTAGCAGGTTAGCTGGCGTCTATTGGGACTGCCAGTGGACGAAAAGCGAGCTGCTTCATTTCCTCGTTTCTCGGATCGGGAACAAATCCAGCGGTTTGGTGTCGGGAAGCGCGTATGTTTTGGTGAACATGGAGCTGTTTCAAGCTAAAGATCACTATATTCTCCAGAGTGGAGATAACGCGCTGTGGTGCAGCAGGAAGGATGGATCTATGGCCGTGAGACCGGGTAATGCTTACATTGTAACTCCATCACTTTCTTATACAGTGTACATGTGTTTCAATGTTTCCGTTTTCACTGTCTACATTGTTGCCATTTCTCGTGCTTAATAGTTGACTGACACGATACGCTGCTCCAAAAAAACAGATAAAATGAGGGATTTGTGCTCCTTTCAGGAGAAGTTGGTTCTTTAATACCATTGTGAAGTTGTATAGACGTTAAAGAGATGGAAATGTCAGTTTCATATTTGTCGAGCGAGGCGGCTGTCTGAAAGATGCCCAGTTGTTGTGTTTTCATTGCCCTACTTTCAGAGCAGCGGCGCTTGCGTGACATGCGTGTCAGTGCAAACCTCAGATAATGTTTTGGTCGGATGTCTTGCCTGAAAACACTTTTTCTTACGACATCATTTGGGGTTTGAGGGTTTGTACGTTTTGGTCAAGGACGTTTAGATGTCAGCTTGAGAATCTTAAAGAGATAGTTCACATAAAAATGAGAATTCTGTCATTATTTACTCACCATGTTATTCCAAATCTGTATGACTTACTTTCCTCAGGAGATGTTTGACTGGATGTTAGGCACTGTCCGGGCTCATTTATGATTACTTCCATTTCACCATTTTTTATTTTTTTTTCCTTATAATGAAAGTGAATAGTGAAAGCCTTCATTATCTAAAATTCTGCCCAACATCTCCTTTCTTGTTCCAAAGAAGAAAGTCATACAACATGAGGGCGAGTAAACGATGACAGAATTTTAAATTTTGAGTGAAATAATACCATAAAAATGTATCTTTTTATATAATATATTTTATAATATATATTTTGTTTATTTTTGCTGCAAAATCTCTGTTTGATATTGTGATAACCTTTGGGCCCAGTTTACCATTATGCTTTCCCAATGGTGCAGGCTACATCTGTGAATAATAATAATGTTTAACCAGTTTACATGACTTAAAAATGACAGCCAAATGGCCTTAATTAAACAGAAATGAAATATCAGTAGTAAATAAATATTTAAATGTCCATCATTGATGTATTTATAAATATGCTGGCCAGTGCTATTGCTGTTAGATGGCGCACAGGGGAATTATATAGTTGCACAGTTAAATGGCAAAGGTTAAAGTAAGGGTCAGACATGTGACTGTTCTTCTGGAGAAAAAAATGCAGGCACATGAGAATTTTCTGCCCAGGTTTTAAACCAATAATTTACCAGGTACTGACATAATTTTGACATTTCTCCTGTGTATTGTATGCATTGTGTCCGTTTTATCAGAAATTATTTAAATGTGTCTTGCATGTATTTATTTATTTTTTATTTTTTTTTATAAAACCAAAAGATTTGCATGCTCAACCATGACAGGCGTTTTACTCTCACACAGCAACCTTTGTTACACTTTGTTCATCTAACCTTTAAAATATTTACCTATCCACTCCACTTTTATCTCTTGTCAAGTCTAGAACTAGATGGGCAGCTAGTCCATCTCTCCGAGTATCAGGGAAACTGCAGCCTGTGAGGATTTGGATGAGTTCTAGCTGTTTTTAACCACGTGTGTGCAGCCAGGCTGATCGGGTTTAGGTTGCAGTGCTGTTCCATTATTTAACTGGATAAGGGTTTCCACTGTATGCATGATGCATACAGTCTCGGTTATTTGAATGAATTCCTAACAATATGCATCATGCCACAGTTGCCAGCAGAATAGTTCAAACAAAAATGAAAATTTATTAGCATCACTTGCTCGCCAATGGATCCTCTGCAGGGAAAGGGTGCTGTCGGACAGCTGATAAAACATTGCAAGTAATCCACATGACTCCAGTCCATCAATTAATGGCTTGTGAAGTGAAAAGCTGTGTGTTTGTAAGACACAAATCTATCTATAATCCAAAATCACACTTCCTAATGTCAAATTAAAGGATATCCCCTTTAAACGTCTATTAGACACTCATGTGAGATCACATTGATGTCACATTGATTTTAATTACAAATTGTATTATAACCATAACAATTTGAGGGCAGTGTTGAATTTCAGAATTTCATAGCATTTGGTGTTAGCTCCCATTAAGGAATTTCCTCGTACCAAGACATCATTCAGCTCCATGGATGTACTAGCTTTTCATGGCCTAGTAGTTGGAGAACTTCTCTCAGACTGGAATGATCTCCAGTGCCAAGCTCATGGTCATAATGGAGCGTTTTTGGCAACTTCATGATGCAGCTCATCCAGCTCCCACCCATCCATCATCAGGCTGTGAACATCTGATGTTTGAGTGCAGGACAGCTGCAAAAGTACAGTGAGCATCCACTTCCAAACTGGATTTCTATCAAATGATCATAGGAGCCATAAAGCTACCATACTTTCAGACGCTCCAAAAAATGCTGTCTTTGCACATGACATTTCAGAGCCTGCGCATCACTCCTGGCAATGCGGGTGAAGCTAATCAATCAGCTTTTAAGAGGAGCTACTCAGCAAGTGACTCAAGTCAGCAGTCATCATTGTCAGGAACCTGGTTCAGAAATGCTTTGGAACGTTTTTGTAATCAACTGTGAGCAGCCACATAACCTTGGAAAGTCAAATGAAGCTCTGCTCTGACAGTTCTTCTGTCCCAGATGCAATACTGAAAAAAAAAATACAAATTTATGTGTTAAAATAATAAATATGCAAAAAACATTCATGTATATATAATAATTATAAATAAAGATATATATTAGGAACTGAAAGAATATATTTTGAACACTTTTGACTTTCATTGTCATTCTCCTTTCAGCAACTGACCTGCTGCTAGCATGGAACCCTGTCTGTCTGGGCCTTGTAGAAGGTATTATTGGAAAAATACAGCTTCATGCCGGTAAGTTTAATCATCAGACTAGTATATTTACTGTATAAAAATATCATATTAACATTGTAATGTTTGCAATAAATTTGAATGATTGCCATTTTTACATACCATGGTATTTACAGCGTACCTCATTCAAAGAATCTTGTGGATTCATAAATGATCCGCATAGACATCCATTTCCATACAGACCAGTTAACTAAACAAATGCCTTTCACTACGCTAAAAAAGGAAGGTCTTGAGGGATTTTTCCCACAGAAGTGAAATGATGGCATGCATCATACTTTCATTTCACCATTCAGTGGCTTATATGAGAAGTCAACCTCTGTCCGTTGTTAACAGGTTGACTTTATATGAATAATGTTATTATAATGTCGGTCTCTCTTCCTTTTTCAGAGAAACCCTCACTGATGTCTGGGTGCATTTCGTACTGTTATTGATGGATAAAATAATTGGTTGACCTTTCATGCTTGGTTGCAGTTTTTCAGTGCAAACTGCACAGATAAATGAGCCAACTGAGTTTGTAGCTACATATTGTACATGCTTTACGTTGTAACCTAATCCATTGGGCAAACCTGATATTTCCTTGCACCGTTCCTACAAAGAGCCCAGGCTGCTCTCATTAAATTTTCCACCCAAACATCTTAGAGTTGCCTCCTGCACGGTGTGCTTTTATCTATTGATTTACATTAACTTGTCAGTGAAAGTATGACTGCATCGCACCTCAATGCAAATGTCTTTGAAGTCATTGTTATGAGAATGTTTGCCATAGGAATGAATCATGCCGGAAAGAGCAGGAAAATGAGGTGTGGAACTCTGTACTCATGACACACTGCACTCCTTCCCCCCCTTTTGGGCAGATCTTCCTCTGGGCCTGATTCTGATTCGCCAGAAAGCGCTGGTGGGCCAGTTGCCAGGAGACCATAAAGTCTACAAGATCACTAAGATTGCAGTCATTCCACTCTCAGAGGATGAACCACAGGATCTGGAATTAGAGGTGACTAATGCTGACTGTTTTGTTCAAACATTCTCCATGCTGGATTTGATTAAACTTGGTATGGAAGACGAAAGTCATAATAATGAACTTAGCTACATTAACCATTACATTTCATCATATAGATGTGTTGCTCTAACATTTCAACAGTTATTTCTTGTCATTATCCTAGTTGGTAGACATTAATTTATTGGATCCTGATAGAATTTACTAAAGTTCTTCCATAATTCCCAACTTGTTAGTGCGCCCAGTTGACATTTAGGCCAAGACTTTAGGTATTTCAGCCCTCTTGTGTAGTAAATGGTTGATGTACAATTAGTGCAAGAGTAGTGGTGTGTTTTTCCAAGGGGTTCCAGAGGAAGCATGATGTTTCTGAGAAGTCAGTCTCTCAGCAGAGCCTCTGGGATTGAAAGGAGATGTTTAACCATGTAAGTGAAACAGTCAGAGGTCACTGTAATCCATTCTCCTGGCGCGATATCTCTACTTCAGTAGTTTATCACAGAATAATTGCCCTCTATTACTTTGGGATTGCAGCCTATCTGTGTAGTTTGACTTAAGCTGTTCTTTCTGTTTTATGGGCAAATGAATTTGTTCTGGCATCAGCATCAGGCTAGTTTTAGTGCACATCTTGGCACCCTTTCAGTTTTAATTACAGGAATTAATGGAGCAGCATATTTCAGATGGACTTTGAGCAGGGAAACAGAGTTGGTTGTAGATTTATCATCTAGGTACAAATTGAACTATTTAGCTTTGTTAGTAAAGATAGCGAATAGTTAGCACTAACAAAATAGTCAACTATCCTCTTGCTCTTATTCACTTTCAGCTCTGTAAAAAGCATCATTTTGGAATCAACAAACCGGAGAAAATCACCCAGTCACCGGACGAGTCCAAGTTCCTGTTGAAGACCCTGAGTCAGATCAAATCTAATGTTGCCGTTCCCATCAAGAAAAAGGTTGATGGGTTGTTTTGAAATCATTGATATCAATACCAATCATTTTGAGATTAACTGTTCCCGTTTGTTAGTATGGTTAATGTAAAAACAGAACCTCCTGATTCCCCCATAAATTGACATTTTTTTTTAACTTAGTATTCTCTCTTTAACCTCATTTTGTTTGTTCACTCCCATCCAGTATTCCCCTGCCTTTCAGGTCAAAGAGAATAAAGAGAAGGAACGTCTGGAGAGGCGGCTGCTTGATGAACTCTATAAGATATTCATGGACTCGGATTCATTTTACTATAGTCTGACCTATGACCTCACCAATACAGTCCAGCGACAGGGAGCATTAGGCAAGTCAGATCAGCCCTTGTGGAAAAAGGTGAGAGGCTGAGTTATTGTGTTACATATTTTAAAAGTTACATGTCTACAGTGAGAGTTTTTAAGGTTGTGGTTTAAGGTTACAATTTAAATTTAGTTATTAGATGTTTATTGTTTATTGAGCTACATATTAAGAAAGAATGATAAAAGAATTACTTAAGAATAATAATAGATCTCAATTATAAAATGTCTGTTATTATTGTAATTAGTTTTGTAAATGCATTAGAGAGCAAGAAACTGTTTATTTGAGTGAC
The DNA here is from genome assembly GCA_039654775.1 of Spinibarbus caldwelli. Taxonomy (NCBI): domain Eukaryota; kingdom Metazoa; phylum Chordata; class Actinopteri; order Cypriniformes; family Cyprinidae; genus Spinibarbus; species Spinibarbus caldwelli. The sequence continues at coordinate 15,959,083 of CM077243.1, read as the reverse complement.
GATGTGGCTTACTTTTTTACATTCGTCCCACACATACAGGATGCAAAAATACATTTATAGCCAAGCTTCATTTCTCATTTCTTAAAGAATAGATCATTATCTTTAGACACTTCCTGGATAAATAGTCAAGTACTAATAAATTAGTATCTGTTATTTCTGAAGATGCAGCTAAATTAAAACAATGAACAATGACGGAAGGAAAGAAGTGGTGGGGAGTGAGTCACCACAGTGGTGTTATTGTTAATTAAAACTAAAACTATTAAAAATCGTTTTTGTTAATTAAAATGAAGTATAAATATATGTATTAGATGAAAAAGAACACTGATATACTAAAATGCCTAAAACTAAAGCTGAAATAAAATAGAAATATTTTAAAACAAATAAAAATGACAAAAACGTAAAAAAATAAATAAAAAAAACTTAACCCAAAACTGAAATGAAAACTGAAAATATAAAAATAAAAGCACATTTAAAATATTAAAAAATACTATAATAATCTGTAAATGATACTAAAATAACACTGTTTCACCAGCATTAAAAAGGTTATTTTCCAATCCAACTTCCTGTTTCTCTGTAAGTTCTAATAAAAAGACCATAAAACAAACATTTACACATACCATCTGACAAACACACAGAATACTGATCCACATAATATTTTTTTTCCTTTTAGGTGGATGACAGATTCTTCTGGAACAAGCACATGATCAAAGACCTCATTGACTTGCAGGTGCAAAACTATTTTTCTCAAATTTTCCTTAATTTTTATTTGTTAATATTTGAATATGCAAACCTATGAAATCTTGTTTTTGCCACAAAATAAAAAATGTAAATGTGTCTTTTTATCTCACAATTCTGACTTTTTTCTTGCAGTTGGGAGTGTGCCTTGTTTTTCCTCAAAATTGCAAATATATACTCATAATTGCAGGTCACGAGTTTTTTTTCTGCCACAGAGTAAAACAAAAAACAAAAAAAAAAAGTATTTGTGACTTTTTTTCACAATTCTAACTTTTTTCGGTTACACTTTCTTTATTTTAAGGTTTACAGTGTAATTACACATTTAAGTACTGAGTAATATTAATTAACTACATGTACTTACTATATGGTTAGGGTTACAATTAGGGTTTGGCTTAGGGTTACTTGCATGTAATTATGCATAATTTATTGTTATTATAATAGTAAGTACATGTAACGTCTAACAAGGACACCTTAAAATAAAGTGTTACCCTTTTTTCCTCACAATTGCAATTACACTTTTTTATTTTTTTTACATTCTCTGGTGTAAACACACTTCTATACCAGCCCTGAATGGTGATACAAGATGTCCTGTTTTGTAGGTGCCTCAAGTGGACTTTTGGGTGATTCCTATCATCCAAGGTTTTGTGCAAGTGGAGGAGCTGGTGGTGAACTATAACGAGAGCTCTGATGAAGAGAGGAGCAGCCCAGAAACACCTCTGCAGGAGCCCACCTGTGTGGATGATATTCACCCACGCTTCACTGTGGCCCTCATTTCCAGACGAAGCCGTCACCGTGCAGGTACACTAATTAAGAAAATCATGTAACTCATATTTACTCATCATGCCATCAATATAATAATATCATCGTGATTTCCACTAAAGGAATGCGCTACAAGCGGAGGGGGGTGGATACTGACGGACACGTGGCCAACTACGTGGAGACGGAGCAGCTAATCCATGTGCACAGTCACACGCTGTCCTTTGTACAAACACGAGGCTCTGTCCCTGTGTTTTGGAGCCAAGCTGGGTATCGCTACAACCCCAGACCTCGGATAGAGAAAGGTGGGGTGTATCTGTGTAATCGATTCTCTCTTCAAATCATAAATGAGCTGTAACTCACAGCACAGTCTAGCACTTCTGTCTATAGACAAGCTATCACTGTGATGCATCAGTGTAGTCATTGTTTGGAAATGTTTTGTCCTGTGAATGGCATCAGGTGTGGAACTGGCGTGCTTTCATGGTTTCTTGATTGAAAATAGCGCTCAGAGGAAATGCTGTGGCTCAGTGGTGATAATACAGAGCTTTACTGTGATCCTCATGTAGCGCTGTTTCCTACATGATGTTACCTCACAGATGTGCTTTGTTGCAGGCGAGAGGGAAACTATGCCTTATTTTGCTTCTCACTTTGAAGAGCAAGTTCAGATTTACAAAAAACTGGTAAGGTGTGTTTAAAATATAACAATTTCTGCAAGTGAAACACTAATATTTTTTTAAAGAAGTATAAAAGTAGAGCTGTTAATCAATTAAAATGTTTAAACGTGATTAATCTCACAATTTTCTTCATAGTTAATGCATTCCGTTTCATTAGACTACAAAAATGTGTACTTACTGAATTGTGTGGCTGACATTCATAGTGAAATATATAATGTATGATATATATTGACACTAAATTGAGGTCCTTATGTTCACCAAGGCTGCATTTATTTGATCAAAAATACAGTAATAACAGTAATATTGTAAAATATTATTACAACTTTTCTATTTTAATATATCTCAAAATGTAATTTATTCCTGTGATAGCAAAGCTGAATTTTCAGCAACTATAACTCCAGTCTTCCCCCAAACATAGCTCAATTTTTACAGCAGAAGCAAATGCTATCATCTTGGCTTGGGACTACATAAAGACTATGGAACTGAGAAATTTTCTTTTAATTACACATTCAAAGTCTTCAAGCAATGTTACCCCTTAAAAATGATCACCCAGCACTTATAATGATTTTTACAAACTGCTGGAACTAGAGGATCAAATTTTTAATATCTGGTTTTGTTGGATACCTTGGCACTGTGGAATCAAAGGAAATGAGAAAGCTGACTGCAAATAAAGCATTACCAGCAGTACTCAAAATTTTTACTGTACCCCCTATGGATTTAAAACCAATAATTCGTTCCTATGTTAATAACAAATGGCAAACAGAGTGGGATCTATATACTTGAATAAACTCCATGAAATTAGCCCCAATTTTTTTTGTATAAATGTTCCAACCGATGGGACCAGATTTTTTATACCCGCTGTAGAATAGGTCATTCTAGGATGACACACAAGTTTTTAATACTAGGAGAAAATCCTCCAGCATATGTTCTCTCTGCCAAAACCCTTTATCCCTGAAGCATGTTATATTAGATTGTGCTGGTTTTAACCCTATGAGAACTTTTTTTATTCAGTTAACTCTTTTGAAGAAATTTGTAACAGAGTTAAGCCAAATACAGTTTTAGAGTTTTTAGCAAAAATAAATTGTAAAAACCTGATATAATTTAGCCATAAATTTTTCTCGCCATGAAAATAGCCACAGAAGCTTGCATGGCATTAAACACAAAGAAACAAAACAGTCTTCCGTGTCACATGATCCTGCAGAAATCATTCTAATATTTGGATTTGGTGCTAAAGAACAAATTACTGTGTTCAGTGTTGAAAACAGTGCTGCTTAATATGCAGAAACGTTTTTGAAATAGAATCTTTTTGTAACATTATAAATGTCTTTACTGTCACTTTTGATCAATTGAATGTGTCCTTGCTGAATTTTTAAAAAAAATCTTACTGACCATAAACTTTTGAGTGGTGGTGTAAGCAATAATTCTGTAATAAATTGCAATGTTCCAGTCAGACACAGAACAGAATTGTTATAATATCAATATATGAATGTTAATGGTCTAAGCTAATAACTTGCATTTAACATAATTAATTGCATTTGTCAAGACATTAACTGTGACAGCCCTAACAAAAAGCATTAGATATAATTTTCTCAGTATTACAGAGTTCTTAGTAATTCAGCACTGATTTTTCCCCATCAGGTGATTATCAATTTAGTTGACCAAAATGGACGTGAGAAAATGATTGGTGATGCTTACCTCAAACAAGTGCTGCTGTACAATAATCCCAACCTAACATATGTTTCATTTGACTTCCATGAGCACTGGTAAGAAACCCAAGTGTGATGATCTAAAAATCAGCCCATTCTTGTAATTTTTTACAAAAGAACCTGTAACAGTCAAATCTCAGCAACAGATTTTCTCCTTTGTCACTTCCCAGCCGAGGGATGAAGTTTGAGAATGTGCAGACTCTCACTGATGCTATCTCTGACATTATCACAGACATGAGATGGGCCTGGTGAGGCTTTCATTTGCTCTTAAATCCAAATTCTGCTTCCGAGTTAGTTAATATAATGTCCAATTTAATATCCACCTACTTTGATTTGCAAATAGGGTGGACCAAGCAGGAGTCATCTGTCAACAGGAAGGTATCTTCCGGGTAAACTGCATGGATTGCTTGGACAGAACTAATGTGGTACAGGCAGCTATCGCCCGCGTGGTCATGGAACAGCAGGTATTCAAATTCACCTTTGAGATCACGCAGACGGATTCGCACATAAAATTGAAAGTTGTTTTTGGATAAGATCATGTGCTAAATGCCTTAAGGTGTAAATAAAACTGTGGCTTCTAGGAATGCTGCCATACTGCACCCACAGAACAGTGTAGTGTCTTTGGCTCACTCAGCTGCTCTCAGTATGCCGGTACATTTCAAAGAGTCTTTTGATCTGTTCCAGCTGAAAAAACTTGGTGTAATGCCACCCGAGCAGCCACTGCCCCTCAAGTGTTACAGGATCTATCAGGTGATGTGGGCCAACAATGGAGACACCATTAGCCGTCAGTATGCTGGCACAGCTGCCCTGAAGGTAAATAGACTAAATGCCTGCCACTGATTTTATGCTGTCCCCGTTGCCCATTTACACAACCATCTGTCAGCATATATTATCTGGTTTACAGATTGACAAGTCAATCTTTTAACTAGTTATTTTATCGTGAGTGACTACATTGTATAAATCATCTAAATATTAATAAATAATAATTGAATATAATAAATGAATGAATTCAATTTATTAAAATTATTTGAACAAATATATAGTTAATATCTTATATAATAATAAAAATGTAATTTAAATTATATAAATTAAATGAAAAAAAAAATGCTTTCAATTCTATATATATTGACATATATAGCCATATTGTTTTGCTGTTTAATTCTGGGGACCTCTTCTCTCAGTGTCTTTTTAACCCTTTAACTGTCACCCCCATTTTTGAACATAGACGTGAAAACCAAACTTAAATTATAATTCATGAATGAAAACATTTTGTAATATGATTTTGATGCACCATTTCCATGGTTATGCAATGTTTGATTTTAAAATGGCTTTCACAGGATGAATTTTGATGTTTTAAGTTTTCAATTGATATATAATTTATGATTTCTAAAGTGTGACAAAGAAAAAGGCAATGAAGAAATACTTTTGTGACAAAGGTCAGAACTACTGTTATGATGTTGATTTTTGAGGTGCACTCTTGTCATAAATTCATCTATTACTGTTCCTACATTATTTATAACAAAAAACAGTGGTAAAATATCTATTTAGGAGTCTTAGACCTTTCCAAAGATATATAGTTTATGATTAGATTAGGATTTATTTGTAATATAGTGAAGTAAACTTAGGCGTCCCACTTATTCTGATGTGTGTGATCTGTTGTGTAGGGAGATTTCACACGAACAGGAGAGCGAAAGTTAGCGGGGGTGATGAAGGATGGTGTGAACTCAGCTAATCGTTACTATCTGAACCGCTTCAGAGACGCCTACCGACAAGCCGTCATTGGTTAGTATGAAAAATTCTCCATGTTATGTACACAATGCTAATAGCCCAGCTTAGTGCCTCATCTGCTATATAATGTTACTTCCAGACCTTATGATGGGCCTTCCGGTAACAGAAGACCTGTACTCCATCTTCAGCAAAGAGAAAGAGCATGAGGAAAAAGAGAAGGAGAGCCAAAGAGGAGCTCAGGAGCAGGTCAGCCTCCTGCTGAAGACATACATGCAGCTGCTGCTGCCTGATGATGAGAAGTTTCATGGTGGATGGGCACTTATCGACTGTGATCCAAGGTGAGAGCCCTCCACGTCATTATGCAGTGCTTTGGAGAGAGTTCTCATTTCAAGCTAATTGTGTGATGCTGTTTCAGAAAATTAGGGGCTGTTCACACAGAATGTGTTTTTATGTTCAAAAATGGAAAATACAGGGCAGTGGAATAAAAAGAACAAGGTCTTGAATTGCTTCTTTTTTTTTTTTTTTTTTTTAAAGGTCTGCTTTTAGAATACTATTCAATGTGTAAGACATGTTTACAGAGAAATGAAAAAGCAGCACAGTGGAATGCAAAAATACATTCTGTGTTAGCCCCTTAACTGTGTAATTTTCTTTTATTTTTTTTCTTTAATTTGAAAATATTTATTACAACTTAAGAATAAAATTAATTACAATAATATTACAAATTTATTACAATAAAACTATGGTAATAATGCTAGAGATCTATTATTAAAGATCTATTATAAAGCTTGATTAAAAAATTCATATTGTTAGTTTACTCTTCCTCCTACAGTTTATTGTCAATGGCTCAGAGGTACTTGTACATTGTTTTTTTTTTTTCCTGTTTGGTTGTATAATAATTGTTTGGGTGAGGGAGCCGTATTTCCTTCATTCTTTTGAGGATTTTTTTGGTGGTAGGTCATGGTGAAAGATGCCTAAAAACTGTTACTGATTGGGCTGGAATCATCTTAAATCTTTGTAAATTATAAAGTTAGCTCTGTCCATATGTAATGCTTATTTGAGGTAATTTTCACAGAAGATATACTCAAATAAGCATGATATATTATGGTCAGAGTGAAAATTTCATGCATTTTGCGAGGCATTGTCCATTGTTTTTCTTTTTCCTGTATGCCCAGGGTTTAATGGTACTATTTATGGGCCTCTCTTTCCAGATGTTGACCTTTTATTATACTGCTTTTCCCTCTTATAGTCTTATAGATGCCACTCACAAAGATGTTGATGTTCTTCTGCTGTTGTCCAACTGTGCATATTATGTCGCCTAGTAAGTGCATTTTCTCCCAGTGTTTGTGTTTTTAAAATAAGAAATCCCTTTTCTTGGCATTGGTTTAGTAATGCCATTTCACTTTGCTGTTGCTATTTAGTTATGATGAGGAGGCGGACAAAGTCAACCAGTATCAGAGACTAAGTTTAGAAGGACTTGAAAAGATCGAAATCGGTAAGAGCTTGCAGATAAACTTGTGGGTGTAATTTTTGTCCTATTAAATAAAATGTTCTTTGATATCATGACAGTTTGCCAATGCTGGTCTTTTTAGGTCCAGAACCGACTCTTTTCGGAAAGCCTAAATACTGCTGCATGCGGCTGCACTATAAGAATGGGGAGATGAGCGGTTACTTCCATACGCTGAGGGCTGTCACACGAAATCCAGAAGATGATGGAAAAGGTTTGTGCTGGGATAACATGATTTGTTGCGCCACTAGTTCCGTATTGTGTAATTCTGTGATTGACATTATGGGTTAAGTTGGTAAAAGATATAACTTGGCTCTCTGTATACTGATGCAGCTTGAAGGGTTTTGTGTTTGTGTTAAATAATTTATCCTTTCCTCTGCACTTGTTGGATTGTTTGCATTTCAGACACACTCCAGTGCATTGCGGAAATGCTTCGTATTACAAAGCAAGCTATGGGGCTTGACGTCCAGGTTGTTGAGAAGAAACTAGAGAGGTAAAAGGATAAAAAAAACATATGTTTGTGGGTTTCTTTAGGAGACTTAATGGTTTTTACCTGATTTACTAAGGACACAAAGGCTTTGCTCACACTGCGGGGGATTTTTTTTCTTAAATCTGATTTCTAAATTTGATTTTATCATCTTAAATATTTAGTTTTGTGCAGACTGTTGTATTAAAATTAAATGTGGCTGGATATGATCGTTTCTGCTGGTTTTTGCTAGCATGTCCACATTTGACAAACTTGTGTAGGTTCCTGTAAGACTTTAGTAAGTGATGTTTTAACTCGCTTCACAATGAATAACGAATGAAAAACATAATCCTCAATTTGAAAAATTTTTTTTTTTTTAAATGAAATTAGTTTGGATCAGGCTTGTGAACATCTGATTTAATGTTTTTTCATGTTAAGACTACAAAAAACTAAACCAATTTCAGTCAAATCTGTTTTTTCTGCAAATCTGTTGGTTGCTGATTAATCTTGCTTTAATTGCTTTGTTTCAGGAGACACAGCAAACCTCATGAGGATATAATGGGAATACAAGGAAAAGCTGTGGACCAAGTCCTTGGGTCTGGTTTGGCTCAAGGCAAAAGTTTTTTTTTGAACAAGTTTTCAACACTAAACCAGAAAGTGAAGCAGACAAAGACTAACGTCAACATTGGAAACTTCAAGCCCTTGGGGAAACTAGGGAGCTTCTCAAAGCCTGAGGTAAAAGTGAACTTCCTCAAGCCAAATTTGCATATGAACCTCTGGAAATCAGACAGCAGTTTAGAGACTCATGATGGCAAAACGGGTTCAGCAGCCCTGAAAGACTTAAATGATGAACATTCAGAGATCTCCTCCGATTCTGATTCATACAACTCTGACGAGCAGCCTTGCTCAGGCTCTCGGGAAAACGTAGACTATGTGCTTCCTAGCTGTGGAATTGTAGCATCTGCACCGCGACTTGGCAGTCGCTCGCAGTCGATTGGCAGCGTCGAGCTTGCGGTGCCCTCTGTCATCCGAGTCACAGGCTGTGATGACAAGACAGCAGATAGCTTGTCAGTTGGCCTGGACGGCCAGTCTTCTGGGGCCGCCTCAGAGGCAGAGGAAGCCATTCTGATTGACTTTGGGACACCTATCGATGCTTACTGCCACCAATTCGTCCAGGATGCCAAGATCAAACCAATAGAGGTGTTCGAGGAAGTGGCTCCAGCACATAAGCCGCAAGCACCTCAAGCCCCCTCAGCTCCAGACGCAAACCTGGGGTCTTCACATTCCCAACAGCAGCTTCCTCGCCCATCCCAGCTTGAGGTAGATTCCTCTGTCCATGGGGCAAATCTTCTGACTGTTCAGCCTGCAGGTTCCACCACATCATGCGGGTCACAAAAGAGCCTGGAAGGCATCACAGGACCCTCCTCCGCAGACAGCAATGGAAGCCGAGTTGTGTCACCCTTCGCAAAGATCAGGAGCTCCATGGTGCAGGTGGCTAGTTTAACCCAGGCCGGACTTACCCAAGGCATCAACTTTGCTGTAGCAAAAGTACAGAAAAGCCCAGAACCAGAGGCTGTCAACGAAACCCAAGAGAACGAATTGCGAGCGATGTTTACACAGTGCCAGACCAGGATCATTCAGATATAGCGTGCTTAGCAGATGTATTTTTAGCGTTAGATCGTGACTTCCAGTTCAGTAACGGTAGCATAAGCTCACAAAAGTCAAGCCACACTCCTAATTTCCCCTCCAGTTAACCAAACCAAAGTTTACAGCCAGTGTCGAGTAGTTAGTACGTCTAAGATTAACCCGACCGAGTCGAATCTTAAACTTCTCTATATTGCTGGTTTGCATGTTAAGAAGTAACCCTGAGGTAGATTAGGACAGGCAAGTTTTATAGCATGTCGAGACCCAAGAGCTAGATAAGTCATGTGACCCCATTTGTGCAGTGAAATTCACTGGCTGTCGTAGATGTAACTAAAACCTTTCCCGATTGGAATATCTCTCAGTGGGCGGCTTAATATTTCACGTTAGACAACCAGACCGTACAGTTATATGGATATCTTTGATGTGGTGTTTGTCATAAAAATATACCAAAATAGGACCCGAGTAGTTGTGTAGGAACTATGGTCAAATTATATTATTCAACTGTAAGTATTGTATGTAAGTACTGTAGCAGTTTCATTTAGAACTCTCCAATTAAGATGTTTATAGAAAGAGAATTATATTTACATGCTCTTAAGTTTATAATCATAGCTGATGGAAACGAGACGCCTCTGTTGATCCAATCATGCAACTAAATCATTCGGTCAAACAAAACCTTCGCTTCATAGCATTAGAAGACGACTAAAGCGACTATTTATTGTCACAAGTTTATTTTGAGAAAAGCTTACGTCTTAAAGTTTTACATCTATATCTTATTTTTCAGTTGTATGCGGTGGTATAATGTAACGTTGGTCTGCTGATATCTTAAATTGCTCTGCTTGTACATTGGGGGATGTTCATATGCAGATATGACCGGTTTTCAGTACCTGTAAAAACCTAAAATTAACTATTTGCAGATGCTGGACCTCCATATGCATATATAATGACTTTTGACTGGTATTTGACACAGGTCTGATGCAAGGTACCCACGATAAACAACGTTTTGCACTCTTAAATGGCAAGAGCAAGCCTTATCAAATTGCTAAATGCAGGTTTTTGACAAGTCTACCTATAAATCTGTTTTCATTCAGGTTACATTTATGTTCTGTCTATAGTAACTATGCCATGTCTTTAGATTCGCTTTGGCTTGAAGGTCATTTGGTTCAAAATTGAGAAGTGATTAGATCATCTTTTGAAGCCTTACCCCATATATACTAGATTTGTAAAAAATATCAAGCCTTACTGGGTGATATCCAGTAAATCCAATTTTAATTATGCATTAATTACTATTGTTTAAGTGCGTATTGATCTTTGTGTACCAAGAGACTGAAATAGTTCAATATCTTATGGGCTAAATAATATCAAAAGGTCTGAATAAGACACTGTGATCTCATGTGAACATCAATGAGAACATTATATTGGCTTTTAGAGCTGGTTTGTCAGTTCTTTGGGCCACAGTTAGTTTTTCAAACCCACCATGAGCTTTGTTTCTCACACCTGTCATTTCTTACTCATCTTTCTCTCACATGTACTGTAGCATAGTGCTGTGCAAGGCAGTGGATTACACAATGTTCTTAACATTCCTGGAGCTGGTACGTGGTAAGCTGAATTTTGTTAGACAATTTTTTTTTTTAACTATTTAAGATGGCATGCACTGGACTGCACTCTGTTCTTTGCTTTCAACTTGAAATGTTCTTCTTTGGCAGAGGTTTATGCTGAGGATCTTGATAAACATTCCTCTTGTTTTGGAGGTGGGGTAGATTATGCTTTTGGTTATGTGTGAATTTTTAATTTTCTATGCATAAAGACTTGCACTGTCCTTGTGGTTGTTCCCCCAACATCTTAAATGTTGCAATTTGTCACAAAGTGCTTTTGAATCCACTTTTTATTTTCAGTGTTTGTAACTGAACTGACATGTATCGTATTACATTTTGTCTAACAGTCTTGTTTGTAAATCATGTTCAGCTTCTTCCCATTTGAGAGAACGTTGTCCTCCATAAATGTTTGCGAATTGTTTTCATCCATTGTACCCAACATTTTATTGCAGAGTATTTATTCAAAATTCATGTTCTCAAGCTTATTCCTCAGTATTTTCCTATGTTAATAATAAGTAAACTGCTGTATTTTAAAATGTTATGGGATGTGCCTGGGAGGATTTTTAAGTAAATATTTAAAAAAGAAAAAAGGATTGTCATTTTGATTCATTTACAGCTTTAATTACAAATTGACTAGAATATAAGCTTTCACTAGCTTATTTTTAACATTTGGAGAGTCTTTTCTCACCAAACACTGCAGATATCACTTGAGGAATGTTTTTTTTTTCTAGCACTCCACTCACAGATCTCACTGTAACCTCTCCTTACGATGTCAGTATGTGACTCCTCCCAGTGAAGTCCTCTTAATTGCCCAGAGCTTCACTGCATTACATTCTTTGCACTCAGATGCAGTCTGGGAGGTTTGTGACTCCTCCAGTCAGGTTATAACGCAGAATAGTTTGGTGCTGTATTGCCCAAGACATTCAACATGAACATGTCAGCACTAGCACTTTCAGGCCTTTGCTATTTTTAACTCTAAACATGCTGACGAACCTTCCTGTAAAGCTGTTTTAACTGCATGATTTTAATTTGTAGTAATACATCAGAACAACAAGGTCCCTAAGTGTTGGAATATATTGCTATTGCCATTTGACATTGCCATAGTTGGTAACACGTTACAATAAGGTCCCATTAGTTTATGCATAATTAACATTAACTAAACATAAGTAATCCATTTGTTAAAGTATTTATTAATCTGTTAACGTTGGTTAATAAAAATACAACAGTTTGTTAGTTCATTTTAGTTTAGGTCCATTAAATAACAAACATATTCTTTTGATTTTAATATTGTATTAGTAAACTTTAAAATGACAAAAAACAATAACTGCTTTAGAACTAATGTACTGAACAAATGAAACCTTATTGTGAAGTGCTATCCAACGTTTTAAATAAGACTATATATACAAAGTTTTCAAAACTTTATTTTTCCTAATACACTTGTGCCATAAGTGTACGAATCTGCGGTAAGGCAGTTATAGTTTGTCACATATTTGCATCTGCATATAAATGTTAATACACAATGCAAGTATCAAAAACAAAATTTAATGCAAACATTGAAAATAATCTTCACCAGTGTGTGTAAGTTTTCCAACGTTTAAAATGAAGTAAAAAAACTGAACTGTACAAGAAGTCATATGCCATATGAAAACATTACATTTTAATCCAAAATATAAACAAGTATGGTAACTGTTGAAGCATTTGTAAATAGTAATATATTTTAAGGCTCATTTCCATTCATACATTTCTGCTGTTGTGTCTGACTTATTCTCAAGGCCTCTAGCTGCTTGGCTTTCATCCAGCCATCTCTGGAGAGTGTGTTCTGCCCGTGACTTAATGAGAGCAACCTGAAACAGGATCCAAATGAGTATTTAACTGGCTTATTATGGTTAATATTACTAGATTAGCTGTGAAAGTGCGATTCAGAACTCACCTCGCAACAACCAGCAGCCTATGGAGGTCTTCCGCAGACATACTCTGAGGGTCATCTTTTCGCATCTCTACAAAGTCCTCTTCTACTGCCTACAGATCAAGACCGCCAAGCATGAGGCAAGAAATTTCATCACGATAAACATCCAAACAATCATATAATTTTTTTTTTTCTCTACTGCAGTTTATGTTCCTTGCCATTGTCGCCTTTGGTTGGGGGTTTAAAAGAAATTTAAAATAATAGTTCACCCAAAAATGAAAATTCTGTTCATTAATTAAAGCCACAAGACCTTTGTTCATCTTCGGAACACAAATGAAGATATTTTTGATGAAATCCGAGAGCTTTCTGACCCTGCATAGACAGCAACGCAACTACCAAGTTCAAGGCCCAAAAAGGTAGTAACGACATTGTCAAAATAGTCCATGTGACATCAGTGGTTCAACTGTAATTTTATTAAGCTACAAGAATAATTTGTGTGTGCAAAGAAAACAATAATTCAACAATTTCTTCTCTTCCTTGTCAATCTTTGCCACACATTCACAACTGTACCACGACACATGCATGTGCATTCCTCTGCTTACAAACAAGGTGCAGCACACCCGGGTTCTAAGTCAGAATGCCGGCTCCTGTGTCAGCAGCACCACACACGCATCGTGGACACAAAAGAGAAGAATTGTTGAATAAAGTCATTATTTTTGTTTTCTTTGCACACAAAAAGTACTCTGGTAGCTCTTGGATTTCATCAAAAATACCTTAATTTGGTGATGAACGAAGGTCTTATGGGTTTGGAACGACATGAGGGTGAGTCATTAATGACAGAACTGTTATTTTTGGGTGAACTATCCCTTTAATATCCAGCAATATTATCAATTTGACTGCACTGACTAAATTGGAACTAAATTATGCTGCATAATGACAAATGTCTTCCGCAGAGCTGCTTTATAGCTGAATTGAGTTTGTTTCATAACTGATGAACTCTGCAACACTGAACTGACACCAATGTCTTCTGTAGAGCTGCTTATAGCTGAATTAATCTTGTTTCATAATTTGATTAACTTTTGCACTATTATTGACCTAAACTGAATCAACACTCAACTGACTTGAGCTGAATCTTCTGTAGAGCTGCTTTGAAACTCTATATTCATTTCACAATTGAAGAACTTTGCAACATTAAAACTGTTATTTTCTTGTTTATTACTGTGAAGCTGCTTCGAAACAATCTTGTATAAAGAGCTATAGAAATAAAAGTGACTTGACAAAATCCTGACCTTTGTGATCTCATCTGAAATGGTGTAGTTCAGAGCACGTGCCACACTCAGATAGATGCGATATTTGTTGAGCTGAGATGGAAACTGCGCCACCTGCACAGCACTTAGGTACTCCTCCAGGTTAGGTGGGTTCAGGGTGGGCCGGAGGTGAACCTGACAGTCAGACTGAGAAAGCAAAGAAGAAAATCTCTGCAAGGACTCTAATGCGCCTCATTTTTAAAATGACTGAGCTCCGGTATTTCGAATTCTCATTTGTAGAAATGTCAGAAGCCATTAAGGAGTTCCGAAACTACTCCTAATAAACCTTCAGTGCCTTTTTAAACTTTGTAAAATACTGTGTATTTGAGCTTCGTGCCATTAAATAAGTGGCCTGTCCTGGCCTCTCCCTCTAATGTCCTTGTGGTAGAGTCGCCACCATGGCAACTGGAGAGCTGACATACAGGAATAGCACAGCACATTCCGCAGGCTGTTAGCATCACAGCAAAGCCATGATTAGAGCCCAGCCAGGGAGCTGACGACAACCCTGTGGACTGTAATGGAAATATTAGGCCATCTTTACAACTGCCCGATGGAACCAACTCCCATGGGAGAGGCATTCAACCCAAGTCATTTTCACCTGTTGGAAATTAAGATGCCGGTCTCTCTAATTCGGCCAAATACATGTGGGTAATATTTTAATAATAAAACACCGAAGAGACTCAGGCCCTTACCGGGAGGAGCGATCGGCCCTCGGATGCGATAAGAACGTTAATATTGCAGGGGAATTCCATCTGATGGTAGTTGAAGTCGTAATCAACCTTCTGCCAGGAGATCAGCTTCCCCAGCGCGGTGATGTTTCGCACACCTACACCCAGTACACAAAGCAATGTGTCTCTATGAACAACATGTAAGATAAATACAACGACTGAACAACACAGAGCAATACAGTCCAAAAGGAAATGCCTGCTGCTGCAGAAAAGGATGTTTACTCTTCCTTTAGGCAGGCAACTGTCTCTGCCAGAGATTAGATAAGTGTACTGATATTAACACAGAATGTCAAGGTTATTGATGGCCACTCTCAATTGTAAAAGCCAGCCAAGTTAGGACTGCTCTATGCAGGGCTCTAGATTGCGACCATTTTTTGAGAATGTGTGAGTTAGAATTTGATGTGGTTGCATTTGTGCGAGTGCATGGTCTAAGCTGCACCAAAGCGTCTGCTTCATGCAGCGCGCTGCAGAGCCACGGCACATTGTAGCAGGAGTCAGATTTCACTGATCATGTGAAGAGAGACGCTTTCAGCGCGAGTGCTTCAGGTGTAGAGCCTGGTTTATACTCGCAGCGTCAGCACGAACGCGAAGGTGCGCACTGCGGACGGAGCGCAACGGAGGATTTGGTTTTCAAACTAAAGTAAAAGACCACTTCTTAAACCAGAGATGGTGAACATGTTGGTATTCTTGTGGAAAAGCAACACGCAAGTCCTGTCAGCGAAAGCCAGTTTAGTTTTACTTTTCTTTTTATTTTCGTTTTGAAAAGCTTGTTATCGTTACTTTTTACCTCAGGTTACGTTATGGAGGCTTTCCTTATTTGTATTATTAATATTATTTATTTGATTCCTCAGTGTTTGCTAAACATTCTGTAATTTATTAGTCGGTATATAATACAGCATGTGATGTATCCTATGCCATGCCTCGTCTTGTTTATGTTAATAAAGTTTATGTAAGCTGTAGTTTGTCATTGTAGCCTACTGTTTTACTGTTGTTGTGCTTTTTAATTAAGAATAACAATGAATCCATCTTTTGTTTTAGTCTTAAAAAGTGAAAAGCGTATAGATAAAAGCAAAACAGACAATTATCTTTTCTTGTAAAACGTGACACCAAGATCGCAAATTTGAAAGTGAAAGCGCATGAAAAGAGGAATTCCTGTTCACAAAATTTAAATCACAAATACTGATGAAAAAGAACGGGTTGAATGTTGAACAACTATGAACTATGATAAAAGTTCATCAGCATGCATTGATTAATCAAATGTTGTAGCAAAAAATAAATAAATAAAAATTGCGACCAAATTATGTGCTCGTGCGACCAACTGAGAAAGTAAGTCGCAAAAGAGCGACCAGTGGGAAGAATGAGTCTAGAGCCCTGTCTATACCTGCTCAAAATTCACAATGCCACATAAAAGTCAGACTCAATTTTGTCTGCTCTGACCCACCTCATCAAAATATCAAAGTATCAGAATATACAGTTGTAATTCCTCTGCAAAAGCATTTATGCCACCTCTGAGCAGCATTAAACAGTCTGTTTAAAGACACTTAAATGCCACTTCAGAAGCACTTTTGTGCCACCTCTGCAGTGTAAATTTGGCATAACACTAGTCAATGTACATCTCAGTATAAATAAAAAGGTTTTTGTTTTTTTGTTTTGTTTTTTTTAAAAAAGACTGTTAGATATATGTAAATGTCAAAACCACAAACACCCACTTCCTATCAAATACTACACTTACTGCTCACAGAGTCCAAAAGTGAGAAATCACCATTTCTTGAAATTAATATTGAGTAAACTTTTCACATTAAAAATTATTTCATCAGCAATTCACGTAACAATCTGAGTTGAACTGAAAAATGAACTTGAATTTCAGAATCTCTCTTTTGCCACCAACAACTGCATTCAAACTGCATGAACTCCACAGGTTTGTGTAAAGTGTAAAACCTGATGATCATGTTCTCCAGCATGATTTAAGAATGATCCATAGATCATCTTGAGCTTCAATGGAAGCAAGAACAAAGTGTCACATGATCAATGTCACATATTTCCTTTTTTAAATTTACCTAGAATTAGTGCAGAACATTTCACATTAATTTTACATCAATGTTTATAACTGTTATTACCACGTTCACATAGTATTTCGGTCACACTTTATTTTAAAGGTCCAATTCTCACTAGTATTAACAAACCATTAACTGTGACTTTTGCCTCAATAAACTCCTAATTAGCTGGTTATTAATAGTTAGTAAGGTAGTTGTTAAGTTTAGGTATTGGGTAGGATTAGGGATGTAGAATATGGTCATGCAGAATATGTGCTTTAAAAGTACTAATAAACAGCCAGTATGTTAATAATATGCATGCTAATAAGCAACTATATAATAGTGAGAATTGGTCCCTATGCTATAGTGTTACCAGTATTTCAAAACCCAGATTTTTACATGCACTTATTTTTGTCAATCCAAATGAATTAAATTTGATTTCAGATTCTGAACATTCCATTTTTGAAAGTTCCTCTAAACTTTGCAATCCAAGTGACACATTTAAATGTGCATTAAGATCTACACCATACCTTTCAACAAAATCAAAATTTCATTCCGTTTGAGCTCAAATGGATTGATGGAGGTGTTTAAGTAATTTCAGACCAACTGAGCCATGATTATGATTAAAAATAGATTATTAGGTTGCATGCAAATGTAGCCAAACTGTTGTCAGACTTTTGGACTCCTACTGTATATCTAGTCAGCACAGTACTTTTCCCTGCTATAATCAGTGCTCTCACCTGTGGCGTCCAGTTGGCCCTGCTCCAGCTGCGTCTCATCCAGAAACAGTGACGTGTTATTGGCCAGCTGAAGAGTCCCACTCACCAGACGGTTAGCTGTGTAATCTTTCCGGGGCACCATCCTCTGGTTGTTCATGTTATGGAGGCTCATGCATAGCCGGTATGACTAGCAAGAAAGGGGAATCAAGATTCAAAGCCGTAGTAATGGCAGCTACTACTATTAAAGTAATATAACTTTAAGATGTAGAAAAGCACAATCTAAATGACTTACAGATGGCACAAGCTGTTGGATGACTTTGTAGAGATGTTCAGTGTATGGAGAGCTGTGAGGACAGCCACTGAGATTCAAGGTGAACTTGCCCAAAGGAAGAACATCCCGTCTGCTGTATCTACAATAAAAACACAGTGCAAACTTTATGATGTGTAGTCTGAAGGACTATGGATAATTATGTTTGGGGATGAAACATGTCACTCTCTTTGAAGTGGAAAACATGTTGAAAATAGGTGGCATAGGAGTTTCCATACAATGGTACAAAAGCAATCTTAACGCTTAAAGTTGAGCTATAAATTAAACAGGGACTCATGTTATGAAAAGGCATCAAAGTTACTAAAAACTTTAGACTTTCAACAAAGCCACTCAATGAGAAAATGAGAGACATACACATTGGAGATGAGATGGAGAATGATGTACTCTGCAGCGAGTGAATCCCCCATCAGGACATGTGTGAGGTAGGTGAGCAGCTCTGCTCGGACTGAAGCCAGTTCTCCAAGAACACTATTTAAATCTGAAGACAGCATACAGACATACAACATCAACAACTGTTTGAACAGTAGAGATGTCATGGAAAGTCAATAGTTGATGCCAATACTAATAAAAACTTTAATTCTAAATACCGACCACAGCAAAAAAATTAAACAAAAAACTAACTGAACACTCATTTAATAAAATAAAAATGCCATTACTTAATTTTATTCATCTTTATTATTTAATAAGAAATGTATTAATTTTTGTACTTGTTCAAGTAAATAGTCAGCAATTAAGAACTATGATTTTCTTATTTTAATTTTCTTAATAATTTGTGTTTAATATTAATGATATAAACAGTGTCAGCTTTAACTGCATTTACACCAGTGTTGTTAATGTTAACTAAATCTATTAAAAATCATTCACATTTACTGAAACAAAGCTGAAATAAAATAATTAAATTTAAATAAAATAAAAATAAACATTTAAAAAACTTAATTAAAACAAAGAAATAAAAAAAACTTGAAATGTGCCTTGGCAACTAACTGCAAATTAAAAAACTGAAACAAAGCTAAATGGAAAAAAAAAATATATATAAAATGACAAATGAACAAAATTACTAAATCTTAAATCGAAACATGAATATATAATAAAAATTAAATTGGCTAATTCTGAATGTATTAAATATTATAAGAGTTTATAAATACTAAAATAACACTGCTTTACATAGCAAGACCTAAGTGTCAGATCCTTAAGAGTGATGTCTTACGGTCGCCGTTATTCTCCGCTGCACTAGAGGGCAGTAGTGGGTTGTTGTGCACTAGAGGCTGGGCATACAGCATATGCAGTCTTGGTACCAGGGATGCTGGCGGACTGTGAACTCTTTGCTCCTCCACAGTCTCCATGCCTTCTGTGGGGTCCAGGAGTGAAGACGCCTCTCTGAAGACATGAAACAAACAATATATTACAGTTTAACTTTAGAGAACCCCTTATTGCAATTCCAACCATCCCAAAATGACGCTCAGATTACCTCTCATCTGCAATCAAGCTCAAGGCAGGGTCCACAGAGAGGATGCCAAATACTTCCAACACGTCATTCAGTTTGAAACTGTCCCAGTCCTCATATACCTGCCAATTACAGAGGATGGCCGAGTTACATGGCTGTCTGTGTAGGTGGGGAACAATTCAATGGAGCGAACCATCATATTATTGCAAGAAAATTACAATGTTAACAAGTGCCTGCTCAAGACAACTTGATTATAGTGTTAGTTTAAAAAGTATGCATTAAAAATGACAATCTATGAAAAAAAAACTATTTAATTGAGAGTGTGTCAAGATGATGGTTTAAGATGAAGGAACAGTTAAACCTTAACAAGACAGGCTGGGCCCTTTTCTCCAGGCAAAGGGAAGTTGAGGTCCAGACTGGATGTGCAGTGTGATGGAGACGAGTCGTGGCTGGGAGCTTCTGTCTCCTGACGCTTCGGCTCAATGTTGCAATGAGACTCTGCAGAGCTCTGAGCTCCTGTTTGAGACAAATGTAAATCATTTTTACTCTTGAACATACAGTATGATAGATGAAAGAACAAATCTAAGAATCTAAACTAATCTAATCTTGATCAAATGAAAAAATGTCTACATATTGGAACTGCATTCTTCAGACTGATGAACTTCATTTTTCTTTCTTACTTTGACTAACATCTTTCATCTGTTGGGGCTGCGTGTCCATCTCATCATCCTCTTCATAGCTGCGCTTATGCCTGTTTGGGACGTAGGAAGTGGAGGGCACTACTCGTGCCTGACTGGTACCTGCGTAGCTGTTCTGAGCTGTTAAAGATATCTTAACATCCATATTGGTTGATAAGAACAAGGGAAACCACCAATCATATGCTGTGAAAACTTATTTGAAGTAAACAAGATAGTTTCCGGCTCCACGTAAAGGATATTTCTTTGACCCACTGAGATTCTCCTGGGATGGGCACACAATAAAAGGTCTGTCTCTCTTTAGTAACTGTGTTTCTTGAGTTGAAGTCCACCTGCTGATAAAAAGTCCAGATTTTTGTGTCTATTTAAATCTTATATTTTACGTTGCAGGTCAATCTGACACATTTAAATTTTTGAATACAGGTTAACCTATGATGTTCTTCTTGAAATTTTGACTCTCTTATTTAGGGTCATGATATGCCTGCAAAATGTCTGTACAAAATTTCTATTACAATTATGATATTTGTGGGTCAATGTTGAAGACGCCCAAGGGTATTTAAATTTATGCATTTAGCAGATGCTTTTATTCAAAGAAACTTTAAGCAATAGTGTTTATAAAATTCACAGTTTATGAACAAATAAAATGTTTAAAAAAATGTGTTAAAGTTTTAAAAATCATGTTCTTATGTTTATTTTTCATGTAAATGTTAAATGTTTGCTGTTTTACCTGTTACCTTTTGGTTTGTTTTTCATATTGATTTTTAATTAACTGTATTCAATCATAAAAATTACCGGCTATAAAAATTACACCCCGGTTTTGAAAATAATATAACATGCTTTTAACACACCTAGAAATTTGATCTGAAATAAATATTTTACAGCTTCTCCAAACCTAATATATAAATACACTGGTCCGTGCTGTATGTTTACATGTTAACAAGGCAAATTTTTACTCACCCCACCCTCTGTGATATCTTTGTATTTTCCACATTTCACCTGCTGTGAGTAAGAACAAGTTTAGAAATGATTTAAACAGACTTTTAATCCTAAAAACCCCAAAGGTGGAAAACTGACTGTTTTGTTATGCATGTCATTGTGTTAAATAAAAAAAAATAAATCAAATCAATCAACAATAGCTGGGCAAATGCATTTCTATTAAACAGGCTTCAAATTACGTACTTTAGAGTTAGATGTGGGATCATTCATCTCATAAATACCCATGAAAAATTCTGGATCAAACATATCCTGGACCATGCATCGAAATTTCACGAGGCTATTAGGCTTCAGGTAGTGCAGGGGAACATCATTCAGAGATGGAACCTGAGAAAAACAATGACACCAAAGTCAAACAGATGAGCTTGAGGACTATTCTCTCTCTAAAACCATTCATTTTCTGGCTAATAATTAAGACAATCATCACAACCCCATATTTAACTGTGCACAGCTGTAAAAATAACATGCTAGATTACATCCACGCCAGTTTACATGGCAAAAGAGCTTATTAAAAGAAGAGTTTATTCCATAATATTGATGTCATCTGTCAAAACAATCCACTCCTCATATCTGCACACAGTGGACTAGCCACCATACTTATTTCTTACCAACATACTTATTTCTGCAAGAATACAGCATAAAACAATTTATACGTGTCAATATACTAAAAATGTCAGAGGAGATATGATTTTAACAGCTACCCATGTATCAGCGTCGTTTAGTTTCTCTTTGAAATACTCGACAATTTTCTTCTCCCAGTCTGGACTGGAGTTACTCTGGGCTGTATGAACACAAAGCATGTTAGAAAAGATGATTATTCACAGTGTAATGCTGGCCAGTAACGTTACATGTAAACTGATTTACAAAGCGTAGCGAATCACGACGATCACATGCTCCTCTGTGAACTACATGCATTGGTATAAAAAACATATTTTGACTGCTGCGTCTTACCAAACAGCCTGTCAACAACATCCAGTGGGTTACTGATCCAGTCATGAACCGCAGGCATCGCTGCAGGAGTTTGAAACACACCAAATTTAAAACTATTACTCCTTTGACATGTACTATAACAAGCGCGTTTCAGAGTTCAGCAGCGCGCGAGACACCGTGGCGGGAAAATTGCGTCATAAAAACTACCACGTGACCAGAGCGCGTGTTCGTTCTTCGCTGCCCTGAGAAGACCAGACTGTAGTTCACCGATATGTACAGTGGCTCAATGCAAACAGTGTAGTAATTACTCAAAAAAACTCCTCTACAAACAATATGTTTATATGCATATTTAAATTATATGCATTTATATATAAATGATGATTATTATTATTAAATAAATAAGTTATACGAATTTATAATATGTTAATAATAATAATAATATATTAGTAAATTGTGTTCAAGCATTAAAACCATTGATGATTTCAAGAGCTTCCATAAAATGCCTAAAGTTTGACATAAGAAGTACATATTTGAAGTTAAAACTGATTAGCGTTTGAAAGTGAAAGTGTTTTTGTTTGAAAGTGTTTTTATTTTCTAGCATCTCAAGTGTTTTTGAGAAAAACGAAAGAAATTACGTTATCGATGTTGTTTGTCATTGATTACTTTTGGCTTGGTGCGTCAACGTCACGCAAATCTGTATATCATGTGTTACGCGTCAGAGCAGATTATTATATGAAGCTTTCAGACCATCAATGAAGTGAAAATCTGTGAAAATCCAGAGATGCCTTTATCTCCACCGTGACGAACCGGGAAGCGTTGTAAAAAAGCTCTGTCCGTTCCGACTGGAGGACAAGCTACGTGTAATATTTGACTGAAAATGGCTGATAGGAAAGCCAATAACATCCCCAGCAGCAGCGCAAATCTGCTGTTTTCAGCGGCTCCGGAGTTCAACTTCAGCCTGCCGTTCATACCTGTCAGTCAGGCCTCTGGCCCCGCGGTTTTATCCGGAGGTGAGCTTAGAAAGTCTTCAAATGAGCTGCTTTAGTGGCTAGTGAGGTTAGCTTTCCTCTATTTTCAGCTCAAAGGGCTTTGCTCTTCATGATAATTAGCTCATGCTTTCTGTAAGATTATTTTACTCTGATATCCAGTAAACATAAACATGCATTTTTACTGTAGTCAAATATTTGATTAATTTTGTATTGATTTTATTGGCTTGATTAGTAAAGGAGAACAGTTGACGTTACACTTATATTTATATAACAGGTAGAATTTACTGTGTGAAATTAATCAAAGATCACTGCTCAAACGGGCTAGTTCACTTTATCAAAATTATTTATCTCTAACTATCCCCAAAACCACCTGCCATCAAACCGTAACTTAATTTAATTACATTACATATTGCAGAAACACAGAAGTATCATAATATCTTTTAAAGAACCATTACTGCTATTTCCTGACAAAAGGAAGAGGTTTGTTTTAAAAATGCCATAGCAAAAAAAAAAAAACAACAAAAAAACATCCTCTTTATAAAAGCTGTCAGATATTTATGAAAACATTTATACAATCAGGAAATATCGAAGTCAGTTTTTTTCTTGAAGCTCCTCTTTTCATATTTCACCTGTTTTGAGTTTAAAAATACTCTGCTCAACTCTGAATTTAGTGGATTTGTTTTTTTTACTTTTTCTTTTTAACTTTTATTTTTAAATTTGAGGGTTTCTATTTTGTATGATGATTAATTAAATCTAGGGCAGTATTACAGTCTAAATATTTTTTTTTCTGCATTTTTTAATAAAGAAAATCACATTCTTTAATGCCATCTGTTTTTTTTATTTTTTATTTATTATATACTGATGAAACAATTATATTTAAGACTACTTTCCTTTATGTCATCCTCTGTAAAGATGATGCCAGTGAAGTTGGAGAAGAAGACAGTTTTCTTGGTCAGACGTCATCAGCAGCTCCTCAAGCCTCCACGTTCAATTATTTTTCCAACAGCACTAACAGCAGTGACCCGTTTGCATCTATTGGGCAGCAGCCATGCCCGCCTCCAGCCGCAGCCGTCATTCCATCAACAACAGGCCTGTCACCTGCATCCACTGCAGCTAGCCTTCCTCTAAACCCACCAATATCTCACATGAACCCCATTCAGCAGTATGGCAGTGTTACTAATCAAACACCTATGAGTACATACACTCATCCACGTAATGCACCGACTCCTCCTCCTCCTCCTACCCAGAGCTCTCAGCAGTCCTATAATCCATACCGCCACACAGCTGCCAGTAGCAAAGCTAGTCCGTACCTCATGGCTCCTGAATTACAGCAGCAGCCCCCCAGCCAAACACCCCAGCATCTAAACCCCTATTCTCAGGCCACACCTGCTCCCTCGTTCCAGACTCCACCCACAGCGTTCACCAAGGTTGGTCATGTAACGTCATATTTGTCTTTTAATCATTATGTGCTTAAATGTATATTTGCAAATAAGAGGGATTTTACTGGCTCTGTCATATTTGAATAATTGTCTGCTGCCATTAGAGCTGTTCACAGTCTACAGAGACTGACTTCAATAAGACTTTTTTATTATTATTAGTGGTATTAGTTTATTTTATTTATATTGGCCAGTACAGGATATTTAATTGTTCCTGCTCATTTCCTGCTTTGTATATTACCTTTGCCATCAACTAATACTCACAAAAGTTTCAAACTGTAAAATACAGTGTTATTTTAGTATTTAGCATTTTAGTATTTATGTAATATTATAGTATTTATTAATATTTTAAATTAGGTTCTTATATTTTAAGTTTTCATTGAAGTGTTTTAGTAATTTTGTTGTACTTTTGTCATGTTTGTTTTGTTTTTTATTTTTTTTATTTCATTTTAAGTTAGTAATTTAGTAAATTCTTTTTTAATAGTATTTATTATTTAAGAATTATATTTCTCTTTAATCAGTTTTAAATAATTGTAGTACTTAAACTTATTTCACTTAAACTTTTATGCTTGAAGTCTTTTTTCTTAATTTTTTTTATTTCAGTTACCGAAAACATATTTTTATAGTTTTAGTTAACAACATTGATATCTTAATATTGTGATAACTAAATTCATTTATTAAACATTTAAAATTAAATTCATTTATTAAACATTAAAAATTTTTTAGAAGTTAGATTAGAAGTAAAATTTAGAAGTAAAATTATAAGTTTTTAGTCTGGATAAATTTTATTTTTTTTATTTTATTTTTTTAATATCAGCCATTTGTTGGTTGTCAGCTATACATAATAATCAGATCAGATGTAAACTAGAATATGTAATACTGGTGCAACCTTAAATATATATCATAATAATAATTATATATATATTCCAGTTTAAGCAATCAAGTGTCTTTTTAAGCATGTTTAAGAAAACTGGCATATTTTGCAACAATTTTAAAAAGGATTTGTACTTTGTTCTTACAGTGTTTTGCTGTTTTTCAGCCTCCCCCAACACAGATTCCACCACCCCCTACAACGGCCAGCATGACTGGACCATTAGTCCCTGCCAACTCAATGGTGCCATATGCATACAATGTTTATGAACCTATTCAACCTCACTGGTTCTACTGCAAACAAGTGGAGTCAAAGATGGTCTGGCTTCCCTTTAGTATTCTGGATTCCATTTGCTTGGAAGAAACATTCAACTCTGGTAAGACAGAAAGTGTTTTCATCAAACCCACTTACATTGGCAGGAATGACTGTACAAGGCTCTGCCAGTATGGTATTAGTTCTCTGACTTTTGAAGTCTGCTGTTTACTTTTAGAATAATTTAGTTTGAGTAATGTTAGGCTAAATGGAACTGCCTCTGTCACTGTAATTAAATTTGTTTGAGATTAACTGGATTGTGTTTTTCTATGTATGCCAAGAGCATGTGGCCACTCTTAGTCTATTTCACAATCTGTTGCTTCAGTTCAGCCAGATCCAGAGAATGTGATTGTGTGTACGGACGGAGGGCGCTATGACGTGCAGCTGTATGACCGCACACGGACTGCTGTGTACTGGGAGGAAGAGCCCACTGAGGTCCGCCGCTGTACCTGGTTCTACAAAGGAGACGCAGACAGCCGCTTCATCCCCTATTCAGAAGACTTCAGTGAGAAGTTGGAGGTTTGTACTCCCCTATACATTTTTCTCATCAGTATTCATAAAACTGACTATCAGGAGGCAATTTTAACTTCTCAATGTTAAACAGGCAGAATATAAGAAGGCTGTTACCACTAATCAGTGGCATCGCCGACTGGAATTCCCTTCTGGTGAGACTATCGTAATGCACAATCCAAAGGTAACATTATTAAATGTTTTTAGTAAGAATGGACTCTAGATAAGCACTGTTTTTGTAATAAGCACTGTTGTAGTAAGCACTGTTTTTGTAGCATAAATCTGATTGGTTCCTCCTCAGGTGATTGTGCAGTTTCAGCCGTCTGCCATGCCTGATGAGTGGGGCACAACACAGGATGGTCAGACTCGACCTCGGGTTGTCAAGAGAGGTGTGGACGATGATCATGATGAAGTTCCTGATGGTAAATACATCTTTTAACTTCAAAGTTCTCATTTTCTGACTTATCCAGCCAAACTAAGTGATCTGTTCAGGTATTTCGCATTTTAAAATCCCCTACAATTTAAAATGTTTCAAAATACAAACTGCCAAACAGCTCTCAACTTCAAGATTATTAGGTATTATTTTAAAGGAGAATTCATAACATGCCAGAATTATTGAAGGGTATTGTGTTTTCCTGTCTAGGTGAGATGCCTCAGGTGGATCATCTGGTGTTTATGGTGCATGGCATAGGCCCTGTCTGTGACCTGAGGTTTAGGAGCATGGTGGAGTGTGGTATGTTACACTAGTTTAGACTCCAGATGAATACAAAATTGTCTTTGTAAATTCCAGTTCAAAGTCAGCTATAAAGGGCCAGTTGTTTTAGTAGAAACAAATCCTACTGTGTCTATGTGAATCCTGACAAAATATATTGCGCTTCATTCAGACTGTGTGTTTGTGTTCACAGTGGATGACTTCCGCAGCGTGTCCTTGAAGTTGTTGCAGAGTCATTTCAAGAAGGCCCGTGATGATCATCTGATTAGTCGTGTGGAGTTTCTGCCTGTGCACTGGCACACAGCTCTGCACGGTGATGCTACAGGGGTTGACAGGTAGAGACACAATGTTCAGCCACATTCAAGAAAGGGTTTACTTGAATGCTGTATATGATGCCTAAAACTAGTGTTTCCATTTTTGATTTCTCTTTTGTACTGACCCTTCAGGCACCAATATGTAATTTAAATATAAATATAATATATATAAATTATATTCAAAGTATACATTACCATTCAAAAGTTTGTGATCAGTTGTTTATTTTTAAATAAAAGATCTTTTAAAGGGGTCGTATGATGCGATTTCAAGTTTTCCTTTCTCTTTGGAGTGTTACAAGCTGTTTGTGCATAGATAAGATCCCTGAAGTTGCAAAGACTAAAGTCTCAAAACTAAAGAGATATTCTTTATAAAAGTTAAGACTCGACCACGCCCCCCTAAAACGGCTCATTCAAACACGCCCCCACATCTCTACGTCACGGTGTGGGAAGATTTGCATAACACCGCCCAAATGTATACACAAAGAAAGAAGGCGGGACTTTTATTCTCGCTGTAGTATTGTTGCTGCCACCGGCGGCATGACCTGGAGACACTGTTTTTCGTTGTGAAAGCGAAAGTACTTTGTTTGGGCTTCCAAAAGATGACGCGACTAGAAATCAGTGGTTAAGTTGTATTTACAACACTGTTCCAGAACAGTTCAACCCAAATATTAGACTGTGTGCAGTGCATTTTACGGAGGACTATTTCCTGAACCTGAAAGAGTAGCCTACAATGCTGGCTTGCACAAAGGTTGTTTCTATGAAGTGGGGCAATTCCAACTTTGCAAGGACAGTCTGGCACTTCTGACTCACAGTGACTATTCAAACACGAGTTTTGAACAGTGTAGAGTAGCGCTTGTTGTTTGTCGTTTCTCCAATCACAAATGCAGACATGGTAATGTTTACACGGTGCGATGCAACGCGGCGCGTAAAAAGACAGTATAAGTCATTATAATCAGTAATTATGTCCCCACTGGATGCAACAAATGCCTCGTTTATAATGGGTTTTATTTTATTTCCGTCTCACGCTTCAGGTATTCGGCCAATCACAATGCACTGGATAGCTGGCCAATCAGAGCACACCTCGCTTCTCAGAACGATGAGCTTTGTAAAATTCGGTGCGTTTCAGAAAGGCGGGGCATAGAGGAGCAACAGTAATGTACAGTATGTGGAAACTAAATGTGTTTTTTGAACCTTAAACCGCATAAACGCATTGCATTACAGCAAATACACAAAATAATGTTCTTTTTAGCAACGTCATATGACCCCTTTAAAAAATTGATCAAAAGTAATAGTAAAGATATTTATAATGTTATAGAAGATTTATTTTTCAAATAAACACAGATGTTTTCTTCTTTCTATTTATTAAAGGATCTTAAAAAAAAAAAATATATATATATATCTATCATAATTTGCCCAAAAATATTAAGCACCACAACCATTTTCAACATTGAAACAAATAAGATGTTTCTTGAGCAGCAAATCAGCATATTAAAATGAGTTCTGAAGGATCACGTGACACTGACTGGAATAAATGGAGTAAATATAGACTAGAGTTAAATTAAAATTCAGCTTTGCCATAATGATAATAAATTAAATGTATTTTATTTAAAAAAGGTTATTTAAAATAGTAATTTTTAAATAGTAATTATGTTTTTTATATATATAGTTTGTGTTTTTGATCAAATAAATGAATTAGTGAGCTTAAGAGACTTCTTTAAAAAAAATAAAAAAAAAAAACACAAAGGAAAGAAAGAAATCTTACCAACCCCAAAATTTTGAACGGAAGTATAATTATAAAACACATTTTCCCTCTGTGGAAAAATAATGAAAATTTGTTCCGAAAATTTAGCAACTCGATCTTAAGAAACTTGTTTTGTTAAGGTTACTGAAAAATAATTGTCAGGACGTTTTCATTTCCTCTTGTTGCTGCTATGAACTTGAAATCTCCATACTGTTCTGCCTAAATTCATGTTGTCTGTATTATCATACATCTTGTTTTGTATTTTTTTTTTTTTTTTTTTTTTTTACAAAAAATATTTCTGTCTTTTATGTTTTTAATCATCTAGGAGGATAAAGAAGATTACTCTGCCCAGCACAGGTCGTTTGCGTCACTTCACTAATGAGACCCTCTTAGATGTTCTCTTCTACAACAGCCCAACCTACTGCCAGACCATTATGGACACCGTGGCTTTTGAGATCAACCGCTTACATGCACTATTCATGCAAAGAAACCCAGACTTCAAAGGCAGAGTGTCTGTGGCTGGACACAGCTTGGGTGAGAATTCTTTGCTTTTACTTAACTCTGATTCAGGATCTTAAATGATAAACCTTGAAACCTTGAAAAGAAGCACCATGTACTGAACTGAACTAAACTATATTTTTTTATTACAGGCTCTTTGATACTTTTTGATCTGCTGTCCAATCAGAAGACCGGCTCACCTTCATCAGGTCCAGTGACCAGTGGAAATGCTCCACCTAATGTGAAACAGGTATCAGTACAGTTTGATTGAAGATGACCATAAAATGCTCCACATTAATTAAACTAGTATATTAAAACATGACCTGTTCTATTTTATGGCATCCCTGGAACCCACAGCCTTTATCTGTGGGTGTTTAAGATGACTTATAAACCTTATTTTAATTATGTTTAATTGCTCTAGGTTAGTCCTGTCATCCAGGCCAATGAAGTGCCTACTGTAGCAGCTGCTGAGGAAGAGTCTAAAGAGGAAGAAGAAGAGATTGGCAACCTGTCATCAGTTCTGGAGATGTTAGGGTTGTCTGAATATCTGAGCACCTTTGAAACTGAGAAGATTGACGTTGAGTCTCTAGTGAGAGCATTTTAAGTTTATTTTTTACATCTTTTTTATATTAAAAACAGAATAAGCAACTCATCACTGTTATTTCTCCATCTCTGTTGCAGCTGATGTGCACAATAGATGATTTGAAGGAAATGGGTATTCCTCTGGGGCCACGTAAAAAACTTGCCAATTTTGTCAAAGAGAAGTCTGCAAAACAGGCACATTTTCAATTGTCTTTATACTACATCTGGTGGTGTTTGCACTTTTTATTTGTCCAGTTTCATGTGACTGTTTCTTGGCAGGCGGCCCGAAAGGCTGTGAAAGAGAAGACTGTAGAAAAAGAGGAACCGAAAGAGACCCAACCTCCTGTTCAGACAGAGCCCACACCAGATCCTGCCATCAGCAAACTGCCAGTGGGAAGGACCATGTCCTCAATCCATGTGGATTACAACTATTTTGAAATAGGCACAGGACAGGTAAGACTTCCCAAATTGGTCTATGGATCAAGATGATTGAATAAAGGTATCTTGTGAGAACCTGATTGTGGGTCTGATATGTGAACATGTTCTACAATCTTGGATGTTCTTCTCCAGGTGTCTGTGGTATATCATGCTCTTGTCTTTGAACCGGTGAATTTCTTTGCTCTCGGTTCTCCCATCGGGATGTTTCTGACAGTTCGTGGGGTGGAGAAAATCGAAGAGTCTTACCAGCTTCCAACCTGCAAAGGATTCTTCAATATCTACCATCCAGTGAGTGGTGTCTTAGCTCGTCTACTGCTTCAGTACAACAGCATCTAATGGAATTTTGGAAACCAAAATGGTTTAGGACTAAAGTGACAGTGTAACTGAAGAATAATGAACACCACGATTTTGAACTGTAACATTCTCACTGTTAGCTATGTAGCTAATACATTAATGTTATTGTGCACTCAGCTGGATCCAGTTGCATACAGAATTGAACCCATGATCTTACCAGACATTGAGCTGGAGCCGGTTTTGATCCCTCATCATAAAGGAAGAAAGAGGCTTCATCTCGGTATGTATTAGACAATTTTTTTAATTATTCTAAAAATATTTGATTTTAAATAATTTAATAATAATTTATTTTATTTTTTGTGTCCAGAATTAAAAGAGAGTTTATCCAGGATGGGCTCTGACCTAAAGCAAGGCTTCATCAGCTCTCTGAAGACTGCTTGGCAGACTCTGAATGAGTTTGCCCGTGCTCACACCTCGTCCGTTCAACTGCATGAACAGCTCGCCATGGTCGCCAGTCAAATCAAAGCAGAAGAGGAAAAGCAGCAAGGGGAAGGCAAGTTAACCAGTTAATATCCTCTTACTCTTTTTCATTTCATCAATTCACTGTACACACTTTAGCTCAAGCTCAATCAAAATCTGAATCTCACTGTTTGTTTGCAGAGGAGAATAAGATGGTTGAGAGTCCTGAGCCTCAGAAGGAAGAGGAGACACAAATAAAAGTGGGCATGCTGAATGGAGGGAATCGCATTGACTACGTCCTGCAAGAGAAACCCATCGAGAGCTTCAATGAATACTTGTTTGCACTCCAAAGTCATCTGTGTTACTGGTATGTGATCTTCTATAACAATAATTGCATTACTGTCATGTTGTGTTTTCTAAACACACTCTTGTCTCTTTCCTCAGGGAATCTGAAGATACGGCTCTGCTTCTTCTCAAGGAAATTTACAAGACCATGAACATACACCCAGATCAGCTAATGCATTGATGTAATGTCTCACTAAAACTCTCAAGTCATCATAAATCACATTACTTTGAAGATAAAAGAATATTTCAAAAAGTTTTCAACTCTTCAACTGGGACTGTCTTTGTTTTATTTTCTATTCTTGTAGTCTATATTAAAATGAATACACTTGTATTATTCCATGTGTCTTAAATTAAGAAATTAAAGTCAAATAGTGGATTTCAATACCACCACAACAGTTTAAAATGCCATTTTTATAGCTTGAATTATAGAGTTGTGAATGTTTGAGTGCGATTGCAAATGGAATCAAATAGTATTAACAGAAACTTTATCTATATTTAGTGAAGAAATAACTATGCTGTGTAAAAATTACAACCAACAAATCATAAACTGAACTATTATGAGCTGTTTTGTTGATCTGGCTTGTAAGACCATGTTACAGTTATCTTCAGTATATTGGGATATTTAAGAGTTAATATTAGCTGGCACTTAGATTTAGCTCCCAAATTTTCTGCTGTGGATCAAATACCAGGTTTACATTTCAAGGTTACACTGTTGCGCCACATCTAGGTTTATTTTGGGGACAAAAATCATTAACAATGGTTAGTTGTGTTCCTTTTATTTAAAAAAAAGCAATGGAACTCAACATCCTGACCAATTTTAGGCTCTACAACAGATAGCAATGGTTATTTTACAACTACCTGCTGCTTAAAGTTGAAATAATACATAATGTCCTCATCAGAAGTGGTACGTTCAATCATAGAAATGTCCTTTAGGGATGTGGGGTGTTTTTTTTTTAATACCACAGGCCAATGTCTTGAAATATCAGAGCCTGCAACATAAACCCCTGACTGCTAGCGCTGTGGCACTGACCAATGTCCTCACACATAGTGCAAAGTAAAAGTTTAACACATGCATCAAAATGCATATCAGGTCCAAACACATGGAAGACTTTTCTCAAAGTCTGAATACTGTTCCAAAAGAGACACTGCCTACAGTACAATCCAGCATGGCAAGTTTAACCACATCTATCTGTGGATGATTGTCCCTTTCAGCAACGGATCTCCCTTTTTGTCACAGCGCATACATTTTCAACAGAAATAATATAAAACTGTAACTTATGGCTCTGTCAATTATTTGCGAAATAAAAAAAAAACAAAGACATGATTTACACAAAGCATGTCTTCTCAATGGCCATTATTAATCATTTCTGTGTAAATCATTTGTAAAAGTCATTTTTAAAAGTCAAATCTATTGCATTCAGTTCATTAAGACAGCTTACATAAATTTTTTCATTGAGGCAATTTCTCTGCATTTCAGCTAATCTTCAGTAACTCATTTCCCCAATGGGACTGGTCATTTATGCACATACGTAGTTAATAAATCCAAAAAGTCCTTCTAGTGCAGAACACCTAAAATTTAAATGAAACTATTTCAGAATGTAAATTAAACTCTCAATGATGTAAACAGTTTACGTAGTACCTATCAGTACCATCCTCCCACCACGCTTTGTCTTTTTTTGCTGTCATAAGGTCTTCAGTAATCCATGGATGATTATTTAGAGTTGACTTAGTACCAAAAATGTCTGTTTGACCTATTTCTTCATTGCTGTTATCAACAGTGTTG
Organism: Spinibarbus caldwelli; assembly: GCA_039654775.1. Taxonomy (NCBI): domain Eukaryota; kingdom Metazoa; phylum Chordata; class Actinopteri; order Cypriniformes; family Cyprinidae; genus Spinibarbus; species Spinibarbus caldwelli. The sequence goes on along the minus strand of CM077243.1, from coordinate 15,925,911 downwards.
TGCTCTGTATTGTTGATTTATTCTGCTGGTCTGCTTTGGGTTTTGTAGGCCTGCTTTCGAAGGTGAGTCTCAATCTCCTCCCTGAATACCAGCATGCCCAGGTGAGAGTGTGATGCCTCATTCATGGCCTTGGACTGGATGCACATGCGGTACTGTTCTGGGGTCAGTTCATCTGCGCACATCTTCTCATGCCACTGGTGGAAGAGGCCTGATACAGGAGTGCGGATCACAATCTGATCACTCCGTAGGTACTTCCTGTACAAGTGCACATCTTCTACACCCCAGCCTTTCACTTCCAGATCAAATCCTCCTAGAAAAGAGGAACCTTGAGTTTATTTATATGTAACAAGCAAAAGATCTTTTTATTGTAATTTGATGCATTTATTTTAAAAAATGTATTGTTTATTTCACCTTACTTTCTAAGAAGAGTTACAATAAAATACAGTAAATATTATTGACATGTGAAACAGCTCTTTTGTCTACTTTTGCTGAATTTATTTTGTTATAGATTTAAAACTTTTTCCACATTAAAATACACATTGCCTTACCAATGCTAAGGAAGTCAGAGCGATACTGACAAGTCATGCCAAATCCAAAATCCCTCCAGAATCCGGCATCTTTTTTATGAATCTGTAAACACCATACAATTGCATTATTCACTTCTGTATTAGTAGAAAGCCACACATTCTACAAACATTCAAATTCTTGATGTAACATACCAGCTGATTCTCAATGGGAGGCGGAAATTCAAGATTTCCATAAACTATAGCTGGATTGTACAAACTGAAAACCACCGGATAGAAAACTCGTTTTCCTTCAAGGGAGGAAGAAAAAGTAACTTTCATTATGGAATTCTGTGAAAAATATATTTTTTAAATATATAAACATTTTTTTTTAATAAAAATATTGAGTTTATTTTTAGTTTTCTCACATACACAAACTACACCCTATAATGCAATCAAACAACAGTGCAAAATGGAAGAAATACGGATGTTTTATCTAATAATGGGTCTATGAATTTTCAGATGTAAATGCTTGTTGAGATGACAGACCTGGAGCTGTATTGAGACGACAGGTGCTAAGAAATTCCAGTGTGAAGTAGATGTCAACATCACAGAAGAACATCAACACATCACCCCCTTTCTCCCACGCATGAGCTCCAATGTCCAGACCACGGCCACGCGAAAACTCCTCATCCACAGGGATCAGAGTGTAGTTACTGAAGTTTTCCTCACTGGAAAAGATCATGAATAAAAAACAGTGTAGGAAACAAAATGAGGTTTAGAAGATTTATGCCAATCAAAGTGAGTAATAACAGTGTTTACAATCTTTGCCAAACTACTCTACCATTTATACACTGGGGGTCCAGATTTTTTAATTATTAAAAAAAAATTAACTCTCATTAAAATCTCATTACATTTTAAAGTAACTGTTTTCTATTTTAACGCACACTTGAAGAAAAAAAAAAAAAGTATTAAAATAAAAGAAAAAGGAAATAATAAAAATCTTACTGACCCCAAACTTGGTAGTGTACTTTAACAGATTACGTGCCTTACTCAGTAATTTTGAAAAAGCAAGCATATTTCCTGCTAGTCAAGAAAATTACCATTTTTAAAAAGAACATTTCAACTGTCCCACTAAGATGGGTAAACAGAAAATTCCTTTCCTTTCAGTTTCTCCATTTAAGATGTTGGCAAAACACGCTATACTCATAAAATATCAGAATATTTGCAGAGCTCAAACCTGGACATTTTCCTCAGAGACGCCTTCACCTCCTGCAAGCCCACCTGCCCAAAATACACCACTGTGAGATGTACCCGCTTGTCCTGCTGTATACAAACCTCCCTGCACACAGAAAACACAGTCTGACCACAACATTTCCAAAACTCCCAAAGGGAAAACCACACTGGGAAACATTTCCTTGTAAAACTGCGTAACATCTGGCTCCGTGTTGCCGCCACCCACACATCTTTAGAAGTTCAACCATATTATTTCCAGCACACAAAAACACATTCCCAGATATGATCCCAGAATCTCTCTTACGTGCTCTGTAAAATGTTCAAGATGTCAATAGGAATCTGCACGATTGGGAGTTATGTATGCGCAAAAATGAAAAATTTCCCCACATAAGATTTTGCCTTGAGTTGCAATTTTGACACCACTTGGTTTGAAAGTGAGTTCTGTGTAATCTCTGCTTCATACATCACTAATCTTCTGACAATGGATCTTTATGCTGTGAAATTTCATCCAAATTTCATTAACAGAGTGCTGCAGAGATAATGTATTTTTTAGGACAAAACCTAGAAATGAGTTCAGAACTTCCGGTTCCAGTTTCCTGAAGTCAATGGGTTTTTCTGAAATGGTTTTTGGTTAAATGCCTCAAATATGTTCTGTGGTTAATGCAAGCTCAAAAGACTCCCTTGTGATTTTTAAAGCTTTTAATTGTCTTGAAAAAGGCGGTTGCTGATCAATGTGTCCTGCAATTCACATTAGTTCTCGCAGCTTGCTGCGTTCTTCATCGACGCACGAGCCGAGTGATCTACCGCTAAGAGTCGTACTCTTTTGGTTTGAGGCCGTCGGCCATGATACTCACACACTGGAAGGGAGCCCCCCCCGTCCCTGTGGGGAGGACCCCCTTGTATCACAGTGCTGAAGTGAAGCGTATTTCACTGTTAGAGCTCTTTGGCTCTTTTTCAAGGTCTGTGTTTTTCCAGCCGGGCCTGGTATCTTTGTCTTTGCGGCTCCGGCGCGGGTCGGTCCGTGTGCGACCCGAGGCCTTGCCAGGGCCTCCGTGTGTCAAGTTGGAAGGGGACCGCAACCGTCTGTTTTTCAGGGCGTCCCCCCGTCCCCTTGGGGAGGAAGTGGTTGTTTGGGGCATTAAACGACATCACTCACTAGTTGCTTTTACAGCCTCATGATCACATTCTTGCAAACTATTCTAACTTTCAGGGAAAAGTTTTTTAAATAAAGACTGAAAGATTTGTCAGAATCTTATTGGTGGAGAGGCTGTGACTGTGGTGTAGCTCATTTATAGCCTACATTCAGCTTTCTACTTCAGGCAATTGTACTTAAGCTTAAGAGTTCATAAAGTTGTGTTCATTTGTGAAGACTTTTATGATGGAAAAAATGTGTATGAATCATAAACTTCTGTCTGCCATATAGCTTGTTTTGTACAACAATGCAAAATCTAATGGAAAACGCCTATTTGTTTTTTGTTGATGATGCCAACTTCTGTTTGGCTTACAAAAAATGTCATTACTACAAAAAATGACCACAAATTCTACAGTGACCTCCTCACCTGAAGTTGTGCAAGAACTGAACAAAGGCTTCAGTGCGGCCTGACAGCGGCACTATGATGTTAATGACGGTACTGGCGGTGTCTACAGACGTGCTCCTCACTTTCATGAGGGGCCCGAACGGACGAAAGAGGGTGACGTGACGGTACTCGTGGGAATTCTCTTTAGCGAAGTAGAGCTCATACAGTGTGCCTTTGTCCCTCTCGGTCCTGTAGAGTCCTGCCAAGAATAGCAAGTAGAGCAGCTCGAATTACTGAATATTTTGTGCTGTGCAAAGTTCACACCACCTTTATTATTCTCAAATACAAACAAGAGCTGTTAAGTACACACAAATCCCTAACCACATGGTGCGTTAAGTACATAAAAAGTAGTGTATACTTCTTCTGAACAGTTTTACCTTCAAAAAAATGGCTTTCAGTGAACATCTGCCTCTGCATGGGCATGTTGTCCTCCTGTCCGTCATCTTCCTCTGGGTTATTAATGATATCCAAACTTGCTTCTATCACCTCCACCAGCTCATCCCTCCGGTCCTTCCTCACAGGCTTTTCCTCAGGATGGCGTGTCAGGCCCATCTCCAGCTGGTACACTTTTGTGGTGGTGAAGCTCTCGAAGGGTATCAGTGCGTACTCGCTGGGCAGCCTAGCTCCCGTATTCACCTCCGCCTTGTCGATTTGTGAGTGCAAATACTCCAAGAGGTCACCAGGCTCTTGATCTCTGCCATCATTCAAGCTCTGCGGCCCAGGACCCTCCTTTTTTTCTTGAAGTACCCTCAATTTCTCACTCATCTCTTGGAGTTCTTGTTTGAGCTGCGCGATCTGCCTCTTGAGGCTGGCTGCTCGGGTGAGATGCCGCTCTTCCTGCTCCTGCAAGAGGGCCTGGTAATACTCCTTTCCATACGGGTCTCCTCCCAGGCCTGGCAGCACCTGGCTCACATCCGCAGGAGGCGTGCACTCCAGCAGGTAAGCAAACAGCAGCAGTACCAAGAGCAAAAATATCCCCAGGAGAAGCCAGCGCGCCCGCCCCTGCAGAGGAAGCCCCCGTCTGGGCATATCTGAGAGGCAGGTTGCTCTCTACCAGCCACCGTTTTGCATTCCCACCCTGACAAGATGTAACCTTTAGGAAGGATGAAGTCTTTCACATTAATCCATTCCCAAGTGAAGCGGCGGGAGTGCGGTAGTGTCACATTTCTCTTGTAATCGTGCTCCTCTCACACTACAGCACACCGAACGCACTCAGATTCATCACAGATGTAAGAATATACTGTTGACATTCCTGCTCGCAGAATATTCTTCTTTTAAGAGAAATAACTCATCTAAAAAGAGATTAAAATAATTAATAATAGATTTTCCTCATCAGTATATTTAGACAGTGGACCAGACAAGATGACAAAAATATATTTAAAAATAACAGTTTATCTTCAGAACAGTTAGTAAAAACAGTTGATATATCCATATTAATAATGTATAACCTATTATGTCTTATCCATTTATGATACAAAAATCTATTGTACAAATAACACACACACACACACATACATATATACATATATATACATACATATATATAGTATTAAAAATATAAAAATGTTGCTAGACAGATTGTTGTCTACATAGGAAAAGACTACAATTTTTCAGATCGAAACTTTAAGAACTAAAAAAAAAATCTAAAATAAGACGTTAATGATAACTGTTCTAACAATAAATGAATAATCAATATTTCATATACATATATTGATTAATTTGGCAAGTAGCCGTGTAATAAGCAGCTGTTGGTGTTTATTTTGCCGACTGACTGTACATTACGTTAACGTTACACTGTATGAAATTTTTCATTTTCATTGAAAACAAATACGCACATATATAACGCAGTTCTTCCTGATGCTATATACATGTTTGCTCCTTATCATAAACTAGCAACTAAGACTCTGAATAATACTAATTAAGTTTGTTTGTAAATCAGCAAAGAAATGCAGCTTTATGCGCACTGATTGATCCATCAGTCTGAAGAAAAGACATAATGGAAAAATGTTGCTGTTCGCAAAGGGAAAATCTAACGTTACCATTATAATTCGTGGCAGAAAACGTCGATGTTGAAGTTGTTCTAATAAAAGAAATAAAGACGGAAATGTGCGACACTTACCTCGGTAGTTGTGACTGTATGAGGCTTTCGGTAACCGCTTCTTTATGCAGCCGTTCAGCAGAACACCGAGCATAATAAATGTGGGAAGAGAGCGCCACGGGGCAACGAAAAAAGGAAGCACAATAACAACGCGTTTTACTTCCGCTATGAGCCGCAGAATTTCAAAATAAAAGCCTGGCTGCCGACTAGATGTTTTACAAATCGTTAAAACCTATGGTTAGCAAAAATTCACTATAATCATGCATTTTTCTGAAGGTCTGCTTTGAAGATTAACCTGCTTCCTTTCTTTATGAATGGTATGCCAATAATGCCATGTGTTAATAGGTTTGTATTTTTTCTGTGTTTGTGCTGCTGCTCCACTTTGTTGCTACGTAAGGAAAAACTTTTAATGCGAGTCCCACGTTTGTATTATTTGATTTAAATAAATCTTCCCATTCACAAAGCAGAACATGTTTACACAGGGTACTTTGGGCTTGCTTTTCAGATCATTCATTCGTTTTTGTATGTCAAGAAGAACAAAAATGTTACCCACATCTATTTGTGTATATAAGCTATGCTTTTTCATGAAGTCTGAGAATGAAATAGCATAAAACATAGAAATTAACATCAACCTTGACATCTTCTAACAGTTTTATTGATTGAAACGTAATGTTTTGACAACATAATGAGGAATCACACTCAGCTTTATGTATTGTAGTTATTGTTGCACAAATAATGTCTTTACAAGGAATGAAAATTAAATCACCATATGACATTAAATTAAACACATCAGTACTCTGTTATGCCAATATTCTTGGCATAACTCACCACAGAGCAAAATATCAATATTTAAAAAACTAAAGGTAATTGATTCTGTCATATCCTGACACATGATCAAGAAGAAACAAACTCAGCTTTTTCCAAATAAACATGTCCAGCATTTGCAGTGAACATCTGCAGTAGGTGATGGTAAAGAAGCTCCCTTTAATTCCTGGAGTGGGACCAAGATTGCCTTGGTCATGCATTTACTGGTGTTTTCTAACAGAAGCGGCACAGGCACTTAAACATGGACATTAAACTGTACAGAGTCATGCAGTGATACAACAGGGCCTTGTGGTAACAATCACCTATGAGCTGCTTGAAGCATGTGTTATGCAATTCCAGCCAATTTGAAATCTATTACCATCCTCCCATCTTCTACACAACAGCAGAAATAAAAGGGAACCGACTTTATCATCAAACAACATATATACAGTATCATATAAATATACACATCTCCCCACCCCCCACGTCTTTTCCACCACTGATTTTGGTTTGCGTTTTTAACTATCGAGCGTGTCCACAATTTTTGCGGGAGAATGCAAAGCCATCCAGTTTGCATAAACACTATCATTGGCATATCTTGTAAAGACAGGGTTAGTGGCATCGAGTCTGTTGAGCGGTACCGGGCTCTTCTCTGGCCAGTTCGGGTATGACATGCCTAAAAACGAGAACATATCATTTTTTCTGCACTGAGGAAGCATTAAGTCCAGACAGTAAGGCTCTCAAATGAAACTCAGCTCAGCATTAAACAGCATGAATGACTCGTGGTAGAAGCATGAAATCATTCTTTGGTCCTTTGAGTGCTTTTTGGTCATTCATGTCAATATTCCACTGTGTTTATTCTGTGACATCAGGATTGTGTCTGCTGTTGTCTTTGCCATTTTATGTACAAGCTTATAAATGAAATAGAAAATAAGTGCTCTACTAAAAGGTTTTTTTTTTGTGTACTCCCAGAAATAACTGACATCAAGGAGTCTATGCATAGCAACTGCCTTACTGCTGGCCGTTTTATTGCTTACTGTTAATGCCATCAGTTTGGGGAGAGCTAACAGAGTCTTGCATATCTTGATATATGATCTACAAGAAGAGTTTAATTCAAAAGCCTTACTGCTTTCAGAACTGACTCCATCTACTGTAAACACTCATTTTCTGTAATACGTTCAGAATATTACAGAGAGAGCACATCCAGAGCACACGGGACCTGTTTCAAATGTAAAACTTAACTTAAAGTGCTGCAAACCAATAGAAAATTCACATATGATGTAAATCATAAAACACATCTTAATGTATTTTCCTAACTGAACATAATACATGTTTAAGTTGTGTGTATATAAAAGAAAATTATTTTTTTATCAGTAGTAATAATACTTGTACAATAAAGCTGAATATTTCAAATAGTAGAGTACATCGGAAGCAGGTCCAAATGAAACATCTGATCCCTAGATCCAGACACTACAGCACTAACTGAATTTATAAAACACGAGCAGTATTCATAAGTCAGTGGCAACCATGCCGTTAGCACAATCACAGCACTTCCTATGGAAGGCAAAAATATAAAAAATATATATAAAAAAAAAACCATAAACTGATTTTGTTCCCTGTATTAGAATCGAGTAAATGCATGGGAAATTCTACCATAGAGCTTGTTTTCAATCCAAGTGGAGGGGAGGGTTCGAGGGAGAGGGGCGTTACTACAGTCCACTAAGGGTGTGTCCTCTTCAGAGAGGGAGTCGTCATATAGCAGGGCGTCTGCCGGCGTGGAGGCCGCGAGATCCAGGTAGTCCTGATGAAGGGAAACACACAGTTATGAAAATGAGACTAGTGGTACCATAATGCTTCAGTGTAACATCAAATATTTCATGTGAAAAAATGTTTCTCGAGAATGAGATTTTTCTTGATTCACTAGTCAACTTCCTTCCCTAGAAAACAGGCTGTCAGGCTTTAGATGCTAAATGTTAGCATAACAAAATGAATGACAGTACATTTAAGTATAAATATGGCCAGTCAAAACATTTATTCGAAAATATACCAACGTTTTTTTCTTTGGAGTCAAATTGCTGACATTTCATCTGTGTTCATCCATTGTTTTCATTTCATATTGTCACTTACCTTGGAAAATTTCCATCTTCATGACAACATAAATGAATAAACATAGACTACCATTCAATACTTTGGGGCTGGTAAGATTTTTTGATAATTTTGAAAAAAGTCTCTTATGCTCAACCAAAATACAGTAAAAAAAAAAAAATAAATAAATAATATTGTAATATATCATTACAATTTAAAATAACAGTTATATATATATATATATATATATATATATATATATATATTCAAAGATTATTTATTCCTGTGATGGAAAAGCTGAATTTCAGCAGCCATTACTTTAGTCTTCATTGTCACATGAACCTTCAGAAATTCAGAAATTGTTTTAATATGCTGATTTGGTGCTCAAAAAACACGTCATTATTATCAATGTTGAAAACAGTTGTGCTGCTTAATATTTTTGTGGAAATTGTGATACATTTTTGGGATTCTTTGATGAATAGAAAGTTAAAAAAATAAAAAATATATATAAAAATAGTTTTTACTGTCCCTTTAGATTAATTTAATGTGTCCTTGTGGAATAAGACTACTAAAATCTTACTGACCCCAAACTTTTGAATTATAATGTATGTGTAAGGTAATTAGTATGTAAATACCATTTTGACTGGAATGTTTGACTTAAGTCAGGTTCAGCCCAGGTTGTCATTTCATGAATTTCATCAGAAGTGTTTTGATTTGTGTGGATTTGTGTCTGTGTGTGATTGCATGTGAGAGAAAGTATTTGTTGTGTTCTTACTCGACTTTTCACCATCATCTTCTCAAGTTCTTTGCTGATGTCTGAGAAAGTGGGACGCTTATCTGGCTCTTGTTTCCAACAACGAAGCATCAGATTGTACCTACATTACATAACAGAGCATTCATCACCTGATGCAGAACATCTCTGATTGTCACACCTAAATAACTGATACCTTTAAGTGAAATTAAGTACATGTTGTGTCCATAATATTGTATGAGACATAGTAAAATCATATAATGCAAAATATGGTAACTTAAATGTTAAAATGATATACATCTCATGATGACATGGTGGTTTTGAAAAATAATTTGTTCATTCAGCTCTTAAATCTACAATACATGTTGTGAATTGTTAAACACACATTTCATCCGTGCAGTTCTCTGGTTTCTCCATCCTGTAGCCCGTCTTCAGAAGGTTGAAAAGCCGTTCTGGAGCAATGCCTGGGTAGGGGTTTCCACCCAGAGTCACAATCTCCCATAAGAGGACACCAAAAGACCAGCTAATGCAAGAAAACAGAGAGAGATTGTACTGTAAATTTGTAATGGAATATTTTTCCTTCTTCATAACGTAATGTTTAATTCAATTTGTTACTTGACATTTCTTTGTACTTATTTGTGAAACTGACTAGCAATTTCTGAGTAAATCATACACCCAATTTCAGTGTATTCAGACATACTAAATATAAATTGGAGATTGTCTGTATAGAAGCATGTACTGCATAACTTACACATCACTTTGTGTGGTGTAGATGTGATCGAACAAAGATTCTATAGCCATCCATTTAACAGGAATACGACCCTAGAAATTGAGAGCACATTATGACAAACTATTAAGTCTAACAAATGTAAAACTGCATTACATGTGTAACATCCAAAGTTTTCTCGAGTACAAACATCTGTTAACATAATATATCACCTTGCTCCTCTTCACATATGAATCTTCCTCATAAACATCTCGAGATAAACCAAAGTCAGATATTTTCATCTTCCTTCCCTCTGCCACCAGCACATTCCTGGCAGCCAGGTCTCTGTGAACAAGCTAAACATATTTTCTCTCATTATAACATCATTCTTTAAAACGGAACATTAAATATTCTGTGATGGATATTCCCTAAACTTCTGACACACCTTCATTTCAGCCAGGTATTGCATTCCTCTGGAGATCTGCCATGCAAAGGAGATGAGGTCGCCCATGGTCAGAGCTCTCTCATCTGGGTTTTCCAAGTAGCTGGAGTTGCGGTTGGCATCATTGCCCATGTAGCTGGGTCCAACTTTCCGGCTCTCTCTCAGGAAGTTCCGCAGTGAGCCGTACTTGGCGTATTCAACAATTAAGTATAATGGACCTGAACAGATGAGCTTGTATAAGCACACAGGGCAAACAGCAAACACAAATGCATGCCACATTAAACATATTTTTTTTTACTAAAATGTCTTACCATCCTGGCTGCAAGCTCCATACATTTTTATTACATGAGGGTGATTAACCTGCTTGAGCAATGTGAACTCAGACAGGAGGTCTCGAAGCTCACTGTGAGATGCATTTTCTGTGGTAAAAAAATGGATGCATTATACTACTATTAAAACTAATCCAGCTTTTAGTGATTGATCAAATCTGCCTCCAAATCTGATTTTGAGTTGCATACCTTTCAACATCTTTACAGCAACTGTAGTGTATCCAGCTTTTCCTTTGAGCCGGAAAGCTGTGGCCTTCACAACCTTCCCAAACTCTCCCTCTCCAAGAGTCTTCCCCAGCACTAGGTTCTTTCGTGGGAACTCCCACTTTGGATCTTCCTGTTGAGAGAAATGATAAAAATCTTTACCCGTCAAACAATCTCATTAATAATATGCATGCATGAATTAACTAAGTAAAGTGAAGACATTGAGCAAGACTTACAGGTATTTTAAAGGTTTCAATGGCCACCTGATTCTCCATGGAATCTAGAGAAGCTCGACGAACATTATTGGCTGAGTAACTGATTGGGTAGGATTGGGCTGGTCGGCGGAAAGTCATTTCAGCTGAGGCGATGGGAGGCTTAGGTGTGCTCTTGTGATAACGGTGGATAAAGTACGAGGACAGGATAATGGAGACAATGAAGGAGAGGAGGACACCAGTTGCAATGATGGTCTTACACATGTCATCACAAATAGCCTCTGAAAAAACAATCAAAAGCAATGGATTTTTAACATTTTTCTGCAATTTGATTTTGTTTACATTTTAACAACTATATTCTACAGATGTGTTTACATATTGTCCTCAAGAAAAAATAACCACATTTATATAAATGAATGGTCACACTTTATTTTAATAAATTCTCGCCATTAACAAACCATTAAGTATGACTTTTGCCTCAATAAACTCCTAATTTGCTGCTTATTAATAGTTAGTACGGTAGTTGTTAAGTTTAGGTATTGGGTAGGATTAGGAATGTAGAATATGGTCATGCAGAATATGTGCTTTATAAGTACTAATAAACTGCCAATATTTTAGTAAAAGGCATGCTAATAAGCAACTAGTTAATAGTGAGAATTGGTCCCTATACTAAAGTGTTACCAAATGGACCAGTTCAATTTACATACCCTTAATTCTTAATACTCTGTGTTGTTACCTGGATGATCAATGACTGTTTTTATGTTTTGTGATTGTTGTTTTTTTCTAGAATCTTCTGCAAATTTGACTTTCCCAACCCTTTCCAACAGTGACTATGATTTTGAGGTCTATCTTTTCAAAATGAGGACAACTGAGGGACTCAAACACAACTATTACAAAAGGTGAAAATATTCACTGATGCTCAAGAAGCAAACACAATCCATTAAGAGCTGTGGGTTGTAAAGTTTTTGAATTGGATGGTTGGGGTAAATTGTACTTATTTCTCTTCTGGGAACCATGTAAATACCTTCTGTAGCTTCTGAAAGGCAAAAAATCATTCAGCTCACCTTCTAATTCATCCTTTTCACAAAAGCACCTTTCTGGAAAACAGTAGCAGGTCCCATGTCCAGCTCTGATTCCATACAGGTCCCTCTCGTAACCCCCAATTACGGGCTGACCTGACAAAAAGACACATTGTTATAGTTGTTGCACTTTCTAAAAGCACAATTGCAGAATTATGCTGGTCTAACAATAAAAACTCAAATTTCTCTCACTGGAGCAATCCTGAGGACATATGGATATGTTTTTGCTCTCAATGGCATCACAGTAACCATCTGGACACGTGCGGAGGTCAGGGGAACAGGTGGAGTAATTTGGAGATATTCCTGCAAAGGTAAGACAATGACACAATTTGTCCTTGTCGATTGATAGAAACAGCTCCACAGTAATATGGTAAGTGCAGTGTATTGGATTCAAGTGTAACCTGTATCTTTGCTTTGTCTCCACTGGCATCTGCCTGTTGGGGCTGCCAGGCCTCGAGACGCCTCACACTCCCCTCGCTGTCTCTTTTCTGCACAAGCCAAAACCCGCTGCTCGTCCAGTCTCATAAGATCTGCTACAAGGCACAATCAGTTAGGAAAAACCTGGATCAGCAGCTGTTCCACTGTCATTCTGCATAAAGTCCTGTGAACTATTGACCTTACCTTCACCCTCAAAAATAACAATGAGCTGTGTCTTGGCCTGAAACTTGTTCTGTTGCTCCTCGGCAATAACTATATACTGCAGCTCTTGGCACTGCGATCCGCGTAACACCTCAGTGTCGTTCACATAGAGCACACCTGTCTTCTCATTCGGATTCTGTGCAAGGCCAACTGCCCTATAACATGACTGAACATCAGCAGAGATGTTCCTGTCTTCGATCTCTAATTGATACGTGACATCAATGCCCTTAAACTTCAGACAGTTGTCCACGCAGACACTTCCAATCTAAAAAAAGACACATTAGCGTCAATCCTCTAGAGTAATCTGTGATGTAAATTGCAATTTCTTTCATTATATAAGAAATTTCAATTCAAAAAACAGCAACAAATACAATAAAACGTTGCAAACTTGCAAATAGGGTCATAGAAATGTATTGATATTTGTATTGATATTGATATTTACATTGTGATGGTTTTAGTTTTTCTTACGGCTATTTAACCACCTATAACCATTTCACACAGCAATAGGAGTCAAAAAATCAAATCATGTTTGTATTATGTATTGATCCTCATACATAGCCAATAGAAAACAAGACGCTTCATGCTCAATGTCATAACAGCTCTGAGGGCTAAAATGTTTCTTTTCATTACATAAAAAAGTATTCTTTTCCAAAGACTGGTAATTTCTTCAGGTATCGCTTATCTGTTTCTTAATTAGTTAGTTCACCCAAAAATGAGAATTTGCTGAAAATGTACTCATCCTCAGGCCATTAAACTCTCATTCTGATGGCACCCATTCACTACAGAGGATCCACTGGTAAGCAAGTGATGCAATGCCAAATTTCTCCAAATCTGATGAAGAAACAAACTCATCTACATCTTGGATGGCTGGATGGTGAGTACATTTTCAGCAATTTTTCATTTTTAGATGAAGTATTCCTTTAATAATGGGTATTTTTATATTTACAACAGCACTTCTGCACTCCTGCTTGCACAGGTTCAAAATGACTAAAAAAACATCATAAATGCACCTGGGAGTATGTTGTTGCTTTCAGTGACACAGTGAAGAAGTAGGTGACATTGGAGAAGCGAATAGATACAGGCAGGATAGTCACATTGAAATGTAACAGCACTGTTCCCTCTGGGCCTGGGAAAGTGGTGTCATTGAGCAGGTAGTCCAACTGAAATGAGCGTTGCTCTGTCACAGACAGATTCTGACTGAGTTTCAACTCTGAGGGCAGAAAACAGAATAAAGGACAATTCAGTACGTAATGTAAAAAAGCTATTCAATTATGGTGCACTCAGTAATTGTTTCACTGGCTGATACGACAGTCATCTTAGACTACCAGGTCATGTTTATACAGCAGCAGCAGTTTCAGAGCTTTAAATGGTTAAAGCTGGAACTTTTGATATTTCAATAAATTTTAAAACACTAGGCATCATATGCTTTATACGTGGGGAATGACTGGGGATCACACTACCAGACTTTCAGTTTGTTCCAAACACATGTGCCTTATTGACACACAACAAATAAAAACAAAAAATGTTCTACAGTTGGCTCAAAATATCAAACATGGTATACCGTCAGTTTATTAATATTTGGTGAATAAACAGATTCAGTGGGGTAATCGCTCATATGAGAGTACAGTACATGATGTTTTACATATTCAAAAAGTACTTTTCTTTATTATGTGTAAAAAAATTAAATATGGAAAAATTACTCTGTGCACCTTTAAGATAAGAAATTGTAATGTTATTTTTTGTACTCACTGTATTCATGAACTGTCCCGCGGACATTTCCAAAGATGGCTCTTTCTTCTCTAAATTTGTGTTCAATAGTAAAAGTGTTTTTGATCCAGGAGTCATTCGTCATTAAGGTGCCCTCTAATTTATTTTCAATTTGGTTTGTGGGATAAACGGGCGTCGTGTCCCTGTCGTATACAAACAGAGTTCCATAGACAGTACCCTACAAAAGAAAACAGACTACAATTATTCAATAGTTTCATCTTTCTTAAACCGTTTATGATCCTTCTAAGAAGGCTATGAAGATGAGACAGTTGTGTTTACGGTGCCTGATACCGACCTCACTCCGGTTAAACTCTATTTTGATGTCCTCAGTGTCAGTCCCATTCACATAAGGAGAATTATCATCCTCATCATAGATGTCCACGTGCAGAGAACTGAAAAACTTCTCCAGCTTTTCTTCTGTCCGTATTATACACACTAAAACCAGATGGTACGATTCCGTCTCCTCACGGTCAACGGGTGCTGTGACCACCAGTTCTGAAGTGGAGCCGTCGACAGCAAATGGAGCTGGAGAGGCTGAATTTAATACAAGTGACAACAGAAAATTCATCTCACCATACTGTAATATGCAGAAAGCTTTGACATTTACACTGGGTTTGGTTTTTACCTGCTTCTACTCCATAACTGATGGTGTAGTTGGGACAAATGTTCATGCGTGTAAAGCGCCGGAGCTGCCGCAGGGCCCCTGGCATACGGTTCTCTGTGATGTGGGGTTTTGAAACCTTGTCAGGGAAACACAATGTTTTCAGCTCGACCTGACCACAGGAGGGCACTGTGTCATTAATGAACATCAGTTTGACCTCGGCTGTGGGAAGGAAAGCGCACAATCGTTTCTGCACAGGCACTGGAGAAACTCCGACCTTCAGGTTGAGATCCTTTACAGACCTGGCCGAGCTGCTACCTGGAGGACAGACATCAGAAGGCATGTGTCCTTTAACAAGAGTGTCATTTATCCCAATATTCAACTGTCAAGGTTCTCTAGAGACACTATTATGAAATATGGTCTGTAAATATACAGAATTGCATTACATTGCATCTTAGTTAAAATAAATCAAACTAAGTTCGATTTAAGTATGTTTAGATATTTTACAGGAAAAAAGACAACCTTAACATATTTAATATATTAAATACTTTCATATAACTTTAATATACAAGCACAAAACTTTCAGTAATACAAGAGACAGTGTCACTTATACTAAAATAATGGCCTATTGTAGATTATGTGATATATCAGCAAAATATTGAGTGACATTACAAGAGTTAAAACTTGAGAATATAAATTTAACCAGATGAAACCACTATATAGGCAAGCATTCAAACAAATAAAGCTTTGTTAAACTCACGTATACTACTGAAGTCGCTCCACTCCAGGGTTTTGTTCATTGAAAGGACCCCAGTTGCCTCATCCATGTGAAACCATGATGTGTAAGTGTCTCTATGGGAGCACAGGGTGAAATAGGGCCTCTCTGTAGTGCTCTCCCGCATTGAATGGACCTGAAGGACCGGTGATCCCTGTGGCTGACCCACATAGATGCTTTCTGTGTACACCCTTTGAGGAAAATACAGTCCAAGTGAACCTGTCCAAAATACACATGAAATGTCACACTGCGTGCATCGTGGACATTTATTCTCAATACACAAGTCATAAATTAAAAAATCTGAATTTAATCAAATCCCATAAACATTAAAGCAAAATTTTTGGTTCAATACAAATTGAGGTTAATAAGCAGCATTTGTGGCATAAAAATTAATTCTGACATGTTCCTCCATTAAAAAAAAAAGAATAAACGTTAATATACTCAATTGCTTACAAACCTTTTCAGTGTAAAGGTTTTAAAATCCAGTTTTACAACTTTGTTGCCATTAAAACTTTAAACCTAAAATTATCATAAAAAATTACAACTTTACAGCTCAAATAATACATACGTTTTAACAAAATAATTACGGTAAAGGGTAATGTAAGGTTATAAAAGTATAATCTTCAAATGTCTGCTTTTAAACAACAAATTAAAACTGGGTTCCTTTCACTTCTATTGCCTCATCAATATTTTTTTCTTTTTGTTTTAGAGAAGATGACAGACAGGTCCAGATTATTGTTTTTGTGGTAATAATCAACATTATGCCAATTTTGTTGACTGAGATTAACTTTATCACTGCATATTTCTTTAATTTTGCCTTCTTCTTCTTAAAAGAAAGAAAGAAAAAAAAACCTTCAAATAATGTTTACAGGTATTTTGTGCAAGTGCATTTGGTAAAGCAACATTCGATTGTTGATTCTCTCTAAATGATAAAAAAAAAAAATTAAATTTAAAAAACAAATTTAAAGTCCGCATGAAATAAAAATGGACTTTATTTACTTTGCAAGCGCACATTGCTAGTCTTGATGTGAACAATTAATCTGTGCAAGTTAATACACTGAAAAAAATAGTTTGTCTTGGTAATCTTTAATCAAAATCTGAACATTTACTTCCGCTCTGGAATGGCATTACTTTTCTGATGACGTCAGTTTGACAGCTTGGGCAGAATATCCTTAAACACACCCCTCCGACCATTAGGTTTCTATGAGTGAGAGACAGAGAGGAGGAGTGCAAAAATAAAACCCTGCCCTCTACTCAGTAATCCGTTTCTGCTGGAAATACGTCACTGCACTGAAATAAAGTCGGCAGCAACTTCCGGTTCACGCAGACTTTAACCTCTGGCACTCATGATGCATTCAATAGTTTGCAATTAACTCTATCAAATCCTCCTTTATTGATCAGCTTCTTATCGCAAATCTGTTGCACAACAGAAACGTTCAAGCAAGTAGGCAGGTTACACAATGAACTCATCAAACACATCTGGTTTTCTGTTGAAATAGCCCTCGCTCCTCTGTCATCGAAAAATGAAACAGCGTCTCATATGACATTGACACTGGTCTTTTAATGAATTTCTCACATGGTCAATATGATGCGGTCTCCGATTCTCCTTGGATTCACCTTGGGAAGTTTAATTACAGTGGATAACATTATACTGCCTAGAAATGAATCATTACCTGCAGGACGAGTGTGGATGGAGGTGGGGGGGGAAGGGTAATCTATAAAACACTGTAAGATCCCCATGTGTTTTACCAGTAAATGGAGATGCAAGTGTTCAGGCTGTAATTATATCTCTCCTGTGTTCCTGTCCGACGACGGTGGGCGGCCACTTAGGAACGTACTAATATCATTAGCAGACAGCAAAACTAGATTTTCTATTTCTGTTGCTGCAGTTGAAGCCTTGTCTCTGGTTTCAGACATTGATTTAATTTAGCTGTGCTGGGATGACAGGAGGCCGGATTGATGGATACAATGTGGCCAACCTTCCTGAAGGATGGAGACGCAGTCAGGAACACTACAACCCTTTTTATTAAATGCCTTGTCAAGACACAAAGACAACACAGAACTGGTTTGTGTTCCTCTATTTATGGGGTCGCCAGTCACATTCGCAGACATAAAACATTCTTTGAAGACCTCATGTGTTCAAAATTAAACTTTTGCGGTTTGCCGTGGATATCTAGCTTTGAAGCCATGACAAAAAGCTTATCAGATACAGATACACACTTCTGCATTTACATTTATCATGTAGGGAAATGGAACAAAAAATGTTGATGACTCATCTCACACACTCAAATTTTTATCCAATCAAATGCTTTGTAGAACAGAAATGCCCCTCCTCCTAATATGTTTTATTCTATGACATAAAATACATAAGTAATACACCCTTGTGATTTTTTTTTAAAGCTTACATTTGTCTTTAAAAGTCAAATTGCTAACAAGAGACTAAATTGGACTCACTGGGAATCATTTGTTGGTCACAGAGCTTATTTTCTCCAAAAGAAGCAAAAAGCAATGGCAAGCCCTTTGATATGTACCACCTTATCTTCCTGTTTCAGTACAAAATATGTCTACTTAGGAAAGTCAATAGGCCATTTTTTTAATATGATGCATCCAAAAATGTACCTAAAAATGACTAAGATGTGATAAAACTGTAACAGGTGTGACATGACCAGGCCCTGAACTGAAAAATACATGAAAATTCATTGCCTTAAAAGAAGCCGTATGAGTCGTGTTAGGTGAAATCTATGTTGTATTTCAGGTGCGTCTTTCAGTGAAAGTCAATAGTACAAAGTAAGGCTTGTGTGCTTGGTTCATAAACCATAGCCGCAGGAGAGCTGAGGGATGGCAGCATTAATCTTAGCTGATGCAGATACTGTGTTGAACAAGCCACTGGATTTGCTGTGACACTTATTCATCATCCTGTGTCAGTGTATCAGGTGGAGTGCTTAGCAGCACTATGCCACTCTGAGATTCAGAGCAGCACTGATAGCATTTACTTTCATTTGTACTTAAATAAACACATGAAATTGGAGTAATTGTGTGGTCCTCCTGGGACAAGGATTCCCAGACTAAGAACATCGTAATACAAGCAAAACTCTTTGCCTTGTTGTTCCACTGTAGAATTCAGAGATTGTGACAGCTTTTTATATCTGGAAACTACACAAATTATAGAAGCATGTAGGCAAGAGCGATCACTTATCCAAATATTTCTATATACCACAGTAGTCATATTTTCTCTATGCATTGAATATCTTTTAAATGTGTTATATGCAACAAAGCACACTGGAACACCGTATCCCACAATGCAATGCTTTCAACTTGACCCAGCATTTCCTGTGTGATGAATAAACCGTAAGTAATTACAGCCTTTATTTTTGACATTAATTAATCGGACAGCCATGAGTTGACGTTATTATACATTTTCCAATGAAGTGGATTAAAAATGCAATAAAACTCTGCGCCACATAAATTATCAGTCAACATTAAAGAATTAATTTATTATTATTGGTTGCTATAAAAGTAAATACTGGCTCATATTGGATATTTAATTGTGCATGCTACAGTAATTTCCTCTATTTTTACATTTAGATTACCTTTCCTGTCTAACACTCACTTAAAGTTAATCTTCAAAAACACTAATAATTTAATGACACTGTCATCTTTAGCAGGTCTCTAAATACACGTTTTTAAATACTGTACAATTACAATGTTGTGATGTCATTTTTTTTAAACAAATTATTTAGACTCAATTATACAGAATTTTAGTATCAGCCATTTTTTAGGTTTCAGATAGAAAATGATTATTGAATTATCAGTATATCAGCATATAGGTCAAAATGTCAATAACAGTGCATTCTAATTGAAATCATTTTTATTTCCAACTTGATAACTTCCTGAATTGTGTGATAAAGTCATGTGCCAACAATGTAGCCAACCATTTTTATAATGTGAAAAAAAGACACTGTTCCACACTACTTTTCAAGATGAGTAAGTATACAGTGGTCCGTTTACATCCAGATATGCACTGAAAATACAAAATACTATTAATTGCGAATGGAATGTTTTGATTTCTGCTTGTTCTGGTCCTGAGGTAGTTGAGGATGCATTTTGATCGGATATCAGTATAATCTAAATCATCAGTGTAATGTAGTCATCACCCACGCGTTAAGTCATGACATATCAAATACTGTTTCCAGGTCCAAGACTGTACTGCGTTTCAAGTGAGAATACAATCTCTACAGCTGTTTTTCAGGATTCATTTATGGCACACCTTTTAGGTAAGCTTACAAGCTCTTAATGACAGTCCCCAGCATCACGTCATCCCGGACAACAATATTTCCATGATTCAGAAAGGTGAATCACTCTCTGAACAACTGAGATTTCACTATGGAGATACATTTGTTTTGGAATGTGGCAGTGAATGAAAGCACAAGACAAAGATGGTTTTAATAATAAACACTCTAGGAAACATAACCACACACTATTTCAAACGAGGACAAACGGAGGAAGAGGGGGAACTCAGGTTTGTTATACACCTTACAAATAAAGGGTACTAATGACTCAATAAATAGACACCAGGTGGACAAGATAACTAATCAGACAACTCAGGAAAACTAGGTCACAATGCAAGGAAGACAAAACTCAAAACACAATAAAACAGCAGACATGTTACAACAGTAAGGGTTAGGGCTATTAGCACCATTTGTTATTTACTTTTGGTATTTGGCATTTGGACCCAGAAACGATGACATCAAACTTAACAACTGGATATTTCTGATATTTTTGTTTTTGAAAGAAACGTTTCACACGAAGAGAAAGAGCACTCCCTTTATAATCACTGAAGCTGTTGTGTACTTCAGTTCAGTGAGAGCACTTTCCTGAAAATTCCAGTTAAAAATGTCTAAATGTTAAAGTTGTCTTATTTATGTTGTGTATACAATATATTGGTTGTAATAGAGCATTTGCGAGAGTAAAACATGCGCTGAACAAAAAACGGTTATGAACGAGATCTGCTCTGATTGGCCATTCCATTATGGCTAAACAAACAGCTGTGATTGGCTACAAATTTCAGTGCTGAAAAAATATGCTGTAAATGAAGACTTTTAACACAGTGTGAGTACATCTAAACACTGTTAATCGTAGTTAATTGCGGTAGTCAAAATGAAAATTGCATTTGTGTTTTTTTTATTTTTTTTTTTTTTGCAGCACTAATTATGCAGGGAAAGGAGTTCTGGCCTGTTATCTGGATACAGAAGCTACTTGATGGCCTGTTATCTGGATACAGAAGCTACTTGACAAATGTAAATGCATGATCACGCCAAGTGTAAACAGTATTTAGTAAGTAGCAAGCTACTGTTCCAATCTGAAGATAGAGAAGTAGAGAAGTGTTGGCCAAAACTAAATGTTTGCAGTGATTAATGATCAAACGTAGACAAGGATCCAACAAGCATGAATAAATTGCTCTAACAACACTAACAACTGCCATTTCAATGTATCGATCAGTTTCTCTCCTTAATTATTCATGTACATGTTGTGTGATTAAATTTAATGAAGAACAAAGTAAGCACTGTTCATGAGGAGTTTAAATACATTGATCTTTGTCAGTGTGTACAGTATGTACATTCATTTCACAATATGCATTTAAAGAAAACCATTAACTTTCAAATTGTTACACTTTCCAAAAACTTTTTAAGCTCCATTATCAGTGTTTTGGTGGTCCTAGCCAAGGTAAGAAATAATCTTAAGCAAACTTCAAGTCATTTGAGTTCCAAACTTTTGTGGTGTGGCAGCTGCAAACTACAGATATCCAACTGATTTGAATCATTCCAAATTCAGTTTATTTCCAGGCCGGAAGCCAACAGAAAGCAGTTTATATCAAGCTAATTAACTCACAGAATCAAAAGCAGTACACAGCAGGAATGACGCTGTGACATCACAAAATTGACATGAGGTATTCAGTGAGTCGAGTATAACAGGACGTGACACGTGGATGAGCATTATGTGAGTATTAAGGTGATGGCAGAAAGGCGGATGTTTGGAGTTATGACTGATCACTTGACCAGATTGGGCTCACTGCTCTGACCTCTCACAGCCACATCATGGATCATAGTTGTAAACAATATGATGCAATCTGACATATTGATTTCAGCTCACAGGCGAATTGACTTTGAACCTAACGTGCACATACGCACAAATGAGACAGGAAAAGCTTAACAACCGAAATCACGTGTCATATTAATTTTGAATTAGACATTATATGAAACATCTGCACATAATTTCCATCAGCGATGCATTCACTGTTGTTATTGGTCAAAAGAAGGTGTGCCAGCTCTCTTCATCTTAACCTAGAGTGACTCTTAAGTCTGCTACTAGAAACATTTCTGATGATGCAACAATCTAATCAAACGACAAGAAGAGACCAGTCAGAATATAAATAAATCCACGGTCATTGCAGAGCATTAATTTGAAATCAAACAGACATATACGATGACCTGAATTAGCGTCAATCTCTGCGATGGTGTGGCCTGCATGTTTTCAAGCAAGATCTCTCAGCGAGAGAACAGGTTAATGGATAGATGACCTCTGGACAGGACTGCTCAAAGACAGGAACTCAATTAGCTCAACATGCACACCGCCGCAGAAATGTACCATCTATGAGATCATGGGAGCTGGAAGAGTGCATGGGTCTTTCTTGCCATTTCCTTGAACTCGTCAAAAGGCGGAAACAAGCTAGCAGTCAGAGCAATCCACTTTCCATAATCCACTTACTCCTCAAAGGGGTCCATTCATGACATGCTGTATCTAAACACAGGGATGTGTTTGTTGCAATCACTAGCATTTCCATCTAGCTTCATGTCTGCAGCTACAACACTGTAAATATCACTCTAGTGTAATCTTGATAATGATTCAGTCTGACAATCAGAACTTATTTTTGTTGGGATCATCATAAAGCATGCTGATGTCGGCCTCTTGGCCCCTGCCCTTTCGGCCAAGGTCAATGTGCAGAGCATCTGTCCCCAGTGATGACCAAACTGAGAAGTAGCAGGCCAATCAATAGCAATATTAATCAACAGCCAAGCACATTCAGCCAATAACCATCCTGCATTAAGCACATTTTACATGTGTTTGTAAAGGATGCCACATGCTCTCATGTTGCATATATGATAAATACAAGTCCAGCCTAGTAGCAGCAACCTTAATTTTTGGACATATATTTATGATTAAAAATCATAAATGATAAGCTATAATAATTATTATCATTATTATTAATTGTAATAACAACAATAATAAATCTTGTTCACATTAAAATTCATCTCAACGTGTGTAATTATACAAATGATAACAAATACAAAAAATATAAAATCAAGTATAAAAATTATGCCAATTATTTCAAGACGATTATTCCATCTTTTTTCCTAAATTCAGATCCATATGAGACACTATGGATGTAGCGCAAGAGGACTAATCAAAGTAAACATACTTAATTACTAAGCAAAATGATTAAGACTCCATCTCTATAATATAGTAATGAGAATCATTACTCTGTGACCACAACGATTTAATTAACTAAAAGGCTGCCAATTACGCTATAATTCAATACAGGACTATTATTATTGATTATTATGGTTAAATTCCCCTCACTCTAATGTACATGGGTCCCTTTTCTTCAGTATGCGACACTGAGAAGGTTTAAGATAGCAGAGTGGTTTAATAAGACAAGAATCGTACAATTAGTACACATTATTGTATTAGTCAAATGCAAAATGGTAGATTTCTATAATAGAATCAGAAAAGAGTACAATTAAGTATATCTAAAGTGTATATCTAAAGCTGTTATCAAACAACTACAATATTATCGATCATCATCAGAAATGCAATGTCAGAAATGTAATTCAGCATCCCATCAACGTAAGCACGGAATGGACATTCATCATTAAGTAATCTAATTTCACATCTCCTGTGGGATAAGGCAGTATGTTTGTATTTACTTTATAATCTCTTTTGGGATTGGATGGGACATTAGAGCTCATAAATGAGGGACCTTTGAACAACATGTTCTCTTGGATGGTATCATTACGATTAGCAATTACCAACATTATTCACTTAATGTTATAATATAAGCCTGAGACTGAGACAAAACAACAATTAAGATTAGACTAAACACCGGAACAAAACCTGGAGGCTTCTTTTTTTTTGTTCCTCTTTCGTTTTTTTGGATAATATTTTGAAATAACCTCCAGTGTGATTCATTACTCAGTATGTTCATTAGTGTTCCCCTCCACTGCTTCAAACACATACTCACAATTTTATGACTTTTACCTGCTGAGTCTTAAAATTCACAGTGCATGGTTGAAATGGGCCAGTGGGTGAATTTACATGGACTAGTGAGTTTGAGCTGTTAGGTCATCAAGAGCTGGCATTTCCTAAATGCTAAGTCTTGCATTTTAAAAGTGCAATGTAAAACCAACCATGTACTAAAAAATGTAACCTAAAATGTAAATGAATTGATTTTATTCAAGTCAGAATATTATTTAACATCACTGAAAAAAGCCCAATATATTTGATTACACCAACAAAACTGAATTTAAAGATTAGATCAGGTATAAATAAGCAAATTACCAATGTTTCAGTGAAAAGGATTCCAGTATTAATGCTAATGCTGTATCTGCATTTTTCAAAGTCTCAGTGTAGTTGAGACTCCACTGACTCATTTCCAGGTAATGAATGAATCTCAAAATGACAGTCATTCACAATTCAGCGCCCTTCCCCCTTCCCCCAAACACACCACCAAAGACCAAACGAGGACAGTTAAGTCCTAACTACACCGTTGTGTTGGTTGCTCATTGTTGTAAATGACCAGTCAAACACACCATGCATCGATGACCACTAGAAAATAACACGTAAAGACCCATGTAGAAATCGAGAGCCCCAAATGCCCTTGGGAAACAATTTCAATCAATGTCTTCTTGTCCTTCCACCAAAGCAAATTAGATTCCACTGATGCACAGGGTGGAAATGTGACCCATAACTAACTGAAGTATCTGGGCTACGACTCCAATAGGTACAAAAGCTGGGCAATTAGTCCAAATGTGGTTTTTGGTAGATTCATTAATGTCCATGCACAATGGATTATCATGAAGACAACAGCCTTTATTATGACACAGAATCAAGAAATGGCACTAGTGCACTGAAACCACACTTAAGGCACTATTTCTACCTGATCTAACCCTTCAGTTTACTTTTGATGCTGTATTCTAATGCATTTACAATGATTAAGTGATAAATCATAGTTAAAAAACTGTTCAGATAAATAATATTTTTGACTTAATTTAGATTAGATGTATCAGTATAATTCAATGTGTACAATACAATACATCTTACTTATGGTTTACATTAAACTGTTTAATGAATGCCTTTACAACCTTAAGTAATATGCTTTTAAATACACAGTATAAAATTTAGATAAAAATTGAAAATAGTAGGTCATTGAGCTTCATTAAAGATTTAAATGATTTGGCCTAGATTTTCTCCTTTTCTTAAGAGTATGAACAATCTACATAGAGAATAAGACAAGTAAGTATCGACGTCAAATCTGTTTTTCCAATCATGCTAAAAGTAGAGATGACGAAGGGGAAATTGGCAGGATTTATATACACTGCTCAAGACACAAACTAAACTAAATCATTTAATGCAATAAAGTCCAAAATAAAACATTGTAATGTATCAAATGAGATTTATCAGTCTGCAGTGACAGTTGTTGAAAATGATTGTGCTGATGCAGGAAGAATTGTGAGGTGGTCTGAACTTGATTTCCTAATGTTACTTCCCATCGGATGGCCGATCTCCTCCTGTGGCCTGATCATGAGGACATACTTCTTGGGTGAGGGTTTTAGAGGTCAGAAGCCATGGCACTCCAACAGATAAAGTAACAGGGTCAAAGCTGTGTATCCACAAATCAATGCCTTGCACACAATACATGACATGGGGTCTGGACTTATTTTATGCAAACAACTAGTGTGATGGAAAGCTATGGACAGCTGTGTGACTTTAGAGGTCAAATGATATACAGGTGCATCTCAATAAATTAGAATGTCGTGGAAAAGTTCATTTATTTCAGTAATTCAACTCAAATTGTGAAACTCGTGTATTAAATAAATTCAATGCACACAGACTGAAGTAGTTTAAGTCTTTGGTTCTTTTAATTGTGATCATTTTGGCTCACATTTAACGAAAACCCACCAATTCACTATCTCAACAAATTAGAATATGGTGACATGCCAATCAGATAATCAACTCAAAACACCTGCAAAGGTTTCCTGAGCCTTCAAAATGGTCTCTCAGTTTGGTTCACTAGGCTACACAATCATGGGGAAGACTGCTGATCTGACAGCTGTCCAGAAGACAATCATTGACACCCTTCACAAGGAGGGTAAGCCACAAACATTCATTGCCAAAGAAGCTTGCTGTTCACAGAGTGCTGTATCCAAGCATGTTAACAGAAAGTTGAGTGGAAGGAAAAAGTATGGAAGAAAAAGATGCACAACCAACCGAGAGAACCGCAGACTTATGAGGAGCAAAATCGATTCAAGAATTTGGGTGACCTTCACAAGGAATGGACTGAGGCTGGGGTCAAGGCATCAAGAGCCACCACACACAGACGTGTCAAGGAATTTGTTAAGCCACTCCTGAACCACAGACAACGTCAGAGGCGTCTTACCTGGGCTAAGGAGAAGAAGAACTGGACTGTTGCCCAGTGGTCCAAAGTCCTCTTTTCAGATGAGAGCAAGTTTTGTATTTCATTTGGAAACCAAGGTCCTAGAGTCTGGAGGAAGAGTGGAGAAGCTCATAGCCCAAGTTGCTTGAAGTCCAGTGTTAAGTTTCCACAGTCTGCGATGATTTGGGGTGCAATGTCATCTGCTGGTGTTGGTCCATTGTGTTTTTTGAAAACCAAAGTCACTGCACCTGTTTACCAAGAAATTTTGGAGCACTTTATGCTTCCTTCTGCTGACCAGCTTTTTAAAGATGCTGATTTCATTTTCCAGCAGGATTTGGCACCTGCCGACACTGCCAAAAGCACCAAAAGTTGGTTAAATGGCCATGGTGTTGGTGTGCTTGACTGGCCAGCAAACTCACCAGACCTGAACCCCATAGAGAATCTATGGGGTAGTGTCAAGAGGAAAATGAGAAACAAGAGACCAAAAAATGCAGATGAGGTGAAGGCCACTGTCAAAGAAACCTGGGCTTCCATACCACCTCAGCAGTGCCACAAACTGATCACCTCCATGCCACGCCGAATTGAGGCAGTAATTAAAGCAAAAGGAGCCCCTACCAAGTATTGAGTACATATACAGTAAATGAACATACTTTCCAGAAGGCCAACAATTCACTAAAAATGTTTTTTTTTTATTGGTCTTATGATGTATATAGCATGTGCTCTTTAAATTATATTCAAGGACAAACAACTGTTTAATACTGCCAAACAAACTGTCGTTTAAATGTCAAAGCATCAAACCAAGTGTGGTGACACCAGACAGAGATACATGATTACATGTATCCCCAGCATGGACAAAACGCATTGCTTTTGTCATTTTCATGGGATGGCTTGTCATAAAATAGATGAGATCCATTTTTCGAGAGACGCTGCCAACCATCCTGTGTCTTTAATGAGGGGTTTTAAGCCTCATCTGTTATCAGAGCTGTGTACTCTATTATTTTACTGGCAGAATTTTCCTTTCGGAAGACAAACACATTGTGTTTGCCCAGAGCTAAGCACACCTGCTGCACACCTGCCCTCTGACCACCTCTCGGCACCAGGCTTTTGTTTTTCCTCACGGCAAAGAATCAAGGTGCTTCCGCATCATCTCTAACAAAGGTTAAAACAGGAGCCATTCAGCAGGGTGAAATCCAGTCACATTGTTCTTTACCACCTGGTAATTATCAAGGCAATATTCATTTAAATGTTTATTTAAGGTGAATTCAAAAAGTTTGCGTTGAGAATGATCAATTAAAATGTAAACTCGCACTGAAAAATACGATAACCACAGGATGAGTCACTGCCCCTGAGAAAATTGGATGGAAAAAATAATATATTTAAATAAAACAGACTCATACATGCAAACTTCATTATGTCAAACCTTTCTGAAAATTACAAATAATACCTATTAATAAATAAAAAAAGATTCATGAGAATATCATATTGCAACAAAAACATGCCTGTTATTTCTGTATACTAACAAGTTTTGTATAGTTAGTTTACCTTATTAATTTTCTGCTTTATTACAAGTTATTTAATAAGCATCACAATTCTCCTTCAATATAATCATGCCACACAATGCATTATGTATTATTCTATCTAGTAACATCATGATTAAAATCTTGCATGACAACATGCACACGGCTCATTTGAAAAAAGTTAAGAATAAACTGCTTCCAGTAGACCTTATCATTGCTGATTTTACTAGTATTTCAGGAAATTTTGCATTTTGATTGTACAATTCCTGGTAGTTCATCGAAAAGATGAATACTTCATGAGTCAACAAGACCATTAAAATGCAATTTCCCGTCACGATTTAGACTGAGAGATTCAGTTAACAACAGAATGCATCTATGGTTGTTTTGTCACTTTTGACTCTTTAAGTAATGTTCATTCAGTCATCATTAAATAACCTCACCACCATCAACACCATTCAGGAACCACTATTGAGTGAAGATAAATGCAACACTTTTGCATTCACACACAGCCAAACGTCTTCCGAATGACCAGAATAGCTGTGAAACCTCTGCTATGTTCCACTTTGGTCTGTATTCAAGCTGTTGCGATGTGACCATTCCTTTTTAATGCAACTGGCCACACACTGAGATTTAAGATCTATTCAGGAACGAGTTCGACTCTAGTTAACTCCAGTTATTTTGAGAGAGGTGTGTTAGTACAGTTGGGCAGAGGGGTTTTAAATGGGATTACAATATAATGACGTATAGAGACATGCGTATTGCTTGCATGAACCATGTGGCACATTAGGGTTGTACATGTTTTGGCTTCAGCACCAGATTGCCTCTATGAAACTGTCTGGTAAATCTCTCCAGTAGCATTCAGTGGTCTGTGAATGGGGGGACAGATGCAGACCCCCTGAATATACAGATGAATTCTGTATTGTCTGTTGTTACACAGAAAATAGGATGCAAAATGAAACTAAACGTAAGTAAAATTATCAATAAAATGTGTTTCATAAAATTTAGGATTTATGATAAAATGTCTTGGAAATTGTTATTAAAAGTAGTGACAAAAACTGAGAAATACAGTACTTTGCTCTTCATCATACTCAAATTAAAATTTCCAGAAAGCAAAACTGACTATCATTGCTGGTTTTATATAATAATTATAAAATAATAATAATAACAATACACTTTTCAGCATATAAACGGAATAATAATAGATTTTTCAACAAATAAAATAAATAAAATGTTTCCATGAATCAAAAACTACCTTGAGAAAACCTAAACAAACACGAGAACACAATATTCTCAAAGGTTCTGCATAGCTTACTGTGTTTCAAGATGTATAGATCTATTTATATAAATTACGAGGCCTCATATTCTAATATATATTTAATGACATAAAATGATCCAATGGAAAAGAGCAGAGTTATGTTACGTTATGTTATGATACCATTGCTTGGAGCATGGTTTGTTTCAAAACCTAGTGAGCAGCCCACCTACACCCTTAAAACAGGTTGTTTTCAGGATAGGTTTAGCAAATAACCCTCTTTACCCAAATAACAATTTACACTATCTAGGGTTCTTTTGAGATAAAAAAAAAAAGTTTATGATGCCACATTACAGGATCTTACGATTTGGGTTGTAGGAGGCTTTCTAAAGAACATGGTAATACAAATATCTTTGAGAAACGTAAGTTTCGCTCAAAACGCAGTCTAGGTAGGCAGCTAGCCTATCTAGGTTTTGAGACACAGCCCCTGTGTTGTCACTGAAGGATGCACACTAGAGGCGACAATTCTATTTAAGTTAAAATACGACAAGTGTAATGCTCAAGTACTGCCTCTAAACAGTAATTCACCCATTCTAGCTCTCAACACAGTTATTTGCCCCAAACAAAGAGAGCTAAATAGCGTACACTTAGCGCGAGGTGACATCAGACTGTTATGGAGTAAATCCTTACCTTCAGACAGAAGAAGCAGGAGCACCGCGATGTCTCCCCAAACGATTCCACGCGTAGTTCCCATGCTTGTCAATCATAAGTGTAATTTCACAATGAACAGGCAAGCAAAAGTATTTTGATTCCTAAAAAAGGAACTTTACAGTGTTTATGATTCGCGCGAAGGAGCCACAAAAGTCCTTAACGTGAGTGTCCCATTGACGGGTGACTGCAGCGCGAGCTGCTGGACCGTCAGCGCGCACGCACACACACACAGAGCGCAGCAGGGGGAGGTTCACATCACATCCAGCCAATTTCTTCAGATGTGTGTTTCCGTCCTGAATCACATCAGCGGCTGTCCAATGAGCCAAAGAGTTCCTAATGAAATAAAACTACATTTTGGGGGCATGCAAATAATATGTGCGCAAGTTGGAACTGGTAACTGGACAACATGACTTTATGGTTTTCAGCTATGTTATGCATTATATTATATTTTTATAAACATACTCATTTTCCAAGCTCGGTCCTTTTAAATATGCAGTGCAGGCACAGCCCACACAGTTTAAGTGACTCAGTATAAAATTAAAGAGTAGCCTACAGATACATTTATAGATATCTGCATTGTTGAGAACACCGGGGCTAGTTGTCACATGGGGAAATTGCCACAGGGGTAATTATCTCAGTAGACCTAACTAAAAATCTTCCAGTTACATAAAAGCTTTTATTATTTTTATTATTATTTTTTACAGTAATAATTATCTGTGTTAGTTTCAAACAGTTAAAAAAGTGCAAAAAGTAAATAATTTCCTCAAAAGGCATGATTTTAAAACAATGGTAATTTCATAAGTGTTAGTTTGGAGTAATGAACTGCTTTGTAGATCCCATCTTTTTTCTTATCTTTTTTCCTTGCCAGTAAGAGTGGAAATTAGATTTTCTGGCAACACTTTATTTTAAGGTGTATTTGTTACACATGTTACATGTACTTATTATTATAACAATAAAGTATGCATAATTGCATGCAAGTAACCCTAAACCAAACCCTAATCCTAACCCTAACGTTATAGTAAGTACATGTAGTTAATTAATATTACTCAGTACTTAAATGTATAATTACACTGCAACAAGGACACCTTAAAATGAACTGTAACCGTTTTTTTTTTTTTTTTTTGGTAGCCAAGACTTTAAGGTATTTGTCAATACAGTAATTGATTTTAAATATTGAAAAATGTTGACGAGTAAAACGTGTGACAACTAGCCCCAGTTTCCTTTGTATGTTAGCTTAAAATGTGAACTGTGTAATGCATGCATGCACTTCGAAATGAACAGGTCCAGTTGTATGTCAAACAGAGGTGAAGGGTAAAATATGAGCAAAATAAGATTTTTCAAACTAATTAACAATAAAATAAATAAATGAAAGTAAATAAACTATTGCAGGAACATTTTGCTCCCCAAAACAGTGTTTAATAAGAATCAGGTGCACAGGCACAATGACCAACAAACAGAGCCACATGGCATTTTAAGGACAAACCACACCCAAGCCTATTGTTCCTCACATCCTCCGAAACGTCCAAAACAACAAACAGCTCTGTAGAGAATTCAATACTGTCAATAAAGGCCAAAGTTTAAGAGAGTTGTTGTGAGTTCAAGATGGTGTCGGCCCGTTTTGGCAGTGTGTGAGCCAGTCTCTGTCTGTGCTGGGCTGCTCTTGGACCAGATGACTGCTTAGCTCTCTGTGAAGAGGGGTAAGCATGATACATTACTCTGCCTCTAGGGCGACCCACCAGTGCATCACAGGGCAATCACTCCAATCAACGTCTGCCCTGATGGATGCCAAATCAAACTATAGTGGAGACCTCAAATTAAGCATACATAAGAGAAAGAGGCCAACCAAAGATGCTTTGGTAACAAAATAAATTCTCTGTTGCTTAAGATCCAAAAGAGTTATTGAGGTATTTTCCATTCATAAAACCCTCAAAATCGGGAGTACAGGAGTATTATGTAAATAGAAAAAAGTATTTTTATAGAAATAAAAAATAAGCAGAGCCAGACAGTATAGAATATAAATTTTCCTGGAAAATATGGATTTAATTCTAGTAATAAATACATCTTTAAAATTAATTAATTGTAATGATGAATTTATTACTTGAATTAAATCCATATTTTCCAGGAATCAAAAACTTCATTTAAAGGCTTCGCTTACATTGTAGTTCAAGATTTATCATTTATTTATATTAAAAAAAATATTATATACTGTATAATAAATAGTATTAAAATATTTGAGTGTATTATTTATTAAACATTTTTATAAAAATAATGATTATTATCATATTTTATATTACTTTATAATTGTCCACGTTAAATGATTTCAATGACAGTACAGAATTGGAATTGTGTAATTATATTAATAATTATATTAATTTTTTTTAAAAAGAAGAAGATATAACGTCTTGTCAGTGAGTCACAGTAACTCTCTGCCCTCATACTGTTTATGAATTTTAAATGCACATAAATGATGGTGGTCAAATGTGAACAATACACAACAGCTACAACCATGGTCCATGAAAATACAAAGAGTGCAAAGGCGTTGTTTCAAGCTCCACCTTTTTGTTCATTATAAGATATTTGTTATGCCGTATAAATATTTCACTTAGTCTGCATATTAGCCACAGGATGGTTTTGTTTACATAGCAGCATGTAGGCTCATCACCATATACATGATGTAGATTAAAAAAGCTCAGGTTACTCTAAACCAGACACACAGTGGTATTTTCAGACATATGGTCAATGTAAATCAATATAGATAAGGCAATGCATAGGCAGATTCATGACATTTACCACCGCATCAGTTCCTTTTGAATGTGGTTGCTTGACAAGATAATTTTCAGATTAAAGCTTGTCTTATAGTAGATAAGATCACAGTTTTTACTGGCAGATTCTGTCAAACAGATTCTCATTAGTAAGTAGACAATAGAAAAGCATTTTTTGCATCAAACATGGTGGAGCTATTCTCAGTGGCAGAGGCGTCATGCCCATTCAAAGTGAGGGGGCACGTACCCCCTCAGATTTTTGAGCCAAGTGGATTTTGAATGCAGCTTCCAAAAGACAAAAACAGTGATTAATATTTTCTGTATTTAATACAATCACACCGGCGTTGATTAGATCATTCAGTGCGTCATATCATCAGCTGCTAAATTCAAATCTGTGTTCGCTGGCTGGCGCTGAGCCAGAGACAGATGCGTTTTTACAGCACTGCGCATTATAACCAATCACACACGATGCTGTTGAGCTTATGAATGCAATGGCCAATCAGAGGTGTTCAGATGACTCATCACTAAAATGCAGATGTTTTCTTCACTTGCTCACTGACTGAATACCTCTTTCTGGCGAATTCTCTCGTCAGAAACAACAAAGTGCAAATGTGTGCATGAATATGTAAGTAAGATATTCATTTCATAGTGTAAACAGCTTCAGTGATTTTAATGGGAGATTTTGAGAGTGCTTGAACTCTAGACTGTCATTAAAAATATGCTTTGATAATGTAAATGTTCTTTGCTCTCTTTCTGTACAATGAAAGTGTTATGCTTAGTAGCCTAACTTACAATGTTTTTATTCACATGAACTTTCAATGTTAAATTCACATTAAATATAAAGTCAGTCGTATTAAAATATGTTATGGCATGACCCCCCACCCCCCCCCCCCCCCACCCCCCCCAACTCGTGCCCCCTCAAAAATAATTAGTGCATAACGCCTCTGCTCAGTGGTATTTTGCTAATAGAGCTTTGCATCTATATATCTTGCATTAAATAATAATGATGATAAGAACTTTATTAATAAAATATTAATTCAAAAAGTGCTTACTGTAGTAGATAAAGCTACAGCTCTTGAACAAAGTCCATATTCCCACTGGGAAATGCAGTAGCGCAACACTAGTCATTAGTCCATTCCCAAAATCAGTTGACCAGTTTTCTTCACTCATAGGCTCTACTTAGTTTAAATGGGTAATATGATCCTCAAAATGAAAAGCTTTCTCATTAACTAACAGAGAGAAAGGGTTCAATTGAATTCCATGCAGAGTGAACAGGTTCACATGTTTCAGCCGCTTCAGTAGATCATAAATATCCCACAAATCCAGAGATCTGGTGCACTAGATAATACAAAAGCTGTACATAAACTGTACATTACATTTGCTTTTTATGCTTCCAAACAGAGGATTACTGCTGTGTTGATAACATAATTCAGCCTGTTTGTTCACAAGCTTCTGCAGAAGTCGTTTATAAGTGAGAGGTCAGTGCAGAGCCATTTCTGAGAACTCTCTGAGATTAAATCTTTGCATCCTGACAGATTATCATCTTCTGACCACTTACAGCCGGATTTAGTGATACTCTTGGACACTTCTAACCTCTGCTATTATATTACTGGAGTCACGCAATGGCTAATTTCTGAGTGAATTTATTAGTCAATCAGTGGTTCTGAACAGGTGGACCGTGACCCAAAAAAGGGCTTCAAGTCTGTTTGAAACTAAAAGAAAATCATAAAATGCAACTTACCATATTTGCTATGTATAGTCAAGAATGCAAAATAAATAAGCTTATCACACTTGTAAAAAGAAGAAGTAAACACTCATATATTTTGTTGTTGGCTTCAAGGACCAAAAGTTGAATAAAAAACTACAGTATTTTGGTGCAAATTTATCTGTAATTTGACACATCTCCAAATTAGACAGATGCCCTCACATTTGGAAACCATGAACAAGGTAAAAGAAACCTTGCTATATTAAATATGGCATCTCTTGCAAAATGAATAAACATGGTTTGTGCAGACAAATTATTGTTGTAATGAAATAAAAAATAACAGAGTTCAAATAAGGAAATAAAATCTAACAATAAGCGTTTGATTTTTTAAAAAAAAAAAAATACATATATAGGTAGATACGGTTAACAATTATTTTATAATACACTGCTGAAGAGAATTAATCTAAATTTGGGAAATATCTGCACTAACAAAATTAAATATATTAAAATATCATCTGCTTAGTAACAGAAGTGTATTCTTAGCAAAGATGGGGACTGAACAATCATAATAAGGATAACAAAAAAATAGCGTCTTGAGGACAGGACGCCATTTGTCTGGGACGTTTGTGTTTGGAAGGGCATGAGGATGAGTACATGATGACAGAATTTTAATTTTAGGGTGACCTATCCTTTTAAGAAAGAATTTTCCAGATGATGAACCAGCTGAGAACCACTGCTGCAGAGCTTCCAGAGATGTGTGCTTATGACTTTATTCGATCTCATGAATATGACTTGACAGAAAACATCAGGGTTTTTTTGTCATACAGTAATTTCCGTATGTGCATGAGATCTGCTGGTGTAATTTCCCTGTTTCTGCATTAGTGTGAGCATGAAAAGTGCTGGCCCCAGAAACACTCCTCAGTGAGCCGTCCAGCTTGACCCCTATTAAAGGGCTGTCAGTTGAAGAGCAGATGGTACCCACTCTCTGTCTCACAGCACCAGGGGTGGGGGGTTGGCCATGGCAACCAATATAATGGCTACCCCTCAAGTGGTTGAATCGCTTGTTCTAATTTGTTAAGTACCACTTCAGCGAATTTGATTTAATCACTACATTCAGTTCTTAACACAACTGACACCAAATAAAACACTGCAGGTGTCCACGGAAGACAGTAAATCTGATCCTCTGGTCTTGGTTCTTATGCCTATTAACTAATTGAACATAGGAATACACCAAATTCAGTTTTACAAACATCAAAAGAGACATTCATCACTCACGAAAACAAAAATATCAATGTTTTTGGATCCAAGACGGTTCTGTTTTTTTAAATATACAATTTAATACTCTTTTAAAAAAACTGTACAATATTAAATATCTAATCAGAATTTTGCACTTATTTAATAATCTAATAATAAAGACTTTATTTTAGCCTGTAACTTAAGCTAAAGAGAAATATAAAGACTTTTATGAGACAAAAACACCAGCAACATCAGATTTTGAGGAAGAATTTTTTGCAGTAGAGCAGGTAGGCAATGAAGACCCAAAGTGCAGTACCCCATATATTCTGGAAAAGCTGTTCCCAGTGACTGTCCTGAAAACGCATCTCCCAGCTGAAAGGAAAGTAAAATCCCAGCAGAGTGTCCAACACAGACAAAAATAGAGTTCATCCCTGCAAACAAATGCACAGTGAGCTTTTCTGAATTGGGTTAAAAGAATAGTTCACCCAAAAACGAAAGTGTATTCACCCTCTGGCCATCCAAGATGTAAATGAGATTCTTCAACTTTCTTCATCTCTCTTCTTCACGTTTCTTCATCAGAACAGATTTGAAGAAATGTAGCATTACATCACTTGCTCACCAGTGGATCTTCTGCAGTCAGGGCTGTCCTTTGGGCACAGGACGCCCCCGGAACACGATCGCGAACGGACCAAGGGGGGCCCCGCTCCCTGCCTCGCACCGGGCCCCGCGTCAGGCGGCCCTGTCTGCAGTGAATGAGTGCCGTCAGAATATGAACCTAAATATCTGATAAAAACATCACAATAATCCACAAGTAACTCCAGTGCATCAATTAAGTTCATAATCCATAATAACGCTTCCCTGTGTTGTCCTCTCATATCAGTATCCACCGACATACTTGTTAAGAACAGTTTTGGACTGTTTTCACTTGTAAACGGTGCTTGATCTGTGCATATTTCTCTCCTGATTCAGACAAGATGACTTTTTTTTTAACTGGAGAAAGCAACATGGATAAAGGACTTGTAGTTTAGCTGGAAGCAACTATTCAAAGTTAAAAACACCTTAATGATGGATTTGTTACAAACACACAGCTTTACACTTCACAAGACATTAACTGATAGACTGGAGTCGTGTGGATTACTTGTGGATTATCGTGATTTTTTTATTAGTTGTTTGGACTCTCATTCTGACAGCACTCATTCACTGCAAAAGATCCATTGGTCAACATATGATGCAATACTAAATTTTTGAATGAAGAAACAAACTCATGCACAACTTGGATGGTCTGAGGGTGAGTATATTTTCAGCAAATATTTTATGTTTGGGTAAACTATTCTTTTAAAGAAGTGAATTCTCATACCAGGATACATGAAAGGTTGCCCGCCCCACCATTCCTTAATGTCTACAACGAAATACATCACACCCAGCAGCACAAAGGACATGCAGCCCATGCAAGTAACAAATGACAGGGACCTGAAAAAGACATCAGTTCTGTGTTGAAGGATCTGAACCATTTGATAAGACAGAAATAGAAAACATATAGTGTAGACACATATCTTTAAGACATCAGTCCACAAAAATATCAAAAAAGACCCTTAGAGGTGCACTGTGCTATTGAAAAACTTTGCCAAACATTTCTTGTAACAGTGAGGACAACACAGTGCAGAACCAGGGACTAAATAATGGATGGACATATAGTAGTTTCTGTGCTTAGAGTAAGCCAATAAGAAACATAAGCATCCAAAGTGAAGGCTTGGCACCTGCTCAGTACAACTATGTCAATAAGTCATGTGCCTCTGTGTTCCTAAGTGCCAGGATGCTCGATGGAATTTTATCTAATGTAAAATGGCTGCGTCCCAGAGCATCGTTTATGTCAGCTGAAGTCGAGCCAAAAAAAAAAAAAAAAACTCTTGGCTGGGAGTTAATTACTTTTAGGGATGAAGACAGACATACTCAGGGGCTCAATAAGCTGGTATGATGAACTGCCCATATAAATTCAAGCAGGTATGTCTGTACTCGAGCAGGTAGAGTAGGGTCACAGAGACACAGAGTGCATACAGCAAAAGGAAAGATAAGATCAAATTTTAATGTACTGTAAAAACCTAAAAATAATCAGTAATTTTGCCTTGATTCCCAGTTTAACTATTATCAAAACATGTGTTGTTAGTGTTAAAGTAAAACCATAAAATTTTGTTTTCATTAATTGCAAAAAAAGAGATTGAAATGAAATAAAATCAACTAAAACATTAAATAAAAACTTAAATAAAAATTATGTTAACTGAAATAAAATTCAGTTAAAGTTGAACTATTAAAATTAATAAAACTAATACTGAAAAAATAAATAGAAATTAAAAAATATTTAAACTAATAAAACCGACAAAAGCACAACAAAATTACTAAAACTTAAAATTAAAATAAAAAACTGAAATACAGTACTGTATTATCAATACCATTTATATACTGTATATTAGTATATATATACTATATTATATAATGTATTATTTATACTACTATTATAGGAAACTGAAAATCATATAATAGTATATAACTAATAAAAACATATAATTAGTATTAATAATACCAAAATTTATTTAATGAATTTTTTAATTAACTTTTTTTTTGTTGTTGTTTATAACATATACCTCACAAATACTTTTTTTCTTTCTCTTTTTTTTTTCTTTTTTTGCATGTAGAGATGAACAATCATTTGATTGTCTATTGAACATTTCAGTTACATGCCATTATTTATTCGGAGGTGTTAGATGACAAATAATTTAATGTGCACCATTCTGAAGATGTAGGGCTGACCTCATCCTGCTCAGTTTCACAACAGGCGGATGAGATAAGCCAGAGTTTGGCAAGATATATGGTTGGGAAAATAAAACTGCTCACTCTCTCTTGGCTGTAAAGAAGAGTGATCTAGTTGGACAGTGGATGTATCACCCGCCACGTCTCACTCCTGTGCCAGTGAGGGTGATTATTCACAGGACATTCTGTCGTTAGAAGTAAGTAAACGCGTGTTTTAGCAGCCTCTGATTTGTGCCTGCCGGAGTCTCATCCCTTCTTTTGTGGATGGAGAGGTAGCTGGATTTAGAGGGTCAGGAAGCACTTACCAAAGGTTTTTATTGACAGGTATAAATCCTTCGTCTTTTGTGCACTTAGAAAGGATGGCTGCAGAGATTCCCTGAGGATCAGAATAAAACAGATTTCAAATCAATGCAGACCTGTAAAGCAAGCACTATCAGACAACCCAAACGCAGCACCGCTATAAAGAATCAAGCAGATTAGCTGACACTCTCAGGAGGTGAAGCCCCTCAAACTAATACACGCAACACAGATCCATCTCTTCATGCCTTACGCAAAAGCTCTCTTCTCAAGCGTTACTTTTCTACATTGCAATAAATTAAAAAAAAAAAATTAACACCCCAGGTAATTGGGTACAACATTAGCTCAACAATATCATCATACTTTCCCAGTTTATTGATTACATTAAGAATTGCAAACATTTTCTGTATTACAAGTTTTCTTAAATATATTTAAATATGCAAATGAGGCATTCCTATAATCCAATATGCACTAATTCACATACATTTCCAGAACAGAAAAAGCGAGATTCAAAACGCTTGTATTATTTTGTTAATATTAGAGTTAAAGGTTTTAACAGGGGATTTTTGATATCTCTTTTTATCACTCTATAAATCAGAAAATACTGTTCAAATTACCAAAATTACCTTGTTTTTAGGAATAAAACATGAAATGAATCAAATGATATATGAACAGTCTCCTCTGTAAAAACCTTCAAAATACAGATAGGAATAAAACTGTAAAGTTTAGAGTATGCATGTACTACTCAAGTGGGGATTTCTGGCTCAATGCATTGGGGAAAACTCATTTTGAGAAAGTGGCCTTTAAATATATGTATTGTAAATGAAATCTCCAGACAACAGATAAAGTGCAATAAACACTTAAAAGTGTATTTTGGATGTTTTTTCCCCCACTACTCTAAAACAACATGTTAAGAAAGGCCAAATAGCCCAAAACTTCAAAATTGACCAGTGCATGAAAAACTATTTTTGTCTGCAGTGTCTTGCCTTAAAATATCTGGAAAAAAAAGGTTAGAATATCACTGTTAAATCAGGCTCATTTAAAGGAATGTTGCGCTTTTGTGAGGATAGACAGTTCAGCATCCAAACCTGCTTGTTAGGAGGATATCCATCATTTGTATAGATGACAGAATCAATGGTGTGGAAATAGCCTGGCTGGCTCTAGATTGAGTCCCCAGGCTATGCAGGCAGGATGTGGGACAATCATTGCTATGTGGGGCAATCGCTCAATTTCAATCTCAAACTGCGGAGTAGTGATCGTTGAACTTTAATTAACTCAGGGTCCTTGTTTATTGGCACATTGAAGCACAAACAGCTTCAAATCATCCCACAATCTGACAAAGGACTCATGCAAACAATTACAAGACAACCCCTCTCCCTCTAGACGCGCACCGTTTTATGACTGTTGATGTGCTGGGAGGTAATTTTTGTTTAACCAGGATAATGTGTGTGAAGTGCACATTAACAGCACGAGAGGCTGTTGGAGATGTGCTGCTTAAAACATTCTCAGACCTCAGAGCTCTCCAAAGATGTCAATGATAATTGATTGTTTGCTTATGCTATGAGATGCGCAGTGTTTATCACAAAGCATGAAGCCTGCAAGTCTTGTTGGTTGTCTGAATCCTTAGTTATATGCTCTGTGGTCCAATCCACAATCTATATTTTTTTTTTACATCAGAGTAGGGATGAAAGGGATTGCATTGGGAGGAAAGAAATAAAACATTTCAACAGACGCTTTACAGCATTTACAAATAAGGAATCTTTCCTAAGCTTGTTATTCTATATATCTTCGAAAAACATGATCGCTTATCACTAAAAAAAGGAATAAAAAAAGGAAAATTTATTTAAATATTATGCAAGTGCTATATTATACATAAACCATCTTTGTGTTGCACAATCAGAGGCTGAGGCAGTGTGTGAACAGCAGTGGCATCATTTTTTGCTGTTGGCTAGTTTATTTTATCATGCTGTGCCTCTAGGTAAAGTGAAATAGATCTCTGTTCGTTTATTTCAGCACCCCAAGCAGTGTGGCCCCATAATGCTGGCCATAATGATTCAACATACAGCTATAATGGCCCGATTTGTCATAGGGCTTGGGAATAATGAAATTTAAAATACTGGGATCAGGCATCTGCTTACTGTGGGTCTGGGTTCACAAAAAGCATACTCAAAAAGCTTCACTGTGAGAAGAAGAGGAGAATTGTGATTGGGGTACATACTAAATAAACGTATATAAAAGAGAATATTCTTCAAATAAAATACACAAATACAAAACAAGTTAACAACGCGGTAAGAAAAATAAAGTAAAAAAAATAATGATATATAAAAAAAATTAATGTTTCATTTTTACTTTATTTTTAAATTAATTTTTAAAATTATTTTTGTTTTAAGCATAAACCTCACTAAATGCTGTTAGATTTATAGTAACTTGCGTGTTTTTTTCCATTCCACTGCACTACTTTTCCATTGTTTTTCTATGTAAATTTTACATACGCATTATTTACGCATTTTACGGACGTGTTTGATGATTGCACTCACACCTTTTTGTTCTAAAAAGCAGCGCTCAAATCAAAATAAGTTAAACTTTAAAAAAATTGCACCTCAAGACCTTGCATTTTTTCCCTATTCCACAAGCACAAGGCTACATAAATGACTAGACTACAAAAATGTAATAAGCAAATGTTTCAAATTAAAATCACTGTTTTCAAACTGGTTTCCCAAACATTCCCTCTGTCTCTCATTGGTTG
Source organism: Spinibarbus caldwelli (assembly GCA_039654775.1). Lineage (NCBI taxonomy): Eukaryota > Metazoa > Chordata > Actinopteri > Cypriniformes > Cyprinidae > Spinibarbus > Spinibarbus caldwelli. Next base: position 15,884,361 of record CM077243.1, on the reverse strand, counting down.
GATAAACAGATAGCCTCGCCCCAAATTCATGCCATTGGATGAGTGTTGCTGTTGTTGGGCAGGTCAAACAAACAAAGCAATGTTTTGAAAGTACCAAAGTATTTTCTGAAAAAGTCAACCTACCATTGGCTTACTGATAGATTTCACTACATTTTAAGCTTGGAAAAGTATTTTAACATCAAAATAATTACACACCTCAAGTAAAAACAAATGTGCTCTGAAAAAAAGTTCCCTAAGAAGCAATAAAGTACAAAGGATATATATCTTGGCACAAGAGAGAGATCCTTTGAGTAAGAACAGGACATTGTGTCAGCTTTCTGGAGGAGCTGAGGTTAACATTTGTCTGCCATAATTTAACGAATCGGTCTCATAAAACAGATGTCATATGAAAAGGACATTTAGAAAAATTTGCACTCTCATATAAATGGCCCAACTTCAAATCTTTAGTCCTTAATATATAAAAACAAATGAGATACAAGCTTTGCTAAGCCGCAACATACTTCCTCATATTAATAACCAGCCGTGCAAGAATGACCGTAAGCGAAGCCATTGCTGAGAAATGCCGGTCATTTGCCCCAGTCATCCACAGCTTTATGTCCAGAGTTTGCCAGACAAAACCCCTCCATCAGCACCTGTTGTCTCTAGAGAGGGCATTCCAGCAGCTCTGCCTCCAGAAGTCCAAAACAAAACACAGAGGCAAGGTCTTTCATGGAAAAGAAGCCTGCAAACTCCCTTTCTGTGTAGATCCTGTGATCAACATATGCTGCGTTGTGCAGAAACATGATTCTCGCTTAATAACCTTGAATAAATGACTACATAATTCGCTTTAGATTAAACACGCCATATAACTTGAGCTTGCTTAACTCGTCATGCTCATTAAAACTGACAAAGACCAAAAAATACAGATTGGGAATGCAGAGAGGGTTAATTCACCCCACATGGTGCAATAAAAAAGCCTCTCTGCAAGTGAAGGACAGCAGTAAGTGAACTGTGCAGTCCCTGGAAAACATTTCTAGTAGCACATGGCCATTTCCCTTGAGACAGGGTTTAAGCATCCTCATGCACTTCCCACCCAGCCCAGCTTCTGCTCCTTTTGTCTGTGGGACCACCCAAATAGAGCACTTAACCCAAATCTGCCAGCCGTTCACTATTGTCATCTCAATCTAAGAACTAAAACGCATAAACGGAAATCTCAGCGCCAACGTATAGCACAGAGGTCATAGTTTAGTTTAACTCCCATGTTCTGATATTATTATAGACTTGTTACAGATTTTATATGTTTGGGGTCCGACCTCAAAGCTGTATGTTTAAAAATAATTAATTTCAATTTCAGTCCAAACATAATATACTATATCATTCAACATTTGGAGTCAGTTAAATTAACAAAAGTGACAGCAAAGACATTTATAATGTTATAAAAGATTTCAATTTCAAAATAAATGGTGTTCTTTTGAACTTTCTATTCATCAAGGAATACTGATAAAAAAAAGTCACAGTTTTCACAAAAATATTAAGCAGCACAACTGTATTCAATTGTGATAATAGGAACAAATAAAAAATCTTGATGAGTATAAGATGCTTCTTTCAAAAAAAAAAAAGAGTGGTAATGTAAAGTAGTAATGCTTTAAAGTTACTTGAAGGACATTTAAAGCATTTCTATTAAATATATATTTTTAAATATATATATATATATATATATATATATATATATATATATAAACTTATATTATATTTTTTTTAAATAATAATCATAAGTTTAGAAAACATCATTAAGTATAAACATGATTCTTCAAAGTATGTGTTTTTAAGTTATTAAACATGGTATAAAACATGCCAAATAATAGTTAAATTTAAACTTTTCCTGTCATGCATGTTAAACCAAAGAACCACTGTAAATTAACATGCATATAATAGTGGTAAAACTCCAGATTCAAAAACCACCAGACATCCGTGAGCTCAACAACCAATCCGGTTCAGTCCCAAGAGGGGTGTGATAGCAATCTCTGCCTTGGAATTCATTCAGTGCATATATACACATATCATATGACGCCTACCTATTTCATAAACTGTCTACAACTACAAACAATATAACAGTTGTACAGACAGGGCTTTGCTGTATTGTGAAGGTCTTGCTGTTGAAATCTGGTTGTTTGTTTTTTGTTTTTTTTTTATAAGTGTGTGCACTTACTAGGATGAGGGCCCAAATCAGGAATCGTGCCAGGATAACTTTATTCATTTTACAAAAAAACAGAAGAATCTTTCCAGCCTGTGGACACAAAGATTATTTCCAGCGTTAGACTAAATACTTAAAAAACGTTTGACCATTTTTATAGCAAAATGATATGTATTAAGCATGCACTTTAGGCCAAATAGGTCATAATCCTCTAAGTAAACTAAAATAATTAATAGCAAATAGACTGCAGGACAATAATGCTTATCATACGTCATACTGATATCATGTTTGGACAGAGAGAGAGGATGTGAGCAGTGGTTGTGGCCCTGAAAAAGAGCTCAAGTTTCAGCGCTCCCCGCGCAGCCATGCACGGCTGTGAAGTTGGCCACGCTCACTGATTAATTCGGTGATGACGAATGAGCCTCAGCCGAGGACACTGGAGCGGACGGACACAGACGGAGAGGCCGACACCTGCCGTGTTCTCAAAGACATGTTGATTGACGGGCTTGGCACTAACTGTTTTTTGCCTCCGCCCACAGGGATTTCAGCAATGCAACTGAGTTTGCACGTCTAGTTCTCACCGGTCACCGGGGCACTGTCACCATCAAAGGGTGAGAAACTTTTCTGACCTTTGCCAGAGACGCACACATCTGTCCACAGCAGCATGGACCGCTGAGACAGAACAGCTGTTTGTCTAAGAGAGCTGCCAGCAAATCCAGTCCAATATTATAGATTTGTCATTGTTCGGTGAACTAAAAAGTGAAATTAATCAATGAGACAAGAAGAGAACATGCTGAAAAGTCAATGATCTATAGTCTGTGAAATACACGGTTTGGATAAGTCACATGTTGGGCTTTGGATAAGTTTTAGGCTCTGTCTCTCATTTGTCACTGGATCACCTTTGTTGAGTTGTCTTTGGTGCATGTCCTGCAATAAGTAAATGTGACTGTTTATTTGTTTGTTTTTCAGTTAAACTAATTAATTTTTACTTTTTATATGTTTAACAAATTGTCAAATTTGTCTTATTTAGACAGCTAGTTTTGGTTCTTTAATTTGATTGGATACCAAGAGTGCAGAAGTTTTATTTATTTTTATTTATTTTATTTTATTTTTTCATTTATATTAAGTTGCATTACATTGGAACTATTTTTGCTGCACTACTCATCAAAACAACAAAATAACTGTGCATATTGTATATAAAATATAGATTACTCTTATAGATTAACTTATTGTTTATAGAACTACTCATCTTAATAGCAATATTTTGTTTGATATTGCTTAAATGTATCTTACCTGCATGACAAAGAACCCCATGACTATGGAATTGATTGTACCCAGAACAGCCTCTGGGTCGAAATGATACATTTTATTATTGTAATCCATACAATACCAATACAAATGCCATTTTAATCATTATAACTAGCCAATTAAGCAAGTGATAATGTACAATCAGTTAGGCCATTATTTAAATAATCCCCTGCGTGAAGCTTACTACATGACTAGTCACTAAGTAAGTCAATAAATGGACATACTGATTAGCGAAAACATGGAGTGATACAAGAGACACAATAATATCGCAATGCAGGAAATTGGTTGCCAGAGGCAATATACATTTTTGTTCATATTATACATAAGAAAGCTAACTGATCAAGCAGAATCACATATTCACTGTCAGATATTTAATGCATTGAATTGGTTAAAGATGATCGTAAATGATTCTCACCTTGCATGTTGGATACCAGAAGATGTTGTCCCCAAATAACCACCTGTCTATATGCGCGGCTGCTCCTCCTGTGCAGTTGGGGTATAAACCGTCATCTCCAATACCACCAGCTCCTAAATAACCACTAGCAGAGAAAACACAATGTAATATGCACTAGCTTTCAAATCAAAAGTTTAGGGTTGGTATGATTTTAAATGTTTTTGAAAGAAGTCTCTGAAGCTCAAAAAGGCTGCATTTATTTGATCAAAATTACAGTAAAAACAGTAACATTGTGAAATATTATTACAATTTGAAATAACGGTTTTCTATTTCAATATATATTTTAAAATGTAATTTATTCCTGTGATGGCAAAGCAGAATTTTCTTCAGTGTCACATGATCCTTTAGAAATCATTCTAATTTTTACATTATTATTAATGTTAAAAACAGTTGTGATGATCAGTAATTTTGTGGAAACCATGAAACATTTTTCAAGATTTTTTAATTAATAGAAAGCTCAAAAATAGCATTTATTTGAAAGAGAATGTTCTTGTAACAATGTAAAAATCTTAATGTCACATTTAATTAATTTAATGCAGCCTTGCTGAATAAAATTCACTTCTTTTAATTTCCTTTTACCGACCCCAAACTTTTGAAGAGTAATGTATGAGTTCCTTGTCATTCAAATTAATATATAATAGAAATGTAACAATTCATTATTCGGTTTATTTTTATAGCGCTGTTCAAAGCACAAAGCTTTGCAAAGAAACAGCCAAAGGCAACAGTGACAAGAAAAACATTTATTGAAAAGACTTTGGTTTAATTATTTAGAAGGAAGTGTGTTTGGTGGTAGCAAAATTTGAAGCTGCATTGTGTTGCAACATAAGGACAATGACTGCGAGGTCAAAATGTTTTTTATTCAAGCAGAGTTATCAGCACTCTGCATGTGATCGTCAATGTCATGATGGGTCAGACACATTGAAAAAAATCTTGAAGGAGAGGAGGAGGAGGACGTGAATGGAAGGTTGAGCGGATACGAGGAGAAAAAGCGAGAGAGGCAGAGAAAGGAAGATGAATCCTTTCTCCCTGCCTCCTTTTAGTGCATATGACAGACTGAGATTGGCTAATTATCCCCTCTGAAGCGGCCGCCAAACACTCATAAATCACAGATCTCATAAGAGCTGCACAACACGGGCTTGTACGGCACGCACCCTCGTGCGTTCACCAACTCACAAACACAACGCCACACAAATGACCATATTGCAATGCATATAAATGCGCATTTGTGATGTAAATGTACAACATTACCACCATCCTGCATATATTCTCAGCGGCGCGCTTGTGTAATAATGCCAACATATATGTCAACCAAGGAATTAGCTTGATGTATGAATGACATTATTATGTTAATAAAGCGATGAACTGCAGTTAAATCAGTTGACAGACACATTACACATTAATTATTGAATGCACAGGATTTATATTCGATATTATTGTGTTTGTATTGTTGAGTGTGATAGTTAATCTTCTTCACAAATGTGTAAGGTCAAAGCCTGACGCTAATATGAACTCACGTGGGGCAGCTTGGAACTGGCAGTAAGAAAGTGAGACACAACCACATGGTCTCCAGCAACACAATGAAGATCCACTCAGGCCAGTATAAAACCAAATCTTGAATGGGGTTCCACCAGTTTTGCTTGAGAACATGCAAAAACAAACAAACAAACAAACAGGGTTAGGAATCATTCAGTCTTGCATGTATATGTTATAAGACTCAATAGTAATAAGCTATTCAAATACAATTATTTGACATATTAACATCATCTTACTGTAACCTCTAGCAATTAATCATTAGTTCAGAACAAGTGTCTTCCTGTACAGATGTCTGATTTCAGAGAAATGTGAGCCATAGAGATTAACCCACCTCCCTCAAGGGGATGTCTCTGTGGGGAGAGAAAGTCTGCATCAGTGCCAGGACAAAATAGGTGAAACTCAAACGCTGGAGCACTCTGGGTATCCACAGCCAGGACCAGGATACTAACACATTTATACACACACACACAAATATAAACATAAATATAAATATAAATATAAACATTACTATTAACATAAATATAAACATTACTATTACAGACTATTGATGGAAAAGCACACTCACATATAATGTATTTTTAATAGGGTTGCATTTAATAGTAGTCAGCAAGCAAGTCAGTGGAGGGCTTTGTACAAGTGCTTTTCCTATAGATTATATATCTTCTTTTCTATATATTACTGCAAAATATTGTCAGGATTTTACAAAATTTAACAGGAATTTCTTATAGCAACGCTTTCAGACTTTTTCTATGAAACCAGTGCAAGTTAGTCCATTTTCTGTCATAACACAAATTATCTAAAATACACTATATTGCATAATAGCATATAAGTATATAATATTTGTAATATATAATATTATATATCACTTTTATACTTAATATACATTTTTTAAAGTTAACATATATTGGAAACTACTGATATATAATGTGTATTCATTTAACTATACAATAGATTTTTTTTAAAAAGAAGTTCTATTGATCAAAGAATTCTAAGAAAAAAACAGTTTCCACAAAAATATTAAGCAGAACAACTGTTTTCAACATTGATGACAATAAGAAAATTTTCTTGAGCATCAAATCAGCATATTAGAATGATTTCTGAGTAATGGCTGTTGAAAATTCAGCTTTGCCATCACATGAATAAATTACATTTTAAAATATATTAAAATAGAAGACTGTTCTGTAATACTATTTTACAATATTACTGTTTTTACTGTAGTTTTGAATCAAATAAATGCTGCCTTGGTGAGCATAAGAGACTTCTTTCAAAAATATTAAAAAACATACCTACCCCAAACGACTGAAATGTACTGCATATATACATCAGATTTTTTTTTAAAATTATATATATATATATATATACTGTATATATATATATATATATATATATATATATATATATATATATACACAGTGGGGCAAAAAAGTATTTAGTCAGCCACCAATTGTGCACGTTCTCCCACTTAAAAAGATGAGAGAGGCCTGTAATTTTCATCATAGGTATACCTCAACTATGAGAGACAAAATGAGAAAAAAAAAATCCACAAAATCACATTGTAGGATTTTTAAAGAATTTATTTGCAAATTATGGTGGAAAATAAGTATTTGGTCAATAACAAAATTTCATCTCAATACTTTGTTATATACCCTTTGTTGGCAATGACAGAGGTCAAACGTTTTCTGTAAGTCTTCACAAGGTTTTCACACACTGTTGCTGGTATTTTGGCCTCTAGAGCAGTAATGTTTTGGGGCTGTCGCTGGGCAACACGGACTTTCAACTCCCTCCAAAGATTTTCGATGGGGTTGAGATCTGGAGACTGGCTAGGCCACTCCAGGACCTTGAAATGCTTCTTACGAAGCCACTCCTTCGTTGCCCGGGCGGTGTGTTTGGGATCATTGTCATGCTGAAAGACCCAGCCACGTTTCATCTTCAATGCCCTTGCTGATGGAAGGAGGTTTTCACTCAAAATCTCACGATACATGGCCCCATTCATTCTTTCGTTTACACGGATCAGTCGTCCTGGTCCCTTTGCAGAAAAACAGCCCCAAAGCATGATGTTTCCACCCCCATGCTTCACAGTAGGTATGGTGTTCTTTGGATGCAACTCAGCATTCTTTCTCCTCCAAACACGACAAGTTGAGTTTTTACCAAAAAGTTCTATTTTGGTTTCATCATTCTCCCAATCCTCTTCTGGATCATCCAAATGCTCTCTAGCAAACTTCAGTCGGGCACGGACATGTACTGGCTTAAGCAGGGGGACATGTCTGGCATTGCAGGATTTGAGTCCCTGGCGGCGCAGTGTGTTACTGATGGTAGCCTTTGTTACCTTGGTCCCAGACTCCCAGCTCTCTGCAGGTCATTCACTAGGTCCCCCCATGTGGTTCTGGGATTTTTGCTCACAGTTCTTGTGATCATTTTGACCCCACGGGGTGAGATCTTGCGTGGAGCCCCAGATCGAGGGAGATTATCAGTGGTCTTGTATGTCTTCCATTTTCTAATAATTGCTCCCACAGTTGATTTCTTCACACCAAGCTGCTTACCTATTGCAGATTCAGTCTTCCCAGCCTGGTACAGGTCTACAATTTTGTTTCTGGTGTCCTTTGACAGCTCTTTGGTCTTGGCCATGGTGGAGTTTGGAGTTGGACTGTTTGAGGTTGTGGACAAGTGTCTTTTATACTGATATCGAGTTCAAACAGATGCCATTAATACAGGTAACGAGTGGAGGACAGAGGAGCCTCTTAAAGAAGAAGTTACAGGTCTGTGAGAGCCAGAAATCTTGCTTGTTTGTAGGTGACCAAATACTTATTTTACCGAGGAATTTACCAATAAATTCTTTAAAAATCCTACAATGTGATTTTCTGGATTTTTTTTCTCATTTTGTCTCTCATAGTTGAGGTATACCTATGATGAAAATTACAGGCCTCTCTCATCTTTTTAAGTGGGAGAACTTGCACAATTGGTGGCTGACTAAATACTTTTTTGCCCCACTGTATATACATATATATATATCCTGGTTCAGTTCATTAAATAATAATATATAGTTGTAGTTTCATTATACTGTACAACTACTGTGAATATACAGAAACCCAGTAACAAGAAATATAAAATAAATTTTAGATAAGATTTTTATCTAAGGTCTGAAAACTTCTAGGAGTTGTGTTGTTTTTCACTGAAGAGCAGATTGATGTTCATAACACAGTCTAACGATGGTTATGCTGACACAGGCCCAGGCTGAGGTGAGAAGTCTTTCACTGCAGGACTGTAGAGGTGTGATCTACCCTGCCGGAGACTAATAATGCTTATCTGAGGAGATGCTGGCGGGGAGGGTGATGGGAGCGAGCGATATAGAGCGAGAGATTGATGGTAATCTGCACATTAGTTAATTGAAAACCTCTTTGTGGCACGTACAAGGGCCACAAGAAACAATATAATACTGATCATTGATCCAACAAATCAAATAAAAAGCGGAAACTCTCCACCTCTGCGCATGGAGACAGGAAGTGGTTCGGTGACTAATGGTATCTGTCAATTAAATCCCATATGCACACACTTTCTAGAGCAAATCCGCTGTGCAGTTTATCAATCAAAGAATTGACAGTCAGTAATTTTGCAAAAAGATTAGTTTACAATCAACATCGTAATGCTTTAAAAGTGTTTACCTGTGTTTACTGTAGCTCAGTGCGAGTTAAATTATGAAAGGAGAAACAGTAGGGTAATTATTATGCAAAACTGGGACTGTTTGGTAGATTTGCAATGGACCATAGATAAAAGCATTAATGTTTCTATGATTGGCGTTCTTTAGGTTCCAAGGATTATAATGGCTTCAGTGGCCAAGCAGAGACAGACCGACTAAAATCCTCACTGGTGCCATGTTTAAATAGATCATTTAGTCAAATGATTTTCGATGAATTGTAATACATTTTGTTGCATTTGAATGCAGGTATACTGGGGAAAATGGTTTCTAAACATCATTGTGAGTGATCCACAGGCTGAGGTATCAGAGATGGAGAGAGTAAATTTTGCAGTTTAGGGCAAAAGCTGTAATTACATTACATGAAGTTTCATAAAATCCGCTGTGCAGCTGGCATGATGAAACCCTATCTGTGATAATTGACCATTAACGCCAGGCTTGTTTTTGCTCTGTGCACCTCTGTTCAACGGCTCCAGATATTATGATTGCCACTGGATCACTGGAAAGTATCACAATATTTTTATTAACTTAGTTAAACATCCATCCTCGCAGACAGCTAAGCTGCTTTGGCTAATGTATGAGCAATGCTCTACACTGACCTGTCAGACGGCTCTCCCTGCCCTCCTCGCTTTACCCTGACAGTCCTAATGTGCTGCTGTGAGACCCTGGATTAGAAATTTTGGCTTTCTTTCTTTCATCATTAACAGAGGCTAATAGGCTTCATCTGCAAAATGACTTGAATATGTAATGCTTTCGTATTACTTGAGAAAAAGTTAAGTCTTTGTTAATAAGGGGGCAGATTGAAGCGTGCAGGTCACTCTTTGTCTGGTATCAGTCACCGCCAGCCAGAATAGAACAACAACTGTAATGAGTCTTCTTGCTTTCTATTGTACTTTGAGAAATCCAATGCAATGCAAGCAGAAGCATCACGCCATTTCAAATAGAGGCATGTGCATCATTGACTTTTGTGGACTCTCAATGCAACTATACTATTATTGTCACTGAAAATCAAGTTGAATAAATACGAACACATACAACTTTCCCATATAAAATATTAAAGACACTTTTTCATACAACAAAAACAGCATCTCCATCAGTTCAGATGCAGGTCAGGATTTAAAGCTGAATTCCCCTTTAATTCTAAAAAAAACAAAAAACAAACAAACAAAAAAATGTTAAACTTGACTATCCCATTTTACATCTATAGAAAAAAAATTAAAAACTGCAACTAAAAGGGCACTAAGTGAACCAGCACCACCACTGTTGCCCTTCAAAAATAAAAAAATAAAATAAAAGTTATGATACAACTGTTGTAAAAAAAAAGGATTGGAAAATATGTATAGCCTACTCAATCCATCTCTTGGGCTGTAGTTCATGAAGCAGAACCCGATGAGCATCAGGACGATGGTTCTCCAAGTAACCTTGCGAAGGAGCTGTAGCCATGGAACACCTTTCCTATGCATTGAGGTGAATGCTAGCACTACAGAGGTACCTATGATAAACACAAACCTTGCCAAAGAATTAAAGACAGCATTATTGTACATAACATACTGTGCATCACTACATATGTATGCTTTTGGATCCTATTTGCACTGGTAAATGCAAGATTTTTAGTAATTCAAAATTTTGTATGTCAAAGAATGTTTAAGGAATGAGGGGTAGATTGTGTATGTATGGCTTTTTATGAACAATTTTTCTCCTTTTACATTTCCATACCAAACAAACCCACAATTTAAGGTGGTTACTATATTTCTGGGGTCTCTATACATAAAGGAATCTGCGTTCATTTCATCATGCAGGCCTTTTTTAAAGTAGTCTCTGGGTATTACAAGCTTTATGTATACTCTCAGAGAAAGAAAGATTAATTGGCATAGGCAAAGCATTTTAAACGGTGGTGGGTTGGAAAAGCCTTAAATCTGAAAGGTTCTGAAGGCAGATCCAAACTGTTGGACTGAAGTCCCACTCTTTCCATATTAATCTCAAAAATGGAAAGTAATAATTCTCCATCGATTCATTAAGTACATGCTGGCAGCTCACCAAGGCATCACAAGATCAGCTACTGTGAGACCTGTAACATACATGGAAAAAGACATTCACACACATGAAAACACACCACACACACATCTGATGCATGTCTGTCTGCAGTTGCCAGAAAGTTGGCTGTTTGATTGACATGTAGGAAATGCATTATCTTATTGCTGAATGACTGACAAAATTAGTTTTATCCTCATAATCACACTTAATTGTAAACAAATGCTGTCACTCAGAGTGTAATAACTGATGATAAAAGATTGTGTGCCCTTAAAAACATTGTTTTCTCATTATTTTTCGATTTTCAGACAGCAAATGATTTATAAATGCTCACACAGCCATGACAGAGGAAGCCTCACAGTAATATGAAAATCCATCTGCTTTCCCTTATGATCAATACAATTCTGCTGATATGATGAAGAGGCCATTATGAGCCTTAAATTGAGTTCATCTGTGAATACTCCAGGAGATGTGCTTCGTAATAGACCCCCATTAAAATTTAACATGCGACCCCTTCTCATCTGCGTCCTTTGAGGATGTTCATCCAAAAGTTATACCGTAGATGTGAAGCGTAAAATGCATGCTGAATTAAAGTGTCTCTTTGATAAAGCAGCACCTTAAATGTAAGCATCTGATATCAGTACGTTATGTCTTTGGTAGTCGGTGAAGATTTATGAGGCATCATTTTAGCTTTCATTTCTTATTGGATGTACTTAATTAGTGGTATTCATCTAAAAATGCCTAATTAATAACTTTAGGGCACATATGTAAGTGTGTATTTCTAACTTGGTTCTAATAAAAAAAAAAAAAGGGCTGAAAATGTTGAATGTTTAAATGAAACCATATAGTTTTAGTTGACAGATTAAAAGACTGAATGTTCAGAAGCACTTGTGTTCATTGAGTGAATGATTTTCGTTTATTTCAAACTAGAATGACTTTGGGAGGGAGTCAGTTGTGAACTCAATAATGATTTACTGACTGATTGGGTCTAATTAAAATTTCTAAATCACCATTGAGCTTGAAGCTGTTTTTCGAATCTTTTTGACTGAAAATAGTTCATACAGAGTTATTAGTTCCTGAATCGCACATCACAGCTTAGAAACAACTGCGAGGTGATATTAGACAAAACTACATATATATATGCATATGCAGTCAGTTCAGTTGCAGCCTGGCAACCTGTATAGACTAATAATTGTAGATATCATCCCAGATCAGCATAGTATGTAACCAGTCAGCAAAATAACTCACCATTCCAAGGTGCATGTTGGAAAAACCAGTAATTACCTCCACCGTAGTTCACAAATACCATGACCGTCAGGGAGAATCTGTAAATAAAATGGCACAAAAAATTTAATCAGAATATGGACTGTTTTTTTATTAATATATATTATCTAAAAATAATATTAAGCAAATATTAATGCTTAATACTGTTAACAAGCAGAATTTCAACAAAGATTTTGACAAAAGATGTCAGAAGCTCTTTGACTTATTGATTAATTTTTCATTTCATTTTTCTCATTTTTATTTTTTATTTTTTTGCTTTTGTTTGTTTGACCAAATGACATTCAGAATATTCTTACAATTTATACCACATACATTATCATTTAAAAGTTTGGGCTTAGTAAGATTTAGCAACGATGTATTAAATTAACCAAATTGACAATAAAGACAATTATAACTCTTAAAAAAATAAATAAAATAATAATAATAATAATAATAATAATAATAATAATAATAATAATAATAATAATTAAATAATAAAATGTATATATTTTTTTCAAGTTCTTTTGCACTTAAAAAAATTTATCATGGTTTCCACAAAAAATATTAAACAGCACAACTGTTTCAACAGTGACAATAATAAGAAATGTTTCCTGAGCACCATATCAGCATATTAGAGTGATTTCTGAAGAATCATGTGACACTGAAGACTTCACATCATGTGCCATCCTGTGCCACCACAGGAATAAATTACAATTTAAAATATATTTAAATAGAAAACAGTAATTTAGATTGTAATAATATTTTACTGTATTTTTTTTATCAAATAAAATAGCTTGAGCATAAGAGACTTCTTTAAAAACATTAAAAAAAAAAAAAAAAATCTTACCAACCCCAAAATTTGAACAGAAGTATACAAACAAATAAAAAAAAAATTGATAAATTATCTTTATAACATCCTTTGATACCTCAGCTGTCATTTGTACATTTGAGGTAAACTGTATCAGTATTATGGATCATAAGGCCAGAAGGTGTGGCATTTGTGTTATACATCAGAGACGAAATGCTGTGTAAGGTAATGCAACCTAAGCATTATGAATCACTCAGGAAATGAACGGTTGTCCTCTGAATCGCCTCACCCAGAAGTGCTGACTAAAGCCCTCTGCTGTAATTTATTGTAGACGTGTAACTTAGCGCAAGGAAGCCAAGCTGCAACTTACTGTGCATGATGGAACACTACATTGAATTAGCAGTAGATGCTTTTTACTGCACGTCAGAAAATGCATGTTTGCACTATACAGCATAAATATTCCCGTGGACATGCAATTGATTTTTGTGATCAGACCCTGAGACAACACCTCAGCTATTAAACTGACAACACTCGGATTGTGGCGTTGAAGTGTTCTCTTTGGTTTCTCCGTATAAGAACATACTGAGAAACCAAAGTACTGCATGGAGCTTCAGATTAACTTCATTCTATCTAACCGATCTAAATTTTTCCTCACCAAATTCAATTAGGAGATCAGAACAGAGACTATTACTGCTCCTTTTAGGCCTAACCTGCTGATACAAGATTTTAATCACATGCCATCCTCTAAAGAGCACTATTAAAGTAAGCATGTCTTTGTCTTTCTTCTCTCTCCCTTTTACACACATACTCTTTCTCACACACACTTTGCGACTGCATCCATTAGTATCCATAGTAACGATGACGAAGTTTAAGTCATTTTCAAGATGAGACTATAGCACAATGTTTGCAATATAGCATGTTATAGCCAATCATTTTAATTAAAACCCCTCAGTGTCTGGGAGGCTTTCGCTCTCTTAAAAAACCCTTCCAGGGCACATTAAGTATTTTATTGCTCTAAGCTTCCTTTGTTTTTCTGTCATAACCTGTAAGTTATCAAAAAACTGCAACAAACACTAAAACAATGTTGTCTTTGTGTTGCCTCTTATTAACCATTGTTGTTAACAAGTACAAAATGCATTTTGGCAGTAACACTCAGTGTATATTTATCATTGTCATTTCATCCCAGAGCTATAGCTCTTTGTAATTCCTGAGTGGGCACATTTGTAACTTATACATACTGCAGTTTTCACTGTAAAAAGCCTGAGATTTCAAATAAAACTAGTACAGGTAACACTTGAATACTTACATTATTAAAATAAGGAGTTGAATAACATGACTTGCAACTGGACTACAATCTGAAAATGATTGACATTCAAATTAAATTACGTAGTTGATGCTAATTTGTGATTTGTAATGTATATAAACACATTTGTGATTTATATAAACTGCAGTTTCCACTGTAACAAGCTTGAGATATCAAATAAAACTAGTGCAAGTAAAATTTATGTACTTAAATATGTCAAACTATTAAAATCGAGGAGCTGAATAGCATGCAATGGGAGTATGATTCACATTCAAATTAAATTACATAATTAAAATTCAAGTTGTTCCAATCCTGTATGAGTTTCTTTCTTCTGTTAAACATAAAAAAGATATTTTTTTTAAAAATGTGGGTAACCAAAGAGATGATGGTCCCCATTGACTACCACAGTAAATGGGGACCATCAACTATTTGGTTACCCACATTCTTTAAAATATCTTTTTTTATGTTCAGCAGAAAAAAGAAATTTATACAGGTTTGGAGCAACTTGAAGGTGATTAAATGATGATAGGACTTTCATTTTTGGTTGAACTATCCCCTTCCTGCCAGTCACTAAGAACAAAATCTTTTGATGAAGAGTAAAGAGTTGTACGTTAGCACAATGTCTTGTTTCCTGCACAGGGTATATTTAACTAAATGAGCACATTTTGAAGTATATTTGCTGTTAGCGTAACTTATCATCACAAAACCACCAGCGTCAATTTGTAATCACAAATATGAGGAAACTGGCTGCAGGCTTTTTGGCTGGCGAGATTAAAAACCAAATCCTTTTTAAAAAATTAAAATGCAAGCAGAGTCTACAGTTATACTATATATCATGTTGATGGCAACTGATGAATTGAGGGTGCTGTTCTTCAGCTCTGAGGAAAAACCGTAGCCGCAACAATTTCACCAGGGCGGTGGACAGATGACAGATGCTTCTGTCTTCAGTGAAAAGTTTTGACTCATTGCTGGACAGGCCATATTTCATGTTATACAGCAAGGGAGTTGCAACACTACAGGCTTTCTCTAGGTTGATATTCTCACAAAGAGCCAAAGACATCCACTGACATTATTAAGTTCCATGTTTAGCCAAATCAGGGATCCCATGTGTATTCTGTAGTGTTGATTTTGTTTTGGACCCGCGATAGCTGCAAAGCTCTTGTGAAATATCATACATTTGTTGCAGAATCCAATATTACCTCGCCATCATCAATCAACGGACCTGACAAGCCAGCTGTGATGTCATCCTCTGAGTCTATATGCATGAGATGATGTCTATATCATATTCAAATTCAGCACTCTAGCGCCAGATTACAGAATACTTATGCTGAAATGAAGGAAACGTCGAAACAAAGAACCAAAGTCTCCAGCCACACTGATAAAACCATTAGGCCTAACAAGGAAATGGACTGTTTCATATCCAAGAGTAAAAGCAGGTATAGATTGAGTGGAACATCTGTTTTTATCAGCACTGCGGTTTACAAGAAATATCATTACGAATGTGAATGGAGCATTTATGAATTGCGCTAAAAGTTTCACATAAAGAGGCTGGAACAAAATGTATGGCAATTCTAAGAACCATAAAAGCTTGGTTATTCTTACTGTCACTGATAGTACAAATTGCCACTGGTGATTGCTATCTGAAAAGAACTTTTGCAACACACATTGATTACCCATTACACAAATCTTGATCTTGGAAGTCACATCCTCTCCAGCTCCAGATCTACAGCCTGCTGAATATGTGCTGATATGCTGTTTGTATTATTACATCAATTACTGGGAAGTGAGAGGTCAAAGCCGTAGCAACTTCCTGTTTTGGGTGAGGCGTGCGTCTGCGTTTGCCCCCCGAGCCACTATCAGGCCCTGCTGGGCTTCCCGATTAAATCACATCACCCTTGCTCAACAGCAATCCACTGTTCCCCACCACAGAGGCAAAATATATTAGAGATGATGCCTAGAGTGACCTCTGTAAACAATGGCTTGCGTGAGTGTATGTCCAGCATGTGACCCCTTACAATCTCTTTAGTCCCACAATACATTCTCTGAGCGAATGTGGTCATCAAGCCAAGGACAATTGATGGGTAGTAATAAGTTCATAGAATTTAGAGAGTTCAACTGGTTCAAAATTAAGTTTACCATTTTAGCCAAACAACTGAAAAGTCATTTTTTAGCATATACCCTTGAAATGTGTCCAGTGACTTCAGTCTTGAAGACTTTGATTTGCTTTTGTCCACAGAATGTTCATTATTTGCCTCATCCTAAAAAACAATAATCAGTTCAGTATGACATTAAAAAAAGGTAATTTCTAAGATTACAATGGTGTATTTAATAGGCCTTCATATCTACTAGGATTTTTTATATGTATATTCTTCATTAGCAACATAGGAGCGACATATTGGCATGAAAATTATTGAAACCATATATGTAATTAATTTTAAATATTTTAATTTTAAACTAATATATATATATATATATATACATATATATATATAATATATATATATATATATATAAAACACACACACATGCATAAATACATATATACTGTATACATACACATCACATTTATAAATTTATATTTAACATTTATATCATATATCGTTTATTGTATTAGCATTTGATACTGTTTTGTCAGGAAAAAGTACTGATTATGGTTTGTCAAATGAGCATACTATAAATAAATTAATGTTCAAATCAGTCGTTGCTTTGGCCACGTTTGTGGAGCATGAGAAGCCTACATGTTTGGGAAGCATGAATAGTTTCTCTCATTTCCAAAGAAATATGTTCCCATTCACCATATGGTCTTGTGATGGCAGTGAGATCCATCACAAAAGGAATTAGCATTACCCTCTTCCTGCTCTGGCTCGCCACACAACTGGATGATAGGCCGCAGACAAAGCTAATCAAACTTTCAGACCACGACAATCAAACAAGATCTCAGAAAATTAAACTATATCCGCTACAAGGCTCCTTGTATATCTCTATCAGCCGTTTGCGATTTAGATGTGATCATCCTGGAAATTGCAGATTACAATTGCTATGAACTAAGCATAAACAAATGCACAGTGTATGATGCATAACATCTGTTCCTATTGTATCATGTATGAACTGTTTGCCCTCACCACAGTTCTATGGAGTTTTGAGATCCGTGACGGCAGATACGGTTCTTTATCCTCTGTGTACATCTGCATCTGTAGTGGTATAAGACAATACAGGTGCATCTCAATAAATTAGAATGTTGTGGAAAAGTTAATTTATTTCAGTAATTCAACTCAAATTGTGAAACTCGTGTATTAAATAAATTCAATGCACACAGACTGAAGTAGTTTAAGTCTTTGGTTCTTTTAATTGTGATGATTTTGGCTCACATTTAACAAAAACCCACCAATTCACTATCTCAAAAAATTAGAATACTTCATAAGACCAATAAAAAAAAAAAAAAAAACATTTTTAGTGAATTTTTGGCCTTCTGGAAAGTATGTTCATTTACTGTATATGTACTCAATACTTGGTAGGGGCTTCTTTTGCTTTAATTACTGCCTCAATTTGGCGTGGCATGGAGGTGATCAGTTTGTGGCACTGCTGAGGTGGTATGGAAGCCCAGGTTTCTTTGACAGTGGCCTTCAGCTCATCTGCATTTTTTGGTCTCTTGTTTCTCATTTTCCTCTTGACAATACCCCATAGATTCTCTATGGGGTTTAGGTCTGGTGAGTTTGCTGGCCAGTCAAGCACACCAACACCATGGTCATTTAACCAACTTTTGGTGCTTTTGGCAGTGTGGGCAGGTGCCAAATCCTGCTGGAAAATGAAATCAGTGTCTTTAAAAAGCTGGTCAGCAGAAGGAAGCATGAAGTGCTCCAAAATTTCTTGGTAAACGGGTGGAGTGACTGGTTTTCAAAAAACACAGTGAACCAACACCAGCAGATGACATTGCACCCCAAATCATCACAGACTGTGGAAACTTGGAAACACTGCTTGAAGTCCAGTGTGGAAACACTGGACTTCAAGCAACTTGGGCTATGAGCTTCTCCACCAGACTCAAGGACCTTGGTTTCCAAATGAAATACAAAACTTGCTCTCATCTGAAAAGAGGACTTTGGACCACTGGGCAACAGTCCAGTTCTTCTCCTCCTTAGCCCAGGTAAGAAGCCTCTGACGTTGTCTGTGGTTCAGGAGTGGCTTAACAAGAGGAATACGACAACTGTAGCCAAATTCCTTGACACGTCTATGTGTGGTGGCTCTTGATGCCTTGACCCCAGCCTCAGTCCTTGTGAAGTTCACCCAAATTCTTGAATCGATTTTGCTTGACAATCCTCATAAGGCTGCGGTTCTCTCGGTTGGTTGTGCATCTTTTTCTTCCACACTTTTTCCTTCCACTCAACTTTCTGTTAACATGCTTGGATACAGCACTCTGTGAACAGCCAGCTTCTTTGGCAATGAATGTTTGTGGCTTACCCTCCTTGTGAAGGGTGTCAATGATTGTCTTCTGGACAACTGTCAGATCAGCAGTCTTCCCCATGATTGTGTAGCCTAGTGAACCAAACTGAGACCATTTTGAAGGCTCAGGAAACCTTTGCAGGTGTTTTGAGTTGATTAGCTGATTGGCATATCACCATATTCTAATTTGTTGAGATAGTGAATTGGTGGGTTTTTGTTAAATGTGAGTCAAAATCAACACAATTAAAAGAACCAAAGACTTAAACTACTTCAGTCTGTATGCACTGAATTTATTTATTACACGAGTTTCAAAATTTGAGTTGAATTACTGAAATTAACTTTTCCATGACATTCTAATTTATTGAGATGCACCTGTATAATATTGTGAAATCAACTTTTTTTAAAAAAAAAACTGTGTTTATGTATAGTTTGCCTACTGTTCAAAAGTTTGGAAGAAGTGTCTTATGCTCACCAAGGCTGCATTTATTAAAAAAAATAAATAAATAAAATAAAAAAATAAATAAATACAGTAAAAGCAGAAATACTATGAAATAATATTGCAATTTAAAACACCTTTCTTTTTTTAATGTATTTTAAAATGTAACTTATTCTTGTGATGTCAAAACTGAATTTTCAGCAGACATTACTTCAGTCGTTAGCATTAAATGATTCTTCAGAAATCATTCTAATATGATGCTTTGATGCTCAAGAAACATTTTTTATTGTTATTAATGTTGAACAGTTTAATGTTGAATAGTAAAATTTTTTGGCGAACAGAATGTCATAAAATACCATTAATTTAAAATAAAAATCTTTTATAACATTATAAATGTCCTGACTGTCACTTTTGATCAGTTTAATGCATTTTTGCTGAATAAAAGTATTTTTAAAAAAAAATCTTACTGACCCCAAACGTTTGAACAGCAGTGTAATTGGAAAAACAGGTAATATTGTTACCTGAGTATATAAGGCAAAGAGGCCCAAAATACAGTGATAAAAGCCAGAATCAAGAAAGAACAGTGCTGAGGAATCAATATAAAATACGTAAGAGCAATGGTTATACAAACTTCTACTGTGTCTTGTTTTTGAGGGTTATTTCAAGGAGAGCTTGTTTTTATTGTTTATCAATAAGGATTCTGTGAATGTTTTTTGAAGACAGCAATTAGTCATTTACAGTAATTAAAAAGTAAAGGGTTACAAACATGTTCAGTTTCTACAATTGTCTCAGCCTTCGCTCTGAACAGCCTCTGTCACCCATGCTGTGCCACGAAGGAGCTCTCAAGAATCCAGCAGTGTCCTTTTATGTAATCTGAAACCAGTCTATAGGCGTACAATCAATCTATGAAACCCTAGCCTTTGGTCTCCAATAAGGCCATGTACTGAGGCAATATTTTCACAGTGCATGATGGAATGGATCATATCAGCTGTCAGAGGCCGTCCTCCATGATACTGACTGCTTAAGGGAAGGTGTAAAACAGGAAGGAAAAATGCATCATATTCCAAGTATTTGGAAGATGTACAGACATCTTTATTGAGTTTGTGTATACTATGAGATAAAACTAAAAATCAGACTGAAGTGAGATCAGGAGCATTTGATATACTTTTTCCATAAAACTAAATTGAGTTCAACATTGTTACATAATGCTTACATAAGGCCTAAATTGGAAGCCCACCGTTTATCATCTTTTATAATCAAAACATGGACAAAAACCCTCACACAGAATATCATGGCTAATCAAATGGACATGTTGCACCCGGTGATCTCAAGCCATTATTTTCAATGGGACAGTGGAGACCTTTTGCGGAAAAACAAACATAGAAAGGAACATTTGATCAAAGTGTGAATACACTTGATGACACAAGGGGAAACAGTGAAGCTGTGATGATACTATAGTGATGACTGAGTGCAGGAGCCTGGACAAACTGGCCCTGAGATAAATAAACACTGCGTGCACAGCCAACACTGTGCCCACTTAAGAATACCTTTAAGTATGTCATGTTTGTCATACCTCAAATGTCCTTTAACTTAAACAAGTAAAAATGAACCAATATTCAAAAACAGCTACTTTAATCCAGGGGTGTTCTCACATATATATATATATATATATATATATATATATATATATAAATAAATAAATAAATATAAATACACACACACACACACACACACACATAGACACATAAATTATGTAACTCTAATTGCTTAAGTTGAAAATCAGCAACACTTAAAGTTACTCTAATTTGAGCAGTTCAGTCCAAATGTTAATTAGAGTTTAAGGTTAAGCAGACCAATTACTGTATGTTTGTGTAATTTACTGCTTGTATTCAACACAGATCCAAGACTCAGGTCAGAGTTTCTATTTTTCAGTCCAAGACAGCCTTAAAATATCAGTCTGGAAAGAGAGAGAGAGAAAAAAAAAAAAAAAAAACACGAACGTGATCACTCTGGGTAGTGCAATTCAATTGAAAACAGACTATTTTTTTTTCTTTTTTTTTCACTGTCCCCTCATCAGTTCTTCTTAACATCTGCTGATCACTAGCATCATTACTTAAGATGTGAGAGCCCTTTGGAGTTGGAGTGTAATCACCAGCCAGTCCGGCTAATGGAAGCTCATCATATAGCCGGGAGTTTAGTCACTCTGGCCATATATCTGACAGATAATGGCTACTTGGCCTTAAAAGTCTGATCTACAACATAATCTGCACTATTGCAAAGTAGACGGCGCATTATGGAGCGTGGTGCTTTCAAAACCCTATTATGCTTTAATCCTTCACGCTCCTCTAATGTATTTCCCACAATGCTCCCCTCCCGGGGCATCTTCCAAAACAAACATGGCAGAAAAGCTTTTCTTTGAGCTGTTTTTTTTCAAGAAACGAGCAGTTTAGCTGATCAATACAGTCTCAACTGACTCCTGGGATATGAGAGAGGCGCTTTCCTTCTGAACTCAATACGTGTCTTTTTGATGACTTATTTAATGTTTTTAATCACACAACATGCACACTTGTACAGGTATGCGTTATTCAGACTCCTATCAACAGTGAGAGAACAGGTTACATCATTTAGCAATTCAGACTGCCTCATCCAGAGAGAATAATGGCCAGCTTCCTCAAATGTCTGACTCAGACTAGGGAGGAGAAATAATGTCATCAACATGTAATAAAACACTGATCCATCCATCACACGGTTATAGTCGTGATGATGGTTATTGAATTTTTAATGTTTTGTTTAAAAAGCTTTCCTCTTTTTAAACGTTATTTACAATTTCTGTTACACATCACCAACATTTTCAGATTTATGAATTTGTTGTTTTCTTGTTAACCATAAATTGTTTGCTGACTGATGTACGTAACCTGTCATGTAACTGTTTAACTAAAGTAGTCCAAAAATCAACTTTCACCTTATATTTACAAAAACCAAGCTGATTGATATAGTCCATCACCAACATTTTTGTATTTTATGATTGTACTGTAAATATAAATGCCTCTTTGAAGCAGCATGGAGTTGGAAATAAACAATGACATACAAGAGGCTGAAGGGGACCATCTAGAGGGAAACGGAGAGAACTGCAACTTTTGAACCCATTTCACCTTTTTCATCCCTCAAAATGTGCACTATAAGCCTTTATTGATCGACCTGGGAATGACATAGCGCCCGGCACATTCTTTGGGGGAGAAAGTAAATCAATAATGGCTTGGTCTGGAAAGGGACCTCGGTATCGATCTTAAAGAAGCCCAGGACTAGACCCCAGCCGTACGGTGGGAGAGATACTGTGACTTGTCTTATGAAATCAGACACTCCCAACAACCTATTTGAAAACGGCTCAAACCTTGATGACTGATTGAAGCCCAGGTTGTTTGTAAATATTGCTACGGTTTCCTCCTCCTAACATCCCAGCTGGGGTTTGTGAGAGGCCCCCAAGCTTGGATGTTTTAATGGTCTTTTTCATCATTATTCCAATGTCAGCTTGTTAACCCCAAAATGAGGTGCAATCAATGCACAGTGAGGTATTCTCCAAAGAGCAGCACTAAAGCCAGGTCACATTCAAACACATGGTCATAAATAGTCTCAGTGACTGCAAATGCAATTGGCTGCTATTAAGGCTATATATCTAGTCTATGTAAGGTCCTTCTGTACCTGATTTATAAACAGGGTTATTGAAAAGACTTCAGTTAAAAAGGATCATTATTTAGGATGATGTTAGTTAAATATGTAGCAAGTTGAGGTGTAGTTCAAGGTGATTCTTACCTGCACAGAGTGCCATTTCCATCCACAGGTGCGATTTTTAGAGTCAGTGTGAATTGTGTGCTCACCACTACAGAAATATTGCTCTGCCCATTCCCAATTGTGGCAAGGGGCTGATAAAGACACTGTAGAAGAGGTAGATTGCAGTCGTTAAATAGTATTTCTTTAGGGCCATTCTACAGAATTGGTGCAAACTGCTGTCCCAAAGTCCAAAAACACATTTAAAAGCATTTAAGTATTCAAATCTTATATGTTTACTAAGATCCTTTTATTATCTACTGAAACCCACAATAATATTTAAAATATCAGTAAGCTTAATATATATATGAAATCATCATTTATTAGGTTCTTTCAATTGGGAGGTTGCTGTCCCGAACCCTAACTCCTAAATTTCAATCAAAATGATATTTAAATAATTTTTGCATTTTATTGCATTGTTGTTTTTAAAAATATATTTTTGATTTTTAAAAAGTGAAGTTCAAACAAATATTTATTTTATAATTTCTTTGTAAATTATGAAACTTTATGTAAAAGAATGTGTCCCGCATTTTCATGTCACTACCGAAACAGTGTATGTTTTAGTCCATTGGCTGAGAATGATTTTAACTACACCCCTACATTTATGATCAGGAATTATTTATGTGTCACTCTTTCTCATAGCTACATCTACATAGTAGATAGGCCCCGTCATTTTGAGGTAAATGTGTTCAAAACAGGGCCGTTTCTAGCCAATTTGACGCCGAAATCCCTATAACCCGTGCCACTCTTTATCACAATCCTGCTAAAATGTAGTGCCAGTACGTGCGCTCATTGGCGCCCCTTCAGCTGGTGGTGCCTTAGGCGACCGCCTAGCTCGCCTATGCCTAGAAACGGTACTGGTTCAACAGTATGAAAAATCTGTGTAACTTTAAAGAATGTTACTACTGAACACCATTTTTCTATAATTAAACACACTTTTTTGGGAGATATTCCATAACATTTAGTTTTTATATGTTTACAACTGTTCAGAACTGGGCTAGGTAACGTATCGATTATGTATGTAATCCTCATTCCCTGAAGGAGGGAAAGGAGACGTCACGTCAGATAACCGAAGAATCTCACTTAGAAAGACCAATCCACTTCGAGCGTAACTAAACGAGACAATGCACATTGGCATGCGATGACTGCATCCAGCTGCCGCTGATCACAGAGTGAGTATAAGTAGGCAGCAGGTGCAGCGCATATTCAGGTTTTCGCTGAGGAGCCGAGCTGGTGACCAGGCAGCTCATCAGTGGTACAGAAGCCATAGTGATGGGACGTGACGTCTCCGTTCCCTCCTTCAGGGAACGAGGGTTACATACCGTAACCGAGACGTTCCCTTTCAGTCGGTCACTCTGAGTCATGTCGGATGACCGATGAATTGGGATCCCTACCAAAGGGCCACGGATACTGCCCCTTCCAGTGTACTGTGGAAGCCTCCTGTGCCCCTTCTTTTTGGCGCAGGACAGGGCTTACCACAAGAAGACCAGTTACTGTTGCTATGGCTCTACCCACTCAGTAAGACTGGATAACACTGGGAAAACGTACCTGTTCCACTTGGAACAGGAATGCTGCAGAAGCCCCATCCTTCCCGAAGGAGGTTCAGAAGCATTTACACATATGAACATCCGTTTAGGTGCATATGGAAAATCAGGGTGATTGTAACCGTCTAAGAAAAAATGGCAGAAGTTGCCGGGGAAACACGGACTCTGGAGTTAAACCGTGGAGTTACACATATGGGATCCATTTAGGTCTCTACATACGGAACCCAGCCCTCTACCGGTTCTCAGGGATTCATCGAGTGAGGGCCTGGCACCGGACGCTCCACCATGTCTGGCTGCCAAGGGTACGGAGGAACTCGACAAGGTCTACAGTACGGACTCTCTGGAGCGGTTTTAGCAAGCCGACCCGAAACCGGAACCTCTCAGTGCTTCTACCCATTTGAGGTGAGAACACAGGAGGAAACTGGCTCCCCACGGAGGCTATAGAATCTAGCGAACGTGTTGGGGGTCACCCAGCCCGCAGCTCTACAAATATCCGCCAGCGAGGTGCCGCGAGCCAACGCCCAGGAGGATGCAACACTTCTAGTAGAGTGAGCTCTCAACTTGAACGGGCAGGGCACACCCTGTGCCTGATAAAACAGGGTGATGGCATCTACTATCCAGTGGGCTATCCTCTGCTTGGAGACGGCATTCCCCTTCTGCCAGCCTCCGTGACAGACAAAGAGCTGGTCTGAGGTCCTGAAGCTTTGCGTCCTGTCAACGTAAAATCTCAATGCTCGGACGGGACAAAGCAAAGCTAGGGCTGGGTCTGCCTCCTTCGGGGGCAGCGCTTGCAGGCTCACCACCTGGTCCCTGAAGGGAGTAGTGGGAACCTTGGGCACTCAGCCGGGCTGGGGCCTCAGGATTACCTGGGAGTCAGCCGGTCCAAACTCTAGGCACAAATCGTAGACTGAAAATGCGTGCAGGTCCCCTACCCTCTTGATGGAGGCCAGCGCAAGCAGAAGCAGAGTCTTCATTGAAAGAAACTTCAGCTCGACTGTCTGCAAAGGCTCGAATGGGCCCTGCTGTAGTGCTCTGAGCACTAGAGACAGGTCCCAAGAGGGTATAGAGGGGGGCCGTGGAGAATTTAACCTTCTCGCCCCCCTAAGGAACCTGATGACCAAGTCATGCTTCCCCACCGACTTCCCTTCCACAGGGCCGTGGTTGGCAGCAATCGCAGCTACATAGACTTTAAGGGTGGAGGGAGACCGCCTTCGTTCCAACCCTTGCTGCAAGAAGGACAGCACGACTCTGATCGGGCACTTCCGGGGGTCTTCTCGGTGAGAAGAGCACCATTCGACGAACAGGTTCCACTTCAAGGCATAAGCGTGTCTCGTAGACGGTGCTCTCACCGAAGTGATGGTGTCAACTACCTCTTGGGGTAGGTCACCTAGAACCTCCGCGTCCCGTCCAGGGACCAGACATGAAGTTTCCAGAGTTCTGGACGCAGGTGCCATAAAGTACCCTGTCTCTGAGTCAATATATCCTTCCTCAGAGGAATCTGCCAAGGAGGGGCTGTCACGAGGAGCATCAGTTCTGGGAACCAAGTCCAAGTGGGCCAGTACAGCGCCACGAGCAGGACCTGCTCCTCGTCCTCCCTGATCTTGCACAATGTCTGTGCGAGAAGGCTCACTGGGGGAAACACATACTTGCAAAGGCCCCGCGGCCAGCTGTGTGCCAGTGCATCCGTGCCGAGTGTTCCCTCGGTCAGGGAGTAAAACAACTGGCAATGAGAAGTCTCTAGAGATGCAAACAGGTCTATGTGAGCAAATCCGAAACGTCTCCAAATCAGCTGGACCATCTGGGGATGGAGTCTCCACTCTCTGGGGAGCGCAGCTCGTGACAGCTCGTCGGCTACTCAGTTGTGCAAGCCCAGAATATGAATGCAACAAAGCGACCTCAGATGCTTCTGACTCCAGAGGAGGAGGTGGCGGGCAAGTTGCGACATGCGGCGGGAGCGTAGACCACCTTGTCGGTTGATGTACGCAACGGTCGCAGTGTTGTCTGTGCGGACCAGTACGTGTTTGCCTCGTAAACGCCTCTTGAGACAGTTCAAGGCCAGGCGTACTGCCAGCAACTCTAGGCAATTGATGTGCCAGTGCAGTCGGAGGTTTGGACAGGCCCCCAACACTGCAAGCCCGTCGAACGTGGCCTCCCAGCCGGTGGTGGAGGCATCCTTGTAAACCACGGCATGCCTGGAGACCTGTTCCAGGGGCACTCCTGCCTGGAGAAACGAGAGGTCTGACCACGGGGTGAAGGTTTGGTGGCAGGCCGGTGTGACTCGGATCCAGTGAGTGCCACGTTGCCACACCCACCTTGGGACTCGGCCATAGAGCCAGTGTTGAAGCGGTCTCATATGGAGCAGCCCCAGCGGCATAACTGCCGCTGCAGCTGCCATATGACCCAGGAGCCTCTGAAATTTTTTCAGTGGGAACAATTTCGGTCGATTGCTGCAACCCAATCTCGGGACGGATGCACCCGAAGATGCGCTTCTGCGTGAGCATCTTGAACGGAAACCTGTGAAGGGCTCGGTTCAAGACGTGCAGATCCAAGATTGGCCTTAACCCACCGTCTTTCTTGGGTACAATGAAGTAAGGGCTGTAAAACCCCGTCCTCATATTGGCTGGAGGGAGCAGCTCTATCGCATCCTTCGCCAACAGGACTGCGAAGTCTGCACGCAAAACAGGGGCATCTGCCGCCTTCACTGAAGTGAAGTGGACGCCCCTGAACTTGGGTGGAAGCCGTGCGAACTGAATCGCATAGCCGAGTCAGATGGTCCACAGTAGCCAGTGAGACGGGCTGGGTAGCGCTACCAGGCACCCAGACACCGTACAAGCGGGACCAGCGGGACCACTGATGTACCCGTGGTGGGGCAGTGAGGTGGAACGCAGGGACCCTGCCCGTGGCGGACCGAAGAGGGATCTGAGTATGCGGTGCAATGCTTACCTAGTTCCTGCTGCCCACTGGCGAGAGAGGAGGATGAACCGAACTTTGTCGGCGACCCTGTGGTCCGGTGCTGGTCCGTCCGTGGCTCTCCATGACCTCTTGGGACCCAGAGACAATTGTTTTTTTGTCGAGATTTTTGGGAACAAAAGATTCTCCACTCGGCCCTCCTCCGGGGGAGGGAGAGGTGCATTCACCACCTCCCGAAAAGCAGTTCCCTCTCTGGGTCGCCCGTCCCAGGGCCTCTTGCTCTTCCGCTCACTGCCAAGTTTGACGGGGGCCAGGACAGGCAGGGTGGCCTGCCTACGCCCAGCTCCACAGCGCCGCTTCTGGAGGCTGCTGCAGATGCGGCGCAGGAGTGGAGGCGGACGCAGGGGGCCGCCTTCGGTGACGAGCAGACTGGGGCGCTGTAGCCAGCGGATGAGTGGAGGCAGCTGCTGCCCGCCAGGGCAGAACATGTTGGATCGCCTTAGTCTGCTCCTGTGCAGCCGAGAACTGCTGGGCCATGTTCTCGACTGCGTTGCCGAAAAGGCCGGTATGGGACACAGGAACCTTGAGGAACCGAACTTTGTCGGCGTCCCTATGTCGACCAGACACAGCGAGGGTGATGCTCCTGGACCACAAGTGTGGATATCGCACGACCCAGAGAACTTACGATAACCTTCGTCGCTCAGGGCGTGAGGTCAGCTGCGGTTTGGAGCTCTTTCAGAACTTCCGGATCATGACCACCTTCGTGCAGGTCCCTCAGTGTTTTTAGCCTGAAGAACATGCAGTAACGCTGTAGTGTAAGGTGGAGGCAGCTTCTCCGCAGGCCACATAAGCGTCACCGGACAGACCAGACAAGTACCTACAGGCCCAGAAGGGGAGGCATGGTTTGCCCTGCAGGGTGGAGGCGGTATTAGAACACAACTGCATCACAACCAACCGCTCCACCGGGGGGACCCCTGTACACCCCCTAGCTGCACCACCATCAAGGGTAGTGAGAGAGGAGGAGCTAGCAGGTCGGTTTCTGGCAGTAAAAGGTGCCATCCACGACCTGGTAAGCTCCCCATGCACCTCCGGGAAGAGAGGCACCGGGGCAGGGCACTGAGAACCAGTGCGAGCTATCCCGAGAAACCAGTCGTCCAACCTCGAGGGCTAGGGACACAGTGGAGGTCTCCACTTGAGCCCTACCGTCTTGGTGGCCCAGGAAAGCATAGCCGTCATTTCCTGATCCGACTCAGGCATTGCTACCGCCGGCGCAGCAGTGCAGCCGAATCTTCCTCTCCAGAAAGCTCCGGCTCACCCTCCGATGCAGCAATCGACATCGGGAGGTCGTCGGGAGGAGCGCCAAAGACACTGCTGGTACGCTCCTTGTAGATGGCCCAGCACGTTCCATTGGCAGCTCAACTGGTTGCAGAGCACAAGAGGAGCAATGGTCCCTCGAGGGTTGGTTCCCTGGAGGGTTTGTCACCACTGTAACCCTCAGACCACCCGTGCCACTGCCTGAAGTAGTCCTCGCCTGTCTGAAGCCAGGACGAGAACCAGATCAAGGCAGAGGCAACAGAGCTCCGCTCCTTTGTCGAGGTAACGGAGCCTGGTCCGCACTCCGAGATGATCATCTTCCCACAATGAGAACATGACTTCCTGGGCTTCCTGCCCAGGCAGCTGAGGCAGCGATTGTGACCATCACTCGGCGCCAGGTAACGACCGCATCTAGAAATGCATGGGTGACACGTTGTCTACAGCAAGATCCACATCGTCTTTACAAAGACGTAACATCGAGTTTGCCAGATGCAACGTCGTCTTTAAAAAGATGCACCCGTGAATGCTCTTTTAGGGAAAAAGCTCTTTTAGCGTGCTGAAGCGCACAGGAGAGATGGCCGCCTGCAACACAAACAGGGGGTAATGCAACCTGATGTGTGCAATCCATTCGACACGAGAAGAACCACCGCCGTACCACCAGCACGAGAGTCTTCCGAAGAGCGTGCTCAACTCGTTGAATTCACTCGTCAGCAGAAGTCAGGAGCAGAACAATGTAACCGCTTGGCTCTGAAGCGAAAAGCTGAATATGCGCTGCACCTGCTGCCTACTTATACCCACGCAGTGATCAGCGGCAGCTGGATGCAATCATCGCATGCCAATGTGCATTGGCTCATTTAGTTACACTCGAAGTGGATTGGTCTCTCTAAGCGAGATCACAATTCGTCGGCCATCCGACGTGACTCGGAGTGACCAACTGAAAGGGAACCATGTGCTGATTAGCATCTTTGAGCTTGGTTCAAATGTATCTAAAATTGTCACTACCGAAACATGTCATCATTCTTTCAGAAGTGATAAAAGGGAACACAGAATCCTTTATTTGGGGGAAATAGAGAAAAATAAATAAACAAAATTTTAGTAGGCTACTGTTATGCAATTTTTTAGTAGCCTATTTTAGTATGTTTTAGTAGTGTAGGTTAAAATTCCGTAATGTGATGTGGTCGCTATACCAAAACATTACTGTTACTACCGAAAATGTGCTGTCACAACCGAAACATGGGATATTTTGTCAAAAATAAAGTATACTGAATTATCAACAATTAAGATGTTATGATAGTGTTAGGTTCAATGTATATTTAAACTAATGAATCCTTAGGTTTGAAATCAGTATGATCAACTTTTTGCCTTTTACAAAGAAAAATTGGATCAAAAATACAACAAATCTCATAAATCACACTTGAAATATTGTTAAAATTGTAATTGTTATTGATTTACCTCTGAAAACTTAATAAAATAGAAACACACACACATATATATACATATATATATATATATATATATATATATATATTTACAAGGAAGATGTAAGCAAAATCTTAACAGGTCCGTATAACCCTTCTTATTAAATTATATATTACTGTGTTTCAGTAGTGATGAATTTGGGGAGAAGACAAATATTCCAAAAATTTCTGAAAATACAATATGAGAATTAACTGCACAATTACTAGAAATTTGTACCTTGGATATTGTACAATTTGCATACATACAAAATTTGTGGGAAAAGACTTGAATATTAATTATTTTAATATTATTAATATTAATTTTAATATATTAATATTAATTTAAAATGAGCTATTTTTGACCATTCAAGCAGGCACTACAGATTTGTATGAGATATTACATAAAGGTTTATATTGCTCACAAAACTTTTAATGCATGAAAGTTCAACCTGTACATACATATTGTACATGGATTTTTATTTTTATTTTTTTTTGAAAATGAAAAGTTACTATCAAGACAAAACAGTTTTGAAATACCTAATAACAGTAATCTGAGGTAAACACTAACGATGTACGGAAGTTCGCTATGGAATATTAGCAATGCCTCATCCATTTTCAGCTTGTAAACTAAAAAAGGACAGAGACTGCAGCATGAATACAGTGAATATGCTTATTTATACATATTTTTAAAAACTTGAATATCATACCCATGCCTTACCTTCATGGCTTCTCTCACACAGCCTGCTGAGAGAAGAGTGAAAAAAGAGAAAACATGCATGATATTGATTGTCTTCATTGTTAATCCCAAATCTGCTGTATTTCTTTTTCTTCTTTTTGTGCAAATGAAAATAAAGAGCGCTCAAAGATCACCATACATGTGATTACATGTGATCTTTGAGATGTGTTGGACAATTTTATTACCAGAAAACACCACAAAAAGATTGACCAAAGAAGATAGGAAGAATAATTGACTAGGGAGTAGCATGTGCTAGATAAAAAGAATAAAGAACACAGCTAAAAACAGCTGAAAAGCATGTAAGTATGTGGATGATACTTAATATTCATAAAAGGCACAAATGAATCTCAATGATCTCCAAAACGTGTATAAACTTAGAAACGAGAATAACGGAAATTATCTTGATCAAATTAATCTTATCTTATCAGGAGAAAAAGCAAAGAGACAAAAGGGAAAATGAGGACTTCTCATATTTGTACTGTCTGTCATGTTAAGTCTGTGTCTTTGTGTAACCCTGGATGCAGGGGCGCCGTTAGGGGGGATGCAGAGTATGCCAGGCATATGGGCCCAGACCGCTAGGGGGCCCCAAATGACGACTTTGGTTATATTTTTTATTTTATTTTTTTATTTGAGCGCGTCTTCTAGCACTTTAAAGGACAGATACACCTTGCCAATTTGCCATTTTTTTTTTTGTATGGCTGTTCATAATATTTTTTATTAAATGTGACCAAATTTCACTGTGAATGAATTACATTCTTGAACTGACCCGCATGCGCAAAAGAACAACAAAACGGCATAAGCGAGCTGTCATACGGAAGTAAACATAGAGGCCACTGAATTTTTAATAGTTTACCCTAATTTTACGCGTTTACGCTTTCATTTATAAACTGATGTGCCACGAAAGCCAGCAAATTCGCGAGTAGGCTATAAGGAGGAGGAAGATGAGAAAGAGAGCAAAGTTTTTAAATATTTACAGTACGACCCCTTGTTTAGCTTGTAGAGCTGTCACTGTAATAAACCGTAAAACAACACCACTGCCTCTCCCTGACTCCCTTCTGCAACTAAAGAACTACTGATATGTAAAATCTTTGAAGTGACTCCCGACACCGTGGAATACAAAAGTAGCTGTGTCAAAATAAACAAAAACAATTTATTATTTGACAATCTAAAATCCTCAACAAGGCAGCCCAAACGATGTAACAGGCAACGTGATGTCTGGCCCTTCCACCCCCAAAAGTTCATTAGAGTTTTCCCTATTTTCCTCGCTTTTATTCGCTTTAAATGCATGTGCGCATTTTACTTTCACTTTCGAATTAGCGGCAATTCGGCATCAACTGAATGAACTGACAACAACAAAACAGTACGACAAACTCACTTAGGCTATATTAAACATAGAATGTTTACACAGAATGTTTAACATAGAATGTTTAATATATTAACAAAGCGAATACAAACACCATGCTATCAGGCCTAATATAAAATAAATAACTTACACAAAATATAAAACACTGAAAATCAGCAAACATTATTAACAAATTTATTTGGTGGAACCAAAATAAATAAGAAACGAATGTTAAAAAAGCTTCCAAAATCATCTTATATAAATGGCAAAAGTCAAAAGGCCTTCCAAAGTCTAAAATATTTTTAAAGCAGGCGCTTTTATATTTCGTTTCGAAACTAAATCTTTCGCTAACTTGTCTTTCTCACCTCACTCGTCAGCTCGACTCACTCTCCTCACGTGATAAATGAAATCCGACTCCTGCAGCTGATCTGAGATGCGACTGTTGTTCGGCACATTGCATTGTTCAAAGTAAAAAAAAAAAATTATGATGTTAGTTTTAATAAATTTAAAAAAATGGTACAAACAAGGAAATTTCTCTGGCATTTCGTTCTTTTTGCTGTATCGAAAACTTAGGCTACCGAACCGTGACACCATGTGTCCTATCGAAACGAACTCACTGCTCTTGACTGAATAATTTATGATTAATATATAGCCTATTTATACAGTGAAGAATATGCAATGTTATTTTACATTTGATTATTTAATTTCTGTACTTGAACACCTACAAATCTAAAAACCCAAAACATCTTTAATTTGTATCTTTGTTCAGTTTATTTATTTGTGTTATTACTTGTAATTTGTTCATTTGTTCTTCTTAATTTACTGACTGTTCACTTGTCTTTAATAGGCTAATGTTTGAACTTTATATTTGTTAGTAGTTTTTGCTGTGATATTGAAATTGGAATCGTGAATTGTAAAAATTTAACTGGTATAGACCTATAATTCTGGTGTTATTTAAGCTTATTTATTATAATACAAGATAACGGGTCAAAAACAATTATAACTTTTGTTTTTTACAACAAAGTTAGGCTACTTAGGCTATAAAATATTTCAGTGTTACTTGAAATAATATAAATATTAACAGATGAATTATTTAAATTTCTTATAATTATTCCATTTCTTTCAATTTCTTATTATGCGTTAAAAGCAAAAAAATTAATTAATTAAAAAAAAAAAAAAATCATGTGGAAGAAGGGGCCCAAATTTGTGTCTTGCATACACTCCTTAAAACTCTTCATGGCGCCCCTGCCTGGATGAATCTTTTCACTCAAAAGGGATAATTTCCCGTTTTGCCACATTCAGTCAGACATAATAACATTAAATGACACGCATTTTTTCCTGAACTGACGCTTGCTATTAGAACTCTCTTTTTTTATGTTTTTCGATATGCATGAAGGCCGGATAAGTCCTTTCATCTGTGTCCAGTTTGTTCATTTTGACTATACCCTCTTACTCTGGAAAGCAAATCTCAAACACATTCCTACTTCGTTCAGGCTTTTGTCAGGGCAGCTGCAGCAGCAAGAGGGCCCATATATTAATATTCAATAGTGCGTATGACGTTACCTGGTGACTTTTCAAGAGCGTCCAATCACGCAACTAGTAAATATTCATAAGACGTCCCTTCACAGTAGTAGGATTCGTAAAATCGCGTTGTGGAAACAGGTTGAAATCCAGCTGCTTGCACGAGACCATATCAGCACTACACGCACAGCACCCACAACATGGTAAGAAAAACATATAAAAACCTTTTTAATTTTATTATTCTTATCGCACGTGGACTAACAACCACTTTGTACATAACTCTCAAACTTGCAAATAAATGCATCACAAATGAAACGCTTCAAATATATTGGAAATGGCTGGGCAGGTATGGTGTTATTTTTATTTTCACATTCATTTTTAAAATCTGACGTTTTGTTGTCCTATTACAGGATTTATATGAACTTGAACTAACAATTTTTAGACATAATCGAGTAAGGGATTTTTTTTGTCGGTTCAAGGTTTTGCCATATAACACTGTTCGAGCAGATTTTAAAAGCAAATACTATAGTGCGCATGTTGTCTGTTAATCATTTAATAGAACAATCACTGCCAAGCTTTCATGGTTTTACTTCGCTTTGTTTTCGAGCCGTGTCTGTTCGTGCAGCAGCATTAGTTCAGCAGATTAGACTGTTGCTAAGAGACCTGTTGATGTCAGACAGCTTTATCAGTGTTGGAGCTTCATTATGACTGACATGTGTGTGTGTGTGGTTTGCACAGGCGCTCTGGCGCAGTATACTGATGGTTCAGTCAGGGACAATAGTGTGTGGATAGTGCAAAAGAAAATGCTGACACAAATCAACTTAATTTCCCTTTCACGCAATTAAAGGTACACTAAAGTTTAGCACAAGCTTATATAGAAAGTCTATATTTTCAGGTCAGTTACCTTTTTATAAATGTGTATTTTAATGTCTTCTTGTAACAGACATGTGTTTGAAGCCCATGTGATCTTTACTGAAAGGGCAAAAAGGAAGAGTTAAGTAGTTGAGGAATTTCATTACTCCAGCCACCACAGGAATATGGTGGAAGCTCTTAAAATTGAAAATGCAAGTCATCATTGTTTCCATATGGGGTTTACAACAACCAATCACAGTGCTTTTTTCTGAAACATCCCCCTTGGAGTGGTTGCTTAAGAGTATGAGTGTTTGCAAAACTGTTTAAATGTTATGTGTTCTGTTAACAATTAATGATTATATCGAAGTATGTTCAACATAATGATTATAATAATTATTTAAATCATATATTTAAATAATTTATTTTCATGCACACACAAGTTAAGGTTAAATTATTAAAATTATTAGAAATTATTTTAAGTAATAATTTCCATCTTTATTTGACCCTCTAACTCTATCACTCGCTATTCTAATTCTATTTTATCTATCTGTCTTCTTTTTATAAAAAAAACACACACACACACACCCTTGACCCTCTATCAACTGCATATTTATTCTCTAACTGCTACTTTTTCTTTAAAAACTAACACTAGCTTTCTTTTTTCTATTATATCTACTTTTTTTCTAAAAAAAACAAAAAACAAAAAAACACTAGCTTTCTTTTTTCTATTCTATCTACTTGTTTTCTTAAAAAAAAAAATCTTGCTATGTGTACTGCATTAGGCTAACTGAGACTTGTCATATCGCTTGCGTGTTGTTGCTATTTTGTTGATTTTGATTGCTTCTATTGTCCTCTTTTGTAAGTCACTTTGGATAAAAGGGTCTGCTAAATAACTAAATTTAAATGTAAATGTAAGTAATATATTAAATAATATAACTGAACACACAAATTGTAAATAAAACATTTCACAAAATTAGTTTTTACTGTATTTTTTATGTATGTGTATATGTAGGCCTATACACATACACACGCACACACACAAACACTACATTTTACTCACAAGAGACGGCATGGATTAGTATAATATTTTCTTACCATAACTGTTTTAAACACTCAGGCTGGGAAGATCCAGACTCTTACTATGGAGGAGAGAGAGCACCTCCTGCCCATGATGAGGAATGCTCAGTGGGTGGAGGTGGTGGGGAGAGATGCCATTTACAAAGAGTTCTTCTTCAAAGACTTCAACCAGGTAATAACCTCTGTTAAACTGCCAAGAGAGATTAAGTCTATAAAACTATTCAGTTGTATACTTCACAGTTCATATACATGCTGCTTGCACAATGCTAGAACATGCTCTTTCCCCTTTAGGCTTTTGGGTTCATGTCCAGAGTAGCACTACAGGCTGAGAAAATGGATCATCACCCTGAATGGTTTAACGTGTATAATAAGGTAAATAGATAATACCGCACATCAGCATACCATTTTTGAATACGTTGAGGGTCATGGCTGTGATTGCAGTAGTGTGTTTATTTTTTAAATATAATGATAATTATAAATGTTTGAAATTTAGTATTCTTGTAAAAATATAATTCAGAAAGTAAATTATATATTAAATAAAATAAATTGTATAATTATTTCTTATTTATTTTTTTTTTACAAATGCAAAAGTCAAGAGACAAAAAGTTTCAGAGAAGTCAAATTACATTTTCACAATTTTTTTTTTTTTTTTTGTTGGAAAAAAAACATGCTTAATTGTCAGTAAGACTAGGAATGTGTATTCATTTAATTCTATTGACTCTATCCTGTCTGCTTTTTTTCTCTGGTAGGTTCAAATCACCCTCAGTACTCATGAATGTGGAGGACTCTCACAGCGTGACATCACCCTCGCAACCTTCATAGATCAGGCCTCTGTCCTCTGAATGGACCCTGTCACTTGACAGCTTGTCAGTCAAGCTCTGTAGCCTGTAAAACTGGACTAAAAATTGTGAAACTTCATTTACCACAGTTATCACCATATCAGTTTTGACTGTGTGTAGTCTGCCTGTTACGCCTAATCTTTTCCCAATAAGTATTAATGGAATAGTCAGGAGATATTTCATCTTTTAAATCATTTTACATTCACACAAACGTACTACACATCAGAGATGAGAATTGTTAGCACACTAAAGAGACCGGTCAAGCACTATTACCTTACTGTGTTCTATGGCTTAAAGTCTAAATATATGGTGCCTTTATTTTCATTCAATGTGATCCAGCGATGGCATGGTTAGTGCCTCAGTTAATTGTATTAAACTGAATATTTGCCAACTTTGGCACTGTGAAATCAATGTATCATCTGTCAAAGCACTTGCCTACTGTTTAATCAATGATGGCACAAAAACCGTATTCTTGGATTTAAAACATGAACAGCAGCTCTGGAAAAACAGAAAAAGAACACAAGGATTCAAAACATGTTTAACTTGTGGTTTACATGGAACGTGTTTTTGTCAGTGTGCTCTAAAGTGACGAAAGCTGCACCTAATTGCTTGCAGGGTTCAAGTTTTAAAAATTCGTCTCGAGGCATTGCATTATTTTCCATTTAGTAGTGCTGCATCTCACATTTAAAAACGGCTGTTTTCTTGAATGATGGTCATGTTTTTGCGTTTAAAAACATGATGTAGTTGAATAAAAATAAAGCCAAAAGTTACAGACCTTTTTATATTTGTACTTTTAACTTAAGCGTTTTTGGAACGCTGCGTTTTTAGAAGTGAGATGCAGGGCATTTTTAAAAACTTCTTAAAAGTTGAACTTAATTTAAACATGTTTTTAGAACGCTGCAAAAGACATGCTCAACACGTCAAGCACATTTACATAGAAAAATAATGGAAAAGCAGTGCAGTGATTGCAA
The DNA here is from genome assembly GCA_039654775.1 of Spinibarbus caldwelli. Lineage (NCBI taxonomy): Eukaryota > Metazoa > Chordata > Actinopteri > Cypriniformes > Cyprinidae > Spinibarbus > Spinibarbus caldwelli. The sequence goes on along the minus strand of CM077243.1, from coordinate 15,846,536 downwards.
CGAGTTCTGAGTGAATGACCCCTTATTCTGTAAAACAGTGAAAAGTAAATCTATTGCTGACCAGCATATTTATTTCAAGACAAGGTTTATTGATTTATATAGGAACAACAAAAACACAGGACAAAATTGAAATGGATTGCATGATATGATAAAGGCCTAGTCCCTGAGGCTGATGTAGCTACTGTGTTAACCTAATAGCACACACCCTGACGTCAGTGGAAGGCATTTAGGTGAATGCTGTTAGTTTTGTGCTTTATACAACCATAACCGTAGAGGTCATGTAATGCTTCAAAAATTCAGATCAAGGTGCCTCAGTTTCAGTAGTTACAGTAATTACAGATTATTGCATAAAGACATTGAAATGCTTCATTTAGGCAAGAAGGGTAACTGTTTGAAGACAAATATCCACATCTACGTCCTAGCCTAAGGCATGTTACGGTTCTTGAGACTACATTGTACTACACTGGTATCATACAAAAGAAAACGGTCCTATTTCCTACTTGAAGCACCCCAAAAAGAGGTTAAAAAAAGTACATGGAAATTACTGAATTAAAAAAAAAACACACACACTGAAATATGAGACATTATATTAGTGATTTAAAATATAAAAACACACACAGTGGTCACAAATATTATAAGTGCTTAAGGGATTACACTGCTGACAAGATCTGGTGTGATGTTTTCATGGTACCATGTCATCACTTCCTCATATCACAAACTTCATGCACAAATTAATTTCCCTTCTTGCTGTTCCAGGCCTTAGCTATCATTCAGCTGAGTTAAGCTGGAACAAAGATCGCAAACAAATACAACACACAAAAGAAAGTCTCATAAATCAAGGGGGTCTTTGACTCTCTGAAAACAGTTGTCAGTGAGTACCATAACGTGGAGCATGACATTGACTAATGATCAAAATGCCCACTTAGGTGACATTTCTCAGGATTTAGACTAAAGGGAAACAATTAATGATTACGTGCACAACTGTCTGAACTATTAGATCTGAGGTAGTTAGGGTGAAATGTGATCACTGAAAACCCAAATGAATGAGAATTTGAACCTGGAAATATGGTTGAACTTCACAACCTGGTGGGTGGATTTGTTAAGTTTTGCCCTGATATAATTTTCCATAGGTAATTTAAAATCAGATATTTTCTCTTAAATAAGATGAATGTTTTGAGATTGGGTTATCAAATCTATTCTAGTTATGGGAAATTTAAAACATAAATAAAATCAAACATTTGCTATACAGGTTCACCTGAGCAGCACTACCATCCAAAAATGGTCTGTTATGTTTTCAAGTTTCTGTTGTGAAGGAGATATTGGGAATATTTCAAAAACTAACACCATGGCTTATCCATGTTGATAGTATTTTGGATTTTAGTCTAATCTGCATTATTTAATTCCTGGAAACCGCTTTTCAATAGCATGTAAAATCATTGTGACAACATTATGCCCTCTGTAGCCTTACAGACAGGACTTACTCTCGCTCCTTAGTCACAATCTCAAAATTTCAGGTGACTATGGCTTATACATAAAATAGTTAGTTGTAAATAGATGACAATGAAGTAAATGAATGATTAGATGATTGTGGTGAACATCCCTTCAGCTGGCTAAGGGTGGAGACCCTGACAGTCAATCTCAGTGCGCTTTGGAGTTGCCATTCAAGTGGTTCTTATGGTTTTTGTGGTGCTTGCTCTGTATCTTGGGCACCTCAGTGCTATAGAGGCAGTCCAAAAAGCCCTGTGAGACCTCAGTCACCATCGATCGGTCAGGAATGGACTGGGCCATGCCATAGATGGCTCCCTACAACATAAAGAGGAAAGTTAATTCAGGGTTATTTCATTATGGTTTATCAGATGGGATCATGTACAAATAGACTGAAGTGGACTGGAGTGCCAAGTGAGGATTTTACCCATCTGTGTTCTTCTGGACAATGATCATTTTGCCTAAAAAATGACTGTATATAAACTCCAAATGTGAAGTTCCACCAATAGTTTTTTTTTTTTTAATTACAATTCTAAACAGAATTTGGTTGGACAAAAATCAGCTTAAATGCAATCTGTTAGAAGTGAATTGTGACTGTGTAGGAATAAATTTTTTTTTTTTTTTTTTTTTTTTTTTTTTAATATAAAGTTTAATCCCAAACTTTTAAACAGTATTGTAGATCAACTCAAAGCTGAAATATTTGGACTATTTTTTGTTAACTTAATAGTGAAAATAAGTGAATGGTATATGTAATGAAAAGGAAGCTCACCATTCCCGTGGTTTTCTCTTTAGGATTCTTCATGATAATGGCTACTTCTCTCTTCACATCACTGATGAACTGCTCAGCCATACCAGGCTGTGTGTGTAGCATTGTGACACAAATATGGATGCTGAAAGAGAAAAACAAAAGAGCCACATACAATAATCTAAGGAACAACTTTTCTGACTTTCAGATTTTCAGCCTAAAACTGGTGCACTGATGCCTTTACATAATAACAATCATTAATCATGATCTATTTGAATTTTTCCTAACCTGATTTTCAGTTTGTTTTAGAGATATTACATTAGTTTGCATAACCTGCACATTCCACATTGAACACATTTTGGTTTTTTTTTTTAAGCATACCTAGATGGGAACTGCAGAGTGTTGAGATTCCAGCCCTTCGAAGTCAGTGCATTAGATAAGCGAAATATATCAAAAACATTGGAGCCTAGTGCCACCACAGACACTTCTGGGTCCCCGAATACAAACACCCCATCTATTTGACGGATTCTGTGGGAAGAGAGAGTTATTTTAAATATGTTGTTTCTGTGCACAGTGCCCTTCCTGGCATGTAAATGTTACCTGCCATGCAAATTTACATTTACCACAGCTGATATAAATTCAAAGCAAAACCTTGCCTGTGTCTTTATTTAATAATGAAATGCCTTTAACTTAAAATTGAGTGTTTAATCTTATTATACATTACTGAAACTCTGTCCTCCAATTTGATACTGTTAAGTGCTTTGACACAATTTGTATTGTTAAAAGCGCTATATAAATAAAGGTGACTTGACTTTCATGTGTTACATGTGTAATATTAATACTGACCCTGCTTTGATTTTGCAGGCTGTCTCAACGACTTTCTTGGTGGCCTCAATGTATCCTTTCTCACCAATGTGCATCATAGTAGCCCAACAGGCAGCAATTATGCCTCCAGGCCGAGAGCCAGCCATGGATGGAGATGCATAAATTCCTCCCTGCCAATCAGGCGCTACGAAATACTGGTAGTGGCGAAATTTCTTGTCACTGTAGAGCACCACTGAGGAGCCTTTGGGAGCATAACCATACTGTGGGGACAAAGACACTGATTTTGAAATAAAATCAACTTTGCATTTAACTTCATGATGACATCTGGGTAGATAACAATAAAAATATTAGTACATTTGATGAAGAATATAGTAAAAATTGAAAAAAATTTTCAGCATTTTCAGCAGCCATTACTCCAGTCTTCAGTGTCACATGATCCTTCGGAAATCATTCTAATATGCTGTTGTTTACAGCTGAAAACAGCGGTTTTATTAAAGTTATTTAAAAAAAATCTTACTTCTATTTATTTTTTATTCATTAATTTTTTTTACCTTATGTGTATCAGCTGAGATACTGGTCACGCCTTTGACCCGGAAATCAAAGGGATCAAGTTTGAAACCCGCCTTTTCCATAAAAACTATTAGGAACCCTCCCAAGCATGCATCCACATGGAATGGGATGTTGTATTTTACTGCAAGCTAAAAGAAAAAATGATATTTAATTATATTTAAAACACACTGCAGATTAATCTATACCACAATACAAAAGCACTGGATTACATGCTCATCTGAATAAGCAAATATTACCTTTGCCACTTCTACTACAGGGTCTATAATTCCATGGGGGAACTGAGGAGCTGAACACACTAGCATTGCTGTGTTTCTAGAGATGGCCCTCCTCATTGCCTATGACCGAAAAAAGTAGTCATTTAAATTAGGTGGACATCAAGCTGGACTATATTTACAAAAATGTGCCTGTTTGTTGCAAACAAACCAGACAGCAGTACCTTCACGTCGACTTTCATGGTCTTCTTGTCCAGGGGTATGTGAATGAGCTTCATCCCAAAATAATGTGCTGCTTTGTCAAATGCTGCATGGACGCTCACTGGCGCAATACTAGTGCATAGACAAAACAGAACAACAACAAAAAATTACACAGTGGGATTACACAACTGCTTTTAAAGTGAACTAATGAGCACCAATTCTGTCAAGTAAAATAAAACTGTAAATACAGTAAAACCAAAGTGCACTTTTAAATATAATGTTGCAGTGTTTATACGTAAATAAGTAGCCAACCATAGCAAACCACTTATATGTTTATATTGCTTACAGTGTGGGTTGACAGCGACTGTTAATTGACCTGAACAGAGTGTTTTGACTGCAGAGGCTGAATGTTTTGACTAGACTGAGATAATACATACATCTCTGGGTGTTTAATGCCACGTTCATGAGCCATGTCTCTGTACGCCTTGCATGCCATCAGGATGCTTTCTGTTCCACCTGAAGTAACCTTTTCATGAAAGGAACACACACAACAAATGGTTCTGCTTGAGTGAACAGGAGAAACTTGATGTTACATGATAAAGTCTTCAGATTTTTAAACAATAGACTGATAAATGAGCAAACGGAGATTTGTTTGGTATTGACTGCAGAGACTCTCATATTGTCCCAAACATACTGTTCAACAGCTTATGAGAGTCAATCAAAAACTAGATGAATGAAATACTGAAGTCAAACCACTTTTGTTTTGTCGCAATAGTAGTAAAAAAAATAAATAAATAAAAATTACTAGACACACAACTTAATTCTGATGCTGTATGAATGTAGTAAATGTAAGCTACTCTCATAGTGTTCTACAGATTCTTTTAACTGTATTAATAATATGCAAGAAACCCTTTTTACAAATGAGTTTAGTGAGTGAGAAATGGGAAACAATGAGTATTTTACAAAATTGTGTAAATGATATGACTTTTGATACATTTTTGGAACACAAATACATCGTTCCTTAAGGGAAGACAGTGAGAAGGACTGACTGTGCCACAGGAGTCTGGCCCTCCATTAAAGAGGGCACACGTCATCCGCACCACTTCTGCCTCCATCTTCCTAACCCCAGGGAACAGGTCTGGGTGGAGGGGGTTAGACCAGGCAAACTCCCCATATACCTTCAAATCAGAAGAACACAAAACAAAATCCAGGAATTATTTCTTATATTACGAAGTCTCTCCTTAATTCAAAGGTAAAGTGAAAATCAAAGCAAGTGTTCCCCAACCTTGTCATATGTATCAACCCACAACCCCATCAAATAGCACTTCATCAGCAATAGTAAGTGGGGGGGAAGAGTACGATTTTTTTTTAAAGAAAGAAATTAATACTTTTATTCAGCAATGATGCATTCAATTAATCAAAAGTCACAGTAAAGATTTATAATTTTGCAAAAGATTTCTATTTCAAATAAAAGTTGTTTTTGAACTTTCTATTCATCAAAGAATCCTAAAAAATGGTCAAGCAGCACAACTGTTTTCAAAATTAAACTACATTTTAAATATATTAAAATAGAAAACAGCTATTGTACTGTAATAATATTTCACGTTTTTACTACATTTTTCATGAAACCAACCTTAGTGAGCATAAGATACTTCTTAAAAAAAGCAAAAACATACTCTTACCGACCTAAAACTTTTAAACAGTACTGTATATTAAATTAAATTGAATTAAATATTATTCTGGGTATAATTTATCTAATTTAATAATTACCAGTATAATTTTTAAAAGTATAATTATTAATATAATCACTATTATTTTATTAAGTCACTTTTTTAAGTTTTTAATCAATACTGTGGGTCAATCAAAGACACATCAGATAGCACAAATATTGTGCGTTTTATCAAAACAAAGTTATAGAAACATTGCACACAATTTTTGCTTTATTTTCTTGAAAAATTAGCTCAATTATGAGATTAACCTTGATTATTTTATTTAATTTTTTTGTCCAGTTTTATAGATTAACGCAAAATCAAAAGTACCCTCTGCAACACACATAGCCCTTGTTGGGATTTACAAGGCCTTTATACCTTCACCAGAAGATCTGTGAGCTTCTCATCCCCCCAGTAGACTGCGCCCGACACTTTGCCTTTCGACCAGTCTACCTCACCTGAAATCATAAGTATGAAAAAATATTAAGGACAGAACAATGGTGGGACACTGACTTCTAATACCGTATAAACTAGTGGGGCATTATACCCTCGTGAATAAACTTGCTTACAAAGAAACTGCACCCATACTGTAGGGCAAATTCAGCCTGAGAACATCTGGCTGAAACTTTAAGAGTTCTGACTTATCCTCAAAGCCTTTGGGCTTTTTCCCTCATTATAACAGATGAGAGTTAGGACAGGCTGAAGGTGACTCACTCAGTGTCTCATACTCCCTGATCTTGTCAAGGAGCTGTTTGTGGGTGAGGCCCTGTGCTGGCAGAAGTTTAGCGTAGCTCATGCCTTCCTTCAGCGTGCATAGACTCATTGACATGTCATCCAATGCCTTGTTGAGCTGATTCTGAATCTGATGAGGGAAAAATTGGAAAGAAAATATTTAATTAAACCTCTGAATATTTAATGAATACAAAAAATATAGGGAATAGAGGAATTGAGGGGAAAATAAAAAATTAATTATGGCTTTGATGTAATATAACTTCTTCATTCAATATAACCTCTTCATTCAAGACGCCCACTAGGGGGCCTCAGCAAACTTCTAAGGGAGATTAATAATTTAAATTATTTTAAAATAATTTAACTTGATTAAAATGCTAAAAAACACATCATGGTGTAAAATTAGTATTTTATTATTATTATTATTATTATTATTATTATTATTATTATTATTTATTTTTTAAAGATTTAAACTATTGCAAAAAAGTTTGTTAACAAGCAGCTTTACCATAATTACAGAAGAACATACCAGAGGAAATAGTATAGCTTATATGAGCAGCCTTTGAATGTTGTGTTGGACAATAGAGGCCTTTAAGTCAAAAAGATTCCCTGTTTTAATGGGTGTTTAGGTTGTAATTTGCAATGTTAAGATGGTTAGTTGCATTCTAATAAATATTGTAAAAGACAAAAGAGATTAAAATCAACCTGCAGTCGGTTCTGACTTGAACCAGACATTTTGCGCTCTGTTTAGGTTAATGACACAAGGTAAACCCTGGAATAAATCACAGGGCCATAATGTGAAAGTGTGTTAAAGGCTTAATTTCCCCTTCAGCGTGACAGTGGTGACTTAATCACTGATCAATGAGACAGAAAGGGAAGTCTGAAGGAAGAAAGGGAACTAGAAAACCACTAGATGCTTACTGTTGCTCCGATAAAAGGGATTTTTCTGATGATTTTAAAGAACTGCTTCTTTACCCTTGACGTCAGACCTAGAAAACACGAAACAATGAGCAAACTGCGAAGACGTGACATGAAATGTCTCCACGGCAAGACATTTTTCTAAATTTGAATTGCTATGAAAAACATTCAAGCCCTGACACTCCTTGAGACTTTCAAACAATCTTTTATTTTCAACAGAGAAATGTACTAAATCTAAAGTTTGCCATGTGAAATTAAACAAATGAGAGACCTCAGTGTAAATGTTTGGCTTTTCTCCCTCAGCTCATGTGAAACCATTGTTTCTGGATGATGACTCAACCACAACATGCAAAGATAAAAAAACAAAACAAAGAAATGGTGTCTAGGTCACCGGTAGCGTATGAAGCTTGCGAGTGGCACAGACTTTGTTATTGTTCAAGAGGCCTTGACATTTTGCAACTTTGTTTTAAGACTTCCTGGCTGATGAATAGCAAAAAAGGACAACATCACTTTTTCAACAATTACATTATTTTTACCTCTCTTGACTCATGGAAAGATATCTTCAAGATTATGTACACTACCACTAAAAAACAAAACTGTATTTCTTTTAAAGAAATTACTACTTTTATTCAGCAGGGATGCATTTAACTCATCAAAAGTGACAGTAAAGACGTATATTACAACAAAAGATTTCAAATAAATGCTTTTCTTTTTAACTTTCTACTCATCAAAGCATCATGAAAAAAAAAACGTATCACGGTTTTCATGAAAATATTAAGCAGCTCAACTGTTTTCAACTTTGGTAATAAGAAGAAATTAAATCAGCATATTAGAATGATCTCTGAAGGATGTTTATTTTTAAAATTAATAGCACTATATGTTGGCGCACTAACCACAAGGCTATTGACGCCAGCATTTTAAAATTTATTTTAAAAATAGTTATATTAAATAGTATTGATTTTCACAATATTACTGTTTTACAGTATTTTTATCAAATAAATGAAGCCTTGATGAAAAAAAAACCTGAGTTATCAATAGCACTTACTCTCTTGTTGAAAAAGGAAGCCCTTTAGCCACACCGCACCAAGTGTGGACAGCAAAGTGGCCGCAATGATCTGCCATGGCTCCAGATCAGCACATTGAGAATTCACAAAGCGCCGAGCCTCCTCTATATACAGCAGCACCATCTCCTTATACACCTCCAAGGCACTCTGCATGAGGAAAGGAGAAATGTTACAGAAATTAACCCAATCTAATTTCTGGAAACCTTAAGCAGAAAACAACATACATACAGACACCAAGAATTGGCTGCTTACCTGCCATCACAAGCAACAGCCACATAAATCAATCAACAAACGTGGATAGAAGATTCAACAAACTCCCTACTACTAAAATTCTTTAGGGTTAAGCACTTTTTGATGAATAAGTATAAAAATGTTGACCCAGATTAGCATAATGACAGCTAGTAGCAAATTAAAATCTCAATAAAATATATTCAATATCACAATTAAATACTTACTATATCAGACTGAGTCATACTTAATTGTCTCAGGAGCTTGGATTCGCTAATGACACTTAAGCAAACTGTGAAAACAGTATGTCTAACTTTAGCCACAAGAAACAAGGAGAGCTTAGTAGATAACCATTTCACTCAATGAGATATTGTTCCCACACCTTATTCATTATGATAAACTGGCCATACAAAACTCAAAGGCTACCAACATAGATTTAAAATGAGTTTCTAAGGATATGGGTGAAACAAACCATCCCCTAAAAACACTAGTTCAAGTCTATTATACTGAACTCCATATTTATAAATAGTTAGTTTGTGTCATTTAAAAAGGCAGTAAAAAGCATATCTTGCAGATGCATTTCACAATCACTATTTTTACAGCACAATGTGGTTTTGCTTGATAACAGCGCAGATTGTGTCCCAATAGCACCACCATAACAGCATACAGGAAATCTGGATGTCAGCTGAACAAAGTCTTAGCAAACCATATTTGTGAGCATGTCAACTCCTAGTCATCTGCAATGAATGAACTTCTCATTTAGTCTTTAAAAGCCTGACTAAAAGCTATAATTTGCATTTTGTTTAATTTGAGCATGTAAAAAGCACCAGATATGCTAAGAACCATGTTATCTTGAATGTAGCACAATAAATGAGGTGTAATTAGATTACTAGATGAATTAAATAAACTTAAAAGGTATTCATTTTCAATCGTTTTGTCAAGGAGATAATGAATGAATCATGCAGGAGCTGAACAACAACCCCCAAATTGGAGTTCTAAGTCCATGACAAGCTCTCCGACAGGTTTAGCAGGGTGTTCCAAATACAGCAGAGGAGCAGGTAAACAGGTCATGTGAGTGAGCAAGTGAAACTTTGACCAGAACTGAGGTGCATCACACGTTCAGGATCCAAATATAACAACAGTATGAAATGTGGAACTCGACTGTGCTGAAGTGAGATCTTTAAAGGCAGCATCTCTATCAGTCTTATGTAACAAGACCTACGGACAACTTCTCAGTGCATAACGTGCCATAAAATGCTGAGATTATGTTATCTTGTGAAAGGGGCAAAAGGCAAGAGCAGAAACACATTGCAAAAGAGATGAAGAGATGTGCACATCTGCTATGTTGTAAAACATCTTCTGAACCTGACAGATAACATGACTGTGGTAAAAATTTATAGAAAAGAGGATGTCATCTAAAACTGCTTGCTTTCAGCAACTAGTGTACTGCAGACAATCACACCCTCTCTAGAGCTTTGATTATTTGTCCATTGTTGAGTCAAAGAGCTCCAAACAGTTTCCAACGGAAATGTTCAGATGTCTAAAGCAAGATCAGACAGAAAGTGCTATAGCAGCTCAGTCGATCTTTAAAAAAAACATTCAAGATCTTCCATAATGCATCCTGTAAAATATGACTATGATAAAGGTTTTAGTAAATAAAATTTTGGCCCACATGCCTAAAAATTTAGTTTGATTTGAACTATTTAAAAAGCTAAAAGCATATACGCCTGCTTTTATCAATGTATTCGTCCACTACAATTCAAACATTTGGGGTCTTTTTTTAAAGAAATTAATACATTTAGCAAAATATGCTTTAAACTGATCAGAAGTGATAGTGAAGACATTTATAATGTTACAAAAATTTCCATTTTTAATAAATGCTGTTCTTTTGAATTTTCTATTCATCTAAAAATTCTGAAAAAATGTTCACACTTTGCACAAAAATATTAAGCAGTACAACAGTTTTTTAATCATTGATGATAATAAGAAATGCTTCCTGAGCACCAAATCAGCATATTAGGATCACATGACACTGAAGACTGGAGTAATGACTGCTGAAAGTTCAGCTTTGCCATCACAGGAATAAATTTCATTCGGAAATATAGTAAAATAGAAAGTTATTTTAAATTGTAATCATATTTCATAATGTTACCGTTTTACTGCACTTTTGATCAAATAAATAAAGCCATAAGTACATAAGAGCAGACTAAAAAAAAAATAAATAAATAAAAAAAAAAAAAATTTACTGACCCCAAAATTTGAACTATAGTGTATATTAAAGAAATATATATAAAATTCAAAAGTCATGAAAGTCACAATGAAAGTGAATGGTGACTGAGTCTTTCATTCCTTCTAATATATCCTTTGAGCTCCACAGAAGAAATAAAGTCCTACAGGTTTGGAATGACATAAGAGGGAGTTGTTTTTGGGTGAACTAACCCTTTAATATAGTTCATTCACTCACATTAAATATCTCAGCATATCACATGAGCATCAGACTAGCCAAAACACTGTCTCAACAGATGCTGCTGGACAGCAGTCAAAACAGATCTGACCCTATTGTACACCCCCTTATTAAGAATAGCACTTCCTCTGTGCTTGAGCTTGTCACAGGAAGTCTTCTGATGAACACATACACAATGAAACAAAATTTCCCTCTCTGCACCTGGTTGTTGCACACAGACAAACGATTATTACAAAGAATTATATGAAGGAAACAGTTTTATAATAGCTCTCACCTGTATCACCTCAAACTCTCCTTTACAAATCACAGAAGACATACACAAAATTTGACATAGGACATGATAATAAACAGATATTGTTTATTTCCCTGTAACCAGGATGACATTTGTCTCTAATAAATTACACTTCAAATGGATAATCATATTTCTACACGTAAGATCACCTGAATTCGCAGGACTGCACAGGAAACATGTTACATCAGATCAAAGTGTCGCTTATAGGTCTGATATATTAAAACATTGTTACAACTCTACAGTGTAAATGAAGTGTATTGACAAACAAAACAAAGTAACAAAATGCAACGGACCTGACAAGATGCTTACATTATACAGTCGAAGCTTTCATTGTGACAATTACATCATGTTCGGATAACTGGAACATACTGTATTTAAAGCACAGCTGATTTCTAATTGACATTATGCCCACTCACCCTGTAGTCCATTTTGTTTGCCAAGGTTACACCCTGTCTGAAAAAGTCGTTTCTTCAACTACTCTGGGAGAAACGGGGAAGACAGCCTGAAAGATCTTTGTTCGGCTTGTTTTGAGAGCGAATGCCCCGTTGCATGACACAATCAGAGGCGTAAGCTTATATCAGGAAGTGCCGTGTTGAAAGGGGACGCGATTTGCTTTCAGGCGTGTCGCTGCGTTCGCTGATCTTCAAACACTGCAAGCGTGCTTCATCACAGCGATTAGTCTTGCACACATGCTATTCGTATTTGTGAAACTAACAACGTCCTGAGGAGTCGCAGATTCGCCACAGTTACATGATATTTTCCAGGGAGGTCAGTGTAGAGTGTAGAGCAGGGATGGGCAACTTCTGTCCTGGAGGGCCACTGTCCCGCAGAGTTCAGCTCCAACCCTAATCAAACACACCTGCCTGTAGCTTTCTAGTGATCTTGAAGACCTTGATTAGCTGGTTCAGGTGTATTTGATTAGGGTTGGAGCTAAACTCTGCAGGACAGTGGCCCTCCAGGACAGAAGTTGCCCATCCCTGGTGTAGTCTTTTTTTTTTTTTTGGATTATAATCTTATAATGAATTTGTCATAATTCTAAGTTTATTATATTATTATTTTTGTATGGATTAATATTTTTATTGATTATTATTGTTGTTGTTAATTATTTAGGTATATTTTCATTTTATAATGATTATAATGACTGAAATTTTTAATAATCAGAAAGCACCATATTTAAGATTTATTTTTAACTAGTAAAGAAGGGGAACATAGAAAACTTGATTCATATTCAATGCATTAAAACATTTCATTATAGACTATTTACAGTAAATGATTTACTATGTTGGGCTGCACTGTTGTTTTCTTTTTGTATTGGTTTATACTTCATAGGTTGGCTGAACAGGCAATGCTTTGCACGGTCACTTGATGGCGCTATTAGTTTTTGAAGGACAGACAGGGAATTTTGGTAAAATGTTTCTACCATGTATTGTTTAATTTTGTATTAAAGAACTGCTTTTATAGGATGTTCTCTTATATGGAGTGAACATTTACATTCATGTTCGGGAGCAGGCTATACACGAACAGTGACATTAGGTTTCATTGTTTAAAAACACTTTTATAACTACAATATGTAACGTTGTGTTAAATGTGTATTTGTATGTGATTTGTAAAAAGCAACCAAACAAATTATCTCATCACTTCAACCATATCACATATTTCTTTACTGTTTTCTTTTCTTTTCTTTTCTTTTCTTTTCTTCAAATAATAGCACGGATTTACTTTTAAACAACTTTGTAAAAGTGGGATAAATGTCATAAAATATTGTTGTTTATGCTGTGGGCAGAAAATGAATTCACTTAAAAAAATTTTCCACACTTTCACTAATTTATTAATTTATTAATTAATTTAAATGTTAAAGAGCGTACACACATATATCACGTGGGAATTATGTCCTTTTTTCCCTGCAAGTTTCCACTCCAATGCCATTTTGTTGACACTGTTGTCTGCTTGTTAACCAAGTATGTACACTAAATGATGAAAAACACTAATACATATTACGCACAGTGCGTACAGCCGTACACATGCAGGCGCCACTGTATATTACCAGTTTGAACATAAACAGGAATGCATTTGAAAAGTATCAAAAATAAATAAGGCATGGTAAACGTTTCTGAGACAATTTCAGTGTCACCTTCATATAGCAAAAAAGTTGAAAGTCTGTTTTATTAAAAACAAAACAAAACAAAAATAACCCTGGGACATAAAAGTGCACCCCAAAATGGAAAAATAGGCTACATTTAGATATTTACATTTTTATTTTTTTTAAAAAGAAAACAGTGTAAGAGATTTAAAAGTAAAGTTAACAGTTATAGTTTATGAAAATTATTTATATCTCTTACTATTTTGTCCCCTCTATTTTTCTCATTCCCACGAAAAATGGCTTTTCCACCCCAAAACTGGCAAGTTAGAAAGATAAATTCGATTCAAGTCTGTGTGCGCCACTGAATGTGTGCACTATATAGAGAAAAGCTGCAGTTGAACCCAGGCATTCAGAGCAGCACCAAAGCTTAATTATTGAGGGTGACCCCCGATTGCTCAAACCAAATAGAGTTTTAGCAAGAAGCTCTTGGCTATTCAATTATAATTGGTGTATTCGGTCATAACAAGCATATGCGTTTTAGCACAATGGGTGGACTCTAAAAGGAACCTCAACAGCACATTAAAACTGCATTACTTCTTCCAAGAAGTGTACTCAAGATCTTTCTGGTCTCGATGCGCACACCGTTCCAAAAGCGCACACGTCTCCAAAGGTGCACGTTTTACCACACAAAAGAGTTGACATTGTTTGAGCTTTAACAAGAGGTGTACATATGGCATCCGGGTTGTAATTAAATGTTTTTAAGTTGTTGTTTTTGTCTTCGCAGTGAAGTTTCCTTTTCTTCTTTATGCGCAGCCTTTTCCGAGTCTGAACAAGAGAGAAGAATTAAATAGCTTTTCTGCCAGTTTGGGACAAATGGATGGCAAAAAGCTGGTCAGCGAGTTTTAGTCCTTGATTGCCTTCTTCAGATGCCCTTCAAACAAAGGCTGGGGATGAAAATAAAGCCCCACCTGGTACTGCTGTTTGCTAAAATAATAAGAAATAGATTTCGTTTCATAAATAATTACAACAGATTGTAAAGTGCAGCAGTTGAAGAAGTATCAGTCAAGACAGCGAGGCCAGGTATCACCTGCTCTTCAGTAAGACGCATTTATTGTTAAATCAGGTTCTTTGCGATATCTATGATTTCCACAGCAACAGGTCGCCTATGTTTGCCCATACTTTGCATAACAAGCAAGATATTACTAGGCACTGATAAAAATCGGGGGACAAATCTGACAGTCCCTAACCCACACCTGTCCCGCGATATCCCAATATGGATCTGGCATCAAAAGTTATTTGTAAAGCGGTAATATTTGGTTTACTTTGGATTATTTCAAGGCCTTTATAACAGCACGACAACATTCCCTATCTCCTTGCTTTATTTGTCCATTTTATTGAAAGCATATGGTTATCAGATGTCCTACAAAATACATATTTAGTTAGACTGGCGATGAGTGCCTTTGTGGACACTTGGGCACCACGGTAAATATTTTGCGCCCATAACAGTGCTCTTGGTCTCTCCAATAAATGAAGATTTATCAAGACTTGGGGCCAAGTGTAAACTCGTGCTATTCGACCGTGTTGAAAGTCTTTTGTTTGCAACTGCGACCATATTTACGACGCGCAATTGATGTTCTTAATAACAGACTCCGTTTGGAGACACCAGTGCGCACGCATTTTATTTTCTATGCAAATGTTTTTGTGCATAATATTCTGTGCTTTCACTGTGCTGTGGAACTGCTGCTGCACACAAATACAAGTTATTCCCCATTTTCTTCGATTAAATATTAATTTACCAAGGTTTTGTGCACTAACCATGTATGTTTACGCACAGGAATATCGCCACAAAGCGCACAACGGCAATGGCACTAAAATAATATTGTTTATCAGTAATTCTTTTCAGTTTCCAATAATGAAAATTTCTTGTTGAAACTCGTTTGTTAAGTGCCAATAAAATGTCCATTAACCATGTATGTTCAATACCCACATGATTACTGTATTAACGTAAATCACATAAGATTATTCCTGCTCCAGATCCGTGAACTTTTTCTGTCATCTAGAAGTTTAGGTTTGAGAAAACGTCATGCATATACAGTACCTTTATTATAATTCGATAATGATTAATTATAGACTTCATTGTGCAAAATAAAGGCTTATAAGCCACTATATTTGCAATAAGCTGTTTCTCTTGATGAAATTGTTTTAATTATTATAGATTAGTTGAATGCATGATTGCTAGGCTAGCTTCTATAAAAAACAACAACAGATAACTATAGAAAATTTTACCTGACATGTTCTACCCTGTTTGTAAAATCCTCTCTTAGTTTATTTCTTAAACCCGAAGGTAAATTTCGGAAAGGGCCGCTCTGATTGGCCACTTGACTCCATTTGTTTGTCCTAGAGCGCAGATAGGATAAAGGGACATAAATGACGAATGGGCGCATCACCCTCTATTGTCCCTTTGATTTATATGTTAAGGGAATGAATAAGAGACTTCACGTTGCTCACTGGTGGACAGGACGCGCAGTGCTGTAGACCAACACTCTCACGGAACCTCGGTTTCACTGAGCCAGTCTGCAAGCCAAGAGGTAAGCATCTGAATTATGATAGGTTTTTTTATAGGTTGTTATCCAAGACCTTGGGCTGAAGATGTCCTGTTATGTTTTTATGTACAGAATGACTCCGAGTTCCACGTGCACTTCGGTAGGAAGGAATGGGACCTTTAAATCTAACTGGAGTTCAACATTAGATTTCAAGTCTGGATCCACAGACATCACCAAGCGCCAAAAAATCAAATGCGACAGAGAATTAGAGCTTGGCAGCATAGACTCAGCGACTAAAGAATACTCATCTAACTTCAACGACGAGAACACAAGAAGTAAAAGAATAAAGAAAAAGATGCCAGTTAAATCAACAAGCAGACAACGTGGGAATCGCAGAGTGAAGGCAAACAACAGAGAAAGGCACCGCATGCATAAACTGAACTCCGCCCTGGATACTCTGAGAAGCGTGCTTCCAACTTTTCCCGATGACGCGAAACTGACTAAAATTGAGACTTTGAGATTCGCGCACAATTACATTTGGGCATTGTCAGAAACACTGAGAATTGCAGACCATGTTCGACAAATTTCAAATCACGATCGGGATCAGGAGAACCTCGCCGTGCCAAGTGCTTGCTTGGATGTGCGTTATAGCGCATCCAGCGCATGCGCCTCCAAGTGGCACTCCACAAACTCATCAGCAAATTGGGAAGAAACTCAAGGTTTCTACTACACTGATTTGTTACTAGAGGAATTTAACTGCAATTTTCAGGACAATCTGACATTTAATCTAATCTGCGAGTAGCAATGCAGATCTGGCAAAAGTTGGCTTTTCTTGGAAAGACCACGAATATGACACATAGGGCATGTCATAAGTGTAGAAATGTCATTTTTCGTTCATGCCTGAAGAAAAACTTATGATTTAATCACTTTAATTCCATTATTCAGACTGTTTATTTTATGTTTCCAGTCATTTTTATACGCAATGGAAGTTTAAACGCTGTTCTTTAAATTGACAGCTCTTAACACTAAAATATAATAGTGTATGACGATAATAGTCATGTAGTTGTTGTAAATGTGTGCTATTTCCTTCTTTTGAATTCAAGCGAATAAATAAAAAACACTTATTTTTTTTAAAATCCATTTTTATTGGAGTGCATATGTAGATTAGAAATTGTAAAAAGCATAATAAATTCATATTGAATCTGCCTTAGTGTTTCGTCAAAGAAGCTATAGCTATTGTTCTTATGAGTTTCAGGTAAATAGTTGCTCAAAACAGGGTAGACCGGGGTTGTTCAATATCACATAAAAAAAATAAATAAAAAAATACAAAAAATAAATTATATATCATAAATTATAAATTTATTATAATAATATATAATTATAAATTATTATAATAAATAGTAATATATTATATATATATATATATATATATATATATATATAAAGTATATTCTCGCAATAACTGTGTAATTAGGATCACTATTACAAGACTTGTTACCGTTGCAAAAAAGCTTTATTGTACTCTGACTGAAGTAGAAGTGGGTTGATGCTTACAATACAACACTAGAGTATTTTGTAATTTATTCTCTTATAACGCTTTTGCAGAAAAGCTTTTATTGAAAGGCTAGCATGATTTAAAATAATAAACATTCCCAATAATAAAAACCTATAAAAATTTTCTAAGAAATAAACCATACAGAAATTTAACAATGGATATGCAACATTTTATTTTTCTAGAAAGGCTGAACATGTTATTTTCATACAAAAATATGGAGAATCCAAAAGACAATATACATACATGGAATATATTTTAAATAATGGTGTGCGTGGGGAATACAACGATTACATACATTTCAATTATCAGTTTAAAACTTTTTATGAAAATCTGGAAATGCAATGAGTGGTCTTAAGATACCCTAGCACCAATAATATGAGCCTTTTATACAATGAGATAAATGCATGGAATGACTAAGACATTGGAATGTATGATAACAATAGCGCTTAATCGGGATAGACTCTATATTCACATATTCAGGTGATGTCTAATCACAATTTCCTGATTACTGTTGCCAAAGTCCATTTATATCCATGCACTTCTGTCTGAGTATGTAAGAGCTTTTACAAACATTCATTTTGGCAACAAAGCAGCCCCACTGGAAGACTATCCAAATAAAGTGTTACAGATTTCCAAAGGAATTCCCCACATAAGGGAATGTGCAGTTTTATAGTAGAACATGGGAAATATTCTACTTTGGAAAAACGGTGACGACATCATAACCCTCTGGAGGAGTGATGCGTTCACGTGCGTGTTTCTCGCAGTAAATCTTGTCCTCGACAAAAAAGTGTCCTTTTTGCTTAAGATTGATCCCGCAGTCTGTGCAGACGTAGCATTCTGGGTGGCGAAACTTATCTCGAACTTTGACAATCATTCCTCTTCAGAACCAAATAAAGAGAAAAAAAAAGTTTAGGAAAACATGTTTGCAAAAAAAAAAAAAAAAAAAAAAAAATCCCCCAATTATAGTGAAATAATTAACAGAGCAAAATCCACAGGTATTATGAAGAGATTGAGTTCTGAAAAGTTCCACTAGATGGCATAACAGCACAACTGCACTATACAGCAAAGTACATGCAACTGTTCTAACTTTCTATAAAGATAAACCAAAAAAGTGAAACTTACACAATCCCTGAACCACATTTGTCACAAAGAGAAAGCTTTTCAGGATTTCCAACTGAGGCTCCAAATTTTGTGGTGGGGGCTTTGACACTTCTGAAGCCTGAGGGTTTATCTGCATCACCTGACACAAAGACAAAGAAATCCATTTAATGCCAAGGCTTTCTTTTATAGGCCCAAAAAACTGACGCAAAATGTGTTTCACAGCTGTAGCCACAGGCATGGCTTTAGAAACTGATGATTATGAATGACCAGAATCACAGACACCCATTTTGTCAACAGAAGCTAAGGCCTGGTGACCTATGGGTAATTCAGACACAATGTAGTATGGTATACAAGGTGTGTATGAGATTATACCAGTTTCCAGGATCTCCTGCAGAACTTTAAAAGAGGCAGACTGTCGAGGAGGCTCATTGGCGTCTTGATTCTCCTGCAGCATTTTGTACACCTCAGAGTCTGCAGCTACTGCAGGCTTTGGCTGGCCAGGTCTACAGGGATCTGGGCTATAAAACATGCAAAAGATCACACTGATGACAGCCACAAGGCAAACAATGTTGTCTCAAAAGTGTTATTATTACTCAACTCAATCCCAACTGCCTAGTTTCGTCCCTGACAGACATAAATTCAAATAACTATACTAATACAGCACAGAACTGGAATAAGTGTAGCACATAATGATGTATAATTCTTCATGATAAGTAGAAAAAAAAACATCTTTTGAAAACTAATTCTTAATTTTTAGAAACTTTGTATACATGCTGGTTCATGTCAAGAGTTTAAATTTAAATGTAATGTGGTGCAACCATCAAGATATTTACAATGCAAGTATTCATAAAAGATTTCTACTCCAAATAAATGCTGTTGTTTTGAACTTTCTTCTCATCAAGGAATCTTGAAAACACTATCACGGTTTCCACAAAAATGTTAAGCAGAACAACTTTTTTTTCAATGTTGATAAGAAATGTTTCTTGAGCACATGAAAATTATTTCCGAAGGATCATATGACACTGAAGGCTGGAGTTATAGCTGCCGAAAATTCAGCTTGGTCTTTCCAGGAATAAAATTACATTTTAAAATATATAAAATAGAAAACAATTATTTTAAGTTGTAATAATATTTCACTTTTATTGTATTTTTGCAGCTTCTGGTGAATATAAGAGACTTCTTTCAAAAATAGTAAAACATTTTACTGACAGGTAAAAAGCATTTTTTAAAATAAAAACATACAATTACATTATTCATTAATAAAAACATTAGGTTTTGAGGAGTTACAATCTCTACAAATCCTGCCTTGTAATGAAGGTCTTGAGGGTCTGCAGGTTATAGAGAGGACTCTTTATAATGTCATTTCCTGTTTTATGTTTTTTTTCTGCATGTTGTTTCGACCACATAACTTTGTGACAAGTATGTCAGTGAGATGTGTATCATACTCACTTCCTACTGGCTTCACTGGAAGCAGCAGAAGTCTGGACGTCATCCACTGCACTATTGAAACTCTTAATGTTCTCAGAGGAATACAGGCCAGAGGGATTATTGTACATGTTGGTGACCACCCTTGGACTGCCAGAATTGAAAGGAATGGCACTCCTGTTATGAGCAGAGCCTATAAGTTTCACCTCCTACAGAAAAAAAAGAGCAGGTACTATGAGAGTACAAATCTCAAAAACTCATCAAACAGAAGAGAGAACTGTAACTTTAGAAGGTTATTTCAGCCAAAAATTATTTGATAATTTACTCCCCCTAACGTCATTCCAAACCTGTATGACTGACTTTCTTCTTCTTCTTTTTTTTGTCCATATAATGAAAAAAATCAGTGGACTCTAATGTTGTTTTGAACGCCACTGACTTTCACTGTATGAGGAAAATAATTCTTCAAAATATCTTCTTTTGTTTTTCACAAAAGAAATACAGTCATAAAGATTTGGAATGACACAAAAGCAATTTTAAGATACAAAAGCAAAGCCAAATACATAAGATCATTTCATAAGAACTGCAATATTACATAACTATTCAGACCAGAAAAAAGGTTTGAGAATCAATCATTACTTTTTGTATAACTGTAGATATTATAACCAAGTTGATGTGAACAAAGACCATTTAACAACAGGAAAGAAACAGACATGGAAAAATATTTCAACACTAATGACTAAGGTTTTAATGACATTGTGAAACTTTCCTCTGTTAACAACATATTTAACAGTTGTTTCTTATTATGCTTCTCTCTCTGCTTAAATTGGGAAACATTTATAACACCCAAACTATGTGGTCAAACTCCACACACTTCCTATGATCATTCACATTCTGACCCTAAATTTCCAACATAGCCTGCAGAATGTGGGTCTTGCGTCATGGTTTTGGTTGATAAACCTACTGGTCTCCATGGATAAGGCTTGTTAGGACATAAACAATGACTTCACTTTGGCAGCCTATGGTGCCTTTATTTGTTTAGCGTCTATGGTTCTGTTATGTATGACAATCTCATGCACTATGAAGGGCTTTAAAGCTCATTGAAGATGATCAAGGATCCATTTAAAAATCTCTTAGCTCCCAGATATGCAGAGCTAAAACGCACCTGTGTTTCTTTATTGGCCAGATTCATCTTGTATGGATTGGGCTTTCCTTCTTCAGTGACCAGTGGGGACCACATTTTCGACTCTGATCTACAAAAAGCAAAAAATTAAAATCTTTCATACAGTAAATGATTAAAGTAAAAATATAAAATCATCATGGCTCAACAATAAAAAAAAAAGCCTGGGCCCAGTGTGAGAGTTTCAGGCAAGTTGATGCAATTGTACTGATCATGTATTGCATAAGTTTGCATAGCATAAAAACACATTGGGTTGTCTGTCATATATTGAACACTGTTCTTGCAAATTCTGCTGATTTAGACTTGTCACTAAGGTGATGTTATCTAGCTGACTGACACACGTTGAAATTGTGAGAATGACTTGTGACAGACTTTAGTCAAAAAGAGCTGAAAATTAGACCCAGCAACATTTTACATTATATGCCATTATCTTCCACTGTATTACTTAATTAGAGCTAATAATTAAAAACCTAGTGATGATGAAGAATATTAAATCTAGAATGTCTGGAAGAATTTAATAAATCCAAAATTTATGATTGTTTTTGGAAGATGTTTCATTCTATCATACTTTTCTGGGTGCTCTACATACTCATAGCTACCGATACATTCAGACAAACCACTGCATGTTCCCCTTTGCAGAGAAATGTCCCACCTGTCAATGGAAAGCACCATTTCCTCTATGCAAGCTTTGATTTTATTCTGTGCTTCCAGGTGAGTCATGCCCTCTGTTGACTCTCCATCTATGGCCAGGATCATGTCCCCCATACAAAGGTCAGCTTGAGCCGCTTTGCTTCCTGGGGTCACCTGAAAAAGTCAAAACTGGTCATCATCATTATCATAATCTAAATGGCTTTAGAAATAGGCTTTAGAAAACGGTGTAGTTTATCATCATACCCAAATATAAACAAAGAAATATGGCAAAATTTTGACAATATCTTCTCTTTGGTGTAGCTTTTACTTGTTACATGATGACTTCCTCTATAAAGTGTCAGAGTGTGCACTTTTTTTCTGAGAAAACCGTTGTGGTTAAACGTACCCTCAGCAAGTTTTTTCATTTACATTTAGCTGGCTCTTATTCATCCCAATAGCACCATTGGTTTATATCAACTAGAATGTGAGATGTTTGTTTATGAACTGCTTCCACTTCACACAAACTGTTTATTTATTTTCTGGACACTCTTGGATCCAATCCCAACTACAGGGCTGTTCACATCAAGAATGGTAACTATAATGATAACTGTAACTATAAAATTAATTAACCGTTGTAATTCTATAATAGGAAAGTCCACGCCACAACTATAATGATAATGACACAGAGGAACGATACCAGTAGAATCACTATCAGAACATGCGTAGTTACAATAAACAAACACTAAAATATTTATTATAGTTATCATTCTTGGTGTGATCAGGCCTTAATTTTTATGTTGAGTGCTGGTAGGATGTGGTATATATAAAGCAAACTATTACTGGTCATGTGATCTCAACATGGTGGCACCCATGAAAGGGAGACCCACTCTATGTAAAATAAAATAGCTTATTCTAGAAATCTGATGTCGGGAGTCTTATACTAATGCCAGTGAACAACATTTTAATAATATTTCTACATTTTTAAAAATATTATATCTTTATGTGCACAACTTTTACGTTAACAAAAATATTGAGTGCCCTTTAAGAAATCACAGGCATCTTGTTGCGGTTGAAGGTACAAGTTTGAAACGCACGCTTGAGTGTCATATTACCATTATAACATGCATTCATGCCATGAATACTTGTAATGTTTTGAAATGAATAAGCTTAGGTGACTGAACACTAATCTATAAGGAATCACCTACAGAACTAACGTTAGTTTGCGAAATAACCTGATTTTGCGTCAAGATGGGCTAGTTATTCGCTAATTTGTTCTACGAGACTGACGCCTGAACATTTTAATTCAAGTGCTCCACACATTGCAACACTGAAGTTCAGCTCGATGTGGTCGCGTTCACGTGCGTTTCTGTTGGATGCTGCTGCTGCTGTTGATGCATGCAAGCGTGACACGTTTCTGAGAAAGTTTAATCAGTCTGTGGAGTATAATATGTTGGCCTAGTAATGCCTATGAAAGCTATTTTCCCTCTGTGCTAAATGATTAACAAATCCAAAGTTAATTCCTTACCCTCGAGATAGTCAGGGGCTGTTCGAAATCTTTTCCCCCGACCAGACGGAAGCCCCACGGCCCAGGACCTTTTAAAACAACCCGTAAAGGCATTATACTTCCAAAACGTAGCCTAAATGGCTGGCGTATACTGAATAGTGTAAACTGTGCTATAAACTCTGCAATTTGGAGTAACTGTAGCGGGACAGGGCGTTCACTTTGAAGAGTCTATACTTGGGCGGAGCTTCCTCAGAAATGAGCGAATAATGTCAGGTCTCTGTGCTGATAAGAGCTTATTTCCTATGTTTGTTTAGGGGTGGACCTTTACGTCATCTTAAATTGAAGTTTACCATGTATGGAAGAACCAAATCCTGAGATTTGGTATGTGGCACTCCCAAATCCTGTCGGATTCCTGGCGAGGGGGGCTCGCGCATGACATATGTTTCCAGGACTATGGATCACATTCTCAGCATTCCCAAAAAGTGGTACAAGTGCAGACAAACCAAGCAACGCGGAAGCACAATGTCAATATTTGATTTAAGTTAAAAGCTAGAGTTGTATAAACTTAGTAAAGAACAGTAGCACCTCCACAGAATGGCCTACAGTACAAGTAAAGACAGGCTGCCAGTGATTTATGAGCATTTGAAATAATGAGAAGGGCATTTCAAGTGCTCCTCGAGTCAGTTTTCAGCATGTTATATGTTTGTTAGGACATTTTCCAAAGTTAAACTTTTTCAGATAAACTGCTTTTGTCCAGGGGCTGTATTACAAACAACTTCCTATCTTAATTTCTTACGATTTAAAAAATTATCTGTTTCCCACGCAAAATGATAATGGTTAGTAAACAGATAAGGATTCTGAGTTAGTGTGTTATATAGTGTATAGAGCCAGGGGTTTATCTGTGTTGTAACCTTGCTGGATGCAGTCAGGATGTCATTTGGAACATTGAACTAAACAATCTTAACTTTTGAACATACTTCTTAACTCGGTAACACCCTTCCTGCAGAGATTAACCCTGCTTCATCACACCTGCCTGTAAATTTCAAGGGGTCCTAAACTCTGTCAGTAACAGTTTCAGGCATGCTTAACTAAACTTTGCTGAATGGAGGATCTCCAAAAGGAGATCCAGATGGACATCATACAATTTAAATTTCAATGTGCTTTATGGACCTTTTTCACATTTCTTAGGTTTGGAAAAGCAGATGTAGCAGGGTAAACTTCTATAGGGGCAAACAGTAGATGGGTCATTCCATGAAATTGGTGCCTTTTCCACATGGAAAAATAAAAAAATAAAATAAGTTTAATCAACATTTTTTAAATATCCATGAAATGAAGACACCTTAAAATGACAAGAAATTGTATGGTGCCATTTCAGGCTATGTAGTTTATTATTTTACGACTATTTTTCTACCTCATGTTTTGGTATTTCTGTCAGGACCACTATCGTCATAGATGACTGACAATTAGCATACAGTTTGGATTGGTGGAATGGTTCTGTTCTGGGCAAGAACTCACAGAACTTAAAATATACTGATCTGGTGCGATTATTAGGCTAGCAAGCTGATCAGATCTTGGTCTCTCTGTGATCATCTGAAACCAGACCAAGATCTTGATGCTGAAATTTGGTTTGACTTTCTTGAACATTGCAAGACTGGGGTGAGAGTCTGCAGTCACCTTGCTGCTCTTGTTTGTAACTGAATTTACATGAATGCATGATTGACAATGAGTTATGGAAAAAATTAGTTTTATTGAGACTGATCATCCTATCCTTGTCATTAACAACAATAGTAACAATACCAACTATACTAACTAAAATTATAACTGATCCTCATATGCTACTGAATTATATAGGCATTAGCTCAATAATATACCCAGGGTGACCCTTAAAATGTTTGAATTGTACACAGACAATCTAAAAAGTACTCTAAAATGTAACATGTTGACAGTAACAGTTTTGACGATTTCAAACAAATTTGCTAATTGCTAGCTAATAGTCAAGTTCACAAAAGCACATGTTGTACACTTTGAAAGGTTGTTACATGTAGATATTGATTATATTAAATGTAATAGATAATTGTTTAAATTTACATGTCAAAAATGGTAACAGTATTGACATTTCATGAGTATCATAAATAATCAAAAATAGAACATTATAGAGGAGTGAGACAAACATGCTTGTGTTAAGTGTTGGAATCCTGGTTGAGAGATAATGTAACCTCCTAGAAGTGAAGTCACTTGAATGTACATCATTTTACAGGGTTTTTTGATGAGGGTAACAGGGCTGACATGAAATCAGAGGACACCAATAAAATGATTTATATTTTATAGAAAAAATGTATACTTATGCCAAAAACATTGCTTAACAATGAGACTGTATTTAGAACAATATGTGATTTTTTATATAATTTTGCCTTCATTTTGCAAATTAAAAGTCCTGCTGAAAAGAAAAATCAGTGAGGGACAGGCCAAAAACCTTACCCTTATCAGCATAAATGCTATTTAAATTATTTAAAATAATATTTAATTGACTTTCTTATGTAATATTGATGAAAGAATACATAGTATCGTTATGTTTTTAAGTCGCAAATTTATTTGTTGTTATATTAATTCTATGTTTGATTATTTCTTAAGCACCGATTTCGTGGAATGACCCATATATATATGGGTGATATATATAAAGAGAGAGAAAGAGAGAGAGAGAGCAATGCATTGTAACAATTGTCATCCCAATAAAGCACATATTGACAAACACATTTTGTACATATTGACTTGAATAGCAATAACATGTAAACAAAGTGAAATTGCATTAGAAAACCCAGCAAAGCAGTGTTGACTTTGTGTGTAATTTAATGCAAATAAATAAATAAGTAAATATCTAGATTTATGAATTCATTATTGTGGAAATGTATCAATGCAATATGACAGTCTGTTCATACATGAAACATCTGTTCATACATGGCCAACCCATATATTTTTACTGACACATATATGGTATGTAGTGTTTGCATGCAATGAAAAATTATGAAATGTTAAATAATGTAAAATACAATAAATAAATAAATAAGTAACGAACCAATAAAATGAAATATCAGTAATGCAAAATAAGAAAAACTAATGAAATAAAGTAAATACAAAGTAAAGAAAATAGCAAAGAAAAGAAATCTCTCTGTTTGTCTCCTGTCACCATAAATAAATAATTTATTACACTGGATAGATTTTAATATCATAACATAGGCCCAATACTTTGTATTAAACAATTATTTTGTCTTATTAAAATAAAAATAATTACTTCAATTAAGATTAAAGTCTATAATAGTAAATATATATATATATATATATATATATATAGACATCAGAGAACCAGATTAAATATTTTCCTTTAACCCTAACAAGATTAAAAATTAAAAAGTAAATATAAGGTAAAGTTACCAATAAAAAATTACACAAAAAGGAATAGCCTACTTTACACTAATACACATAATACTTTGCATTAAATCATTATTTTATCTTATTAAAATAAAAAATAATTAAGTTGTAAACACTTGTTTTACGTAAGTCTATAAGTAGAAATTTTGCCTCTTTGTATAAATAACAGAGAGCCAGATTAAATACTTTCCTTAATCTCTAACATAATTTAAAATTTCTCTTTCCATTAAAAGTTGAAGGCTATATTTCTTACAGCCTGTTAACACTGAAGGAGCCTGTTGGCGGCGCCACCGGTGCGTAATGTAAGTACGAGCTCGGAGTTGAAGTGCATCAGATGTGCTGTAAACCCATGACCAACAGAGGTCATCCTCAACCCTTTTCACTCAAACATACGGACAGTTTTGAAATGTCTAAGTGTTGTTTTCGTTTCCACTTATTTTTTTCCGTGATGACAGAACTGCGAACGACAGAACCACAAACACAGCTCGTTCTCAAATGATAATGTTTGCGTCCGACCTCAATAATTAAAGCGTTTCAGCGCGAGATCAAAACATCACTGGAGTTCAAGTTGATTTTTGTGTTCAAGAGAGTGTACAACAAGCAGAAACACTGTGTTTAGCACTCCTTATAAAGATGAATATTTTAGTGTTTGCATTAGATAATACAAAGATAGAGAATTTCTAAGTTCCCTATGCTGTTCTTTTTAAAGACACGATATTATTGTTGTTCCTCTTTGACGGTGAGCTCTGTTGAAAAGCAGAAGTAAAGCATGTGACCTGAAACTATCAGTACAAGTTGGTTAAAGTATCGACTTTGTGTTCTTTAAATCTTGTGGATAGTCCTGAGGCCCCTCTGTCCCTGGTGCCCCTCAAATGTGTCATGAGCGGAGCTAGAAAGGTGTCTTGTGATGTCATTGTGTGGGACTCAGTTCAATAATGACAGGTGGAGCTCAAGAGTTTGTTGCTGGAAGACGTCACAGCGTGTGGGAGAGTGAGTCGAGGGGCTGTGGTTTTGCTGAGTGCGGGGCCGACAGTGACATTTTGAGCTGTTAACACCATCCCCCTCCTTTCCACTCCCTCACCCACAGATGGTGACGCAGTTGGGTTTGACCAACAGTACTAGCAGGTGCTCAGTGGTCAGATACAGCTAGAGGGTGATGGGGGCAGGACATATTGTCTGTAAAAAAAAAAAAAAAAAAAAAAAAAAATTGATTTAGCTAAAGCTAAATATTTATGATAAATTAATAAATAAACATTTTCATTAAACTGCAACAGAAATTATATTGTCCTTTCACAGTATATTCTTCATAATATTTCATTTATTAGTGGTGCTTGCAAGGCATCACTACTATTATATCACATACTTATTATTATTATTATTATTCCGTACAAATTTCGGTGCGTAACTCGTCCCGCACCGTTTGTCACAGACCCATGAAACAGGCGTCAAATCATGCGGCCTATTGCGGAATGGTGTGCTATGACTTTTATAAGTGATCGGGTGTACGATGATCGTACAGGGGGCGAAAAGTCGGCCGAAAAATCCCATAGACTATGCATTGCGGCCAACTTTGACAGGTTGTAGCGCAGAGCGAGAATTTCGTAGAAACGTGAATCAACACATTTGGAGAGGCTATCAAGCTGTGCAAGAACATACCCCGCAGTGGGGTATAAGTTGTACCCCTGGGGCGCAAGAGCACCCCAAATTTGCCCCATAGACATACTATGGTGAGGGACGGCCCATGAAACAGCACACGTTTTTCCTACTATGGTAATTTACATAGGGATTTTGTATTGAACATAACTGCATCACAATGTCATAGAGACATGGGAGTGGGCTTATTTTACTCAGGCAACCAATCAGACTCTCAGGATCATTGTGACGCTGTCAAGCCACGCCCTAGCAACCATTTAGGGCACCCTAGCAACTGATCCCATAGACTACCATTATAAAGGATCAGATGGATATCTTTAGATAACAGTGTCATAGAGACATGGGGGTGGGCTCGTTTAACTCGGAGCAGCAAACAGCCAATCGTGAATCACCTTCACCACTTCCTAGCCACACCCTAGCAACCGTACTCAAGCACCCTAACAACCCAAACCCAAAGAGGTGTATCTTCAAATCTGAATGTCATAGAGACATGGGGGTTTGTGTTTTTGACTCGGGACAGCAAACAACTAATCATGAACCACCACTAGCACTTCCTAGCCACACCCTAGCAACCATTATTGACGACCCTAGCAAATAATCATTGGCAGCTGCCAAGCCACTCCCTAGCAACCAAACAGTGTACTCTAGCAACCGTCTAGCAAGACCTATATCTTTGCATCAGAATATCATACAGACATGGGAGTTGGTTCTTTTGACTCATGCTAGCGAACCGGACTTCAAACATGTTAGTCATGCTAGCAGTGAATAGCTACATGCTAATAGTGATTAGCTAAGTGTTAATTCAAGCTAAGAACATGCTAAGAACTCTATAAAACTCCATAGTAACGATCTTCGACAACTAGCAACTGTCTAGCAACACCCCAGGTACCATAGCAACCACTACAAGTACCCTATCAACCGCATAGCAACACCCTAGCAACAACCCCAAGTACCCTAGCAACCATCCTGGGTACCCTATCAACCGCATAGAAACACCCTAGCAACCACCCCAAGTACCCTAGCAACCACCCTGGGTACCATAGAAACCACATAGCATCACCCTAGCAACCGTCCCATTCACCCTAGCAACCACCCTGGACACCCTAGCAACTGCATAGCAACACCCTAGCAACCACCCCAAGTACCCTAGCAACCACATAGCAACACCTTAGCAATCATCCTGAATACCCTAGCAACCATCCTGGGTACCCTAGCAAACACGCTGGACACCCTAGCAACCGCATAACAACACCTTAACAACCACCCTGGGTACCCTAGCAACGGCCCTAGCAACCATCCTCTGTACCCTAGCAACCGCATAGCAACACCCTAGCAACCACCCCAAGTACCCTAGCAACCACATAGCAACACCTTAGTCACCATCCTGGGTACCCTAGCAACCACCCTAGCAACCACCCCGAGTACCCTAGCAAACACATAGCAACACCCTAACAACCAGCCTGGGTACCCTAGCAACGGCCCTAGCAACCATACGGTGTACCCTAGCAACCGCATAGCAACACCCTAGCAACCACTCCAAGTACCCTAACAACCACATAGCAACCATCCTGGGTACCCTAGCAACCACCCTAGCAACCACCCTGAGTACCCTAGCAACCCCCCTGGACACCCTAGCAACCACATAGTAACACCCTAGCAAGCAGCCTGGGTACCCTAGCAATGGCCCTAGCAACCGACCTAGCAATCACCCCAAGTACCTTAGCAACCGCATAGCAACACCCTAGCAACCACCCTGGGTACCATAGCAACCACATAGCAGCACGCTAGCAATCGTCCCATTCACCCTAGCAACCACCCTGGACACCCTAGTAACCACTCTGGGTATGATAGCAAGGGCCCTAGCAACTACCCTGGGTACCCTAGTAACGGCCCTAGCAACCATCCTGGGTACCCTAGCAACCACCCAGAGTATCCTAGCAACCGCCTAGCAGTGCCGTGGAAACCACTCAAGCCAACCTAGCAACCGAGGGGCGAGTTTTGCCACGGCAAGTACCACTCACATTTTCTTCAGGAAATGTACAAATCTAGTTATTATTATTATTGTTGTTGCTGTCGTCGTCGTCATCATCAGATTTTAGCCATTTTCTGCAACTAATTCAGCTGTAAACATACTAACAAACTATGTTACACTGGATGTATTACACTTTTTATTAAATTGTTATCTTATCAATCTAATTAAATTACTTAAATTAAGATTAAAGTTGTACATTTTTAAAAAATATCATATTTTATTTCATAAACATTTAGCAAAATAGTTCAATCAATCAATCAATCAATCAATCAATCAATAATTAAATGTTAATTAATTATTAATTGCATTAAATTGAAATTAAAATGGTCATATTCATTTCACACATTTTAATTAAATATGAATATATTACTATTATAGTTGTTGTCAGAACCAATTTATGCAATAAATTCATGTGTAAATGTTTAAATGTCTTGTTTTGTTGATTATTTTGTGACACTGGATGTATTTTGCACAAAATGCCTTTTAATAAATCATTATTTTAATTACTTAAATTAAGTTTAAAGTGTTTTAGTTTGTGTTATATACTGTATTCAAAGTGAATGTTTATGAGTGTGTATGAGAGAGAAAGTGTTTGGAGGTGTGGCACTGAATGAGGAAAATACATTAAGTATGGATGGAATTTAAGAATGGAATGGTGATAAGTTCAGTATGTATAAATTTCAGCTCAGATCTGAGTCAGATAATTTGCAAGCACAGACTGTTCTAATGCAGGTCTCTCTGTAGGGTTATAGGGATTTTCCCTATTTGCTGAAATCTGAGATTCATTGCACATGAGGTAAGCATCACAGGCAATATGTAATTAGACAGACCTTCAGGACACTTACACATGCCTCTCTTTCAAGCAAAACTGTTTAATGAGCACCCTTGAATTTGCAGTTGTATAAGGTAGATTTGCTTGCTGAAGCGATTCTGGATGGGCTTTGTGACCGTTGCTTTATACCTTTAGATCAGAATAGTGTGAAAAGTCTGCTTCTCAAATGATTTTGTGTAGGCTAGCTTATGTAACACATGTACATAAGCAGGATTTTCAGATTCAGACATTAAAAGGTGCAAAAGCAATTTCACTAAGAAATTCCTAGTAAATTTGACAAATAATAACAAAGAAATGGCAATTAACACATTGAATTAAACTAGAGATCAGCCGATAATCGGTTGTACCGATTTTCCCTGATATTTAAGTATTTTTCCATAATTGGAAATTGGATTTGTAATACCGGATCCACCAATAAAGCCCACTTGTTTTCACAACAGCCATTATATTACTGCGTCTGAAGGGAGACGAATCAACCTAAGAGCTATGAATGCAGAAATGTGACCCTGGACCACAAAACCAGTCTTAAGTAGCACAGGTATATTTGTAGCAATAGCCAAAAATACATTGTATGGGTCAAAATGATTTTCTTTTATGCCAAAAATCATTAGGATATTAAGTAAAGATCATGTTCCATGAAGATATTATGTAAATTTCCTACCATAAATATTTAAAAACTTAATTTTTGATTGGTAAAATACATTGCTAAGAACTTAATTTGGACAACTTTAAATTTTTTTGCACCCTCAGATTCCAAATTTTCAAATAGTTGTATCTCGGCCAAATATTGTCCTATCCTAACATACATCATACATTAATGGAAAGCTTATTTATTCAGCTTTCAGATGATGTATAAATGTCAATTTCAAAAAATTGACCCTTATGACTGGTTTTGTGGTCCAGGGTCACAAATGAGATGCATTACATAAATGTTTGATATGTAGTTTAAGCTTGGCGCTAAGGAACTACATGAATTAAATAAAGCAGCCTTAAAAGATCCACAAATTTCAACTTCCCTAAATAATATTAACATTTACTACTTAACCACTGTTTCACTAACAAGCATCTAAGTAATTACAGTTCTGTGGAAATTAAATATTTATTATCTAGGCTATAATAAACAGTCACATTGACATGTTGTATTGGTATCAGTTATAAAAAAAAAACAAGACCGGCCGATTATGCAGTTTTGAAGTAGTATTTTCTTATTAAATATAGGCTACTCCAAATATCCTTTTTATTTACAACTTTAATTTCATTTTTTTAATATATAGGAGTCTACCTTTTTATTTGGGGGGGGGGGGGGGGGGGGGGGGGACCCTTTTATCAGTCCTTTTCTGAATTGCCTTTCTTTATAGCAAAGAAATCACTGTCTCTCACTGGCACCAGATAGCAAAGCTTGGCATTGCAGCTTTCATTCAATCTCCATTCATAAACACAGCACATTATTAGACTGTAATGTGATCTTTCCTTGTGAACTTCCTCATTCTCCTGGTGAGAGCAGAGCACAAGAGAAGGCAGTTCTGTGAGGCGTGCCATCCATTTCCCATAACGAAACGATGTGTGTGTGTGTGTGTGTGTGTGTGTGTGTGTGTGCTCGTGACGGAGGATAGGGGGAGGAGCTTGACTGGAACTGAGAAGTTTGGCTCTGTTGTGTTTTGCCCTGGCTTTGTTCCAGGGCAGAAATGTTCTGACCAAACATGTATCATTCTAATGTAGACTTGCAAATGACAAAAGACTTTGGAATCCCTTTTCAGCGCAGTGTTGAATGCTGGTAACAAGATAATGATATTGTGTTAAAGGTTTATATGCTTTGGCTAGGAGCCAGGTCAGAAACCCAACTTATGTTAAACACAGAAGCACTTATAGATATGACAAAGCATATACTGGAAAATAAGTAGTAGTATATTAGGATTAAACAGCAACTGCATCACTGTTGTCACAATTTTTATTTATTGTTTTTATCCCAACACCTTGTATTTTCTAGAATCCCTGCTTATTTTTGAGCGGTATGATATTAGTTGTTGTTAAACTGAGTGGTTTTTATTTTCGTCTTCTTCATTAGTTCCAGGAAGGTAAAACAAACAAACGTCACGTATTTTATTCACTGACATCTGCTCAAGTATTTTCCACCAAGATCTGTGCGATTATTACCTCATGATGGTAGTTATGACAACATCAGGACTTATGATCTGATATGATCAAAATAACTCTACTGAGTCATTAACCTGTAACCTTTGCCCTCATTAATTAATATGCACAACAGAAAACTTTTTCCTAATGAAACGCAACTTACTAAAATCCCACACTAATGCATATGCGTATGAATTGTTATTTCTGTTTAGGAGCTGCATTGTGGTTTGCTACAGACAGACAGACAGGAAGCCACGATTTTAAATGGCGTATCTTCCAGATAAGACCATAAAAAGAGTCTGTCATCAAGTGTGTCCTGTATTCACAGGTATTGACGTCTCTGGGGAAAGCAGCTCTTTGGGGAAAGCAGCTCTAGTTCATACTAGCTATAAACCACACAATTTCAAGAAATGTTGTGAGCTTTATCAGAATATAGAAAAAGATTATTTAAAAATCCATGTACTGACGTCTTTACTATAAATGTTTACCTAAAAAATGAATGACTCGCTTGAAGGCCTGTGATTGTTCTTGTTTTTTTCGTACAGGATTCAAAAGCATTTTTTTTTTTAACGCTTAAAGGAGTAGTTCACAAAAGAAAAAGAAAAAAGAAAAATGTGAAAACTTACCCTCAGGCCATCCAAGATATAGATGTGTCTGTTTTTCATCGGAACAGATTTGGAGATACAGTGCATTGAAAGGATGCCATCAGAAATGAATTCAAACAATTGATAAAATCTCATAATAATTCACAAGTAATGTAACTGATCCACAAGCTGCATGTTTTTAATAAAGAAATCCATCAATAAGATATTTGTAACTTAAAAACATTGCTTCAGACTAAAATATGAGTCCTGTAACCATAATTTTGCTTTCTCCAGTAAAAAAGTTGTCTTGTCTGAATCAGAAAAGAGAGAGAGAAAAAAAAAAACCTTCAAAACAATTCTAAACAAATATGTTGGTGAATTTTGTTGTGAGTGGATAACAGGAGATGGACTTTTTCACTGCAGGAAGCACTGTTGGTCTTTGGTGTTGGTATTTTAGCTAGAAGTGATGATGAAACGTTTTAATGATGGATTTGTTTCTTACAAATATGCAGCTTTTTGCTTCACAAGATGTTAATTGATGGACTGTAGTCATGTTGATTACTTGTGGATCGTGATATTTTTATCAGGTGTTTGGACCCTCATTCTGACGGCACTCATTTACTGCAGAGGACCCATTGGTGAGCAAGTGAAGCAATGCTAAATTTCTTCAAATCTGTTCCAATGAAGAAACAAACTCATCTACATTTTGGATGGCATGAGGGTGAGTATTTTAACGTATTTCTTTAACTATTCCAATAATGTATTAATCACAGCATTGAATGAACATAATTAAGTGGTTTGGCTTTTATTAATGCTGAAGGCTGCCAAATAAAGCTAACATTCGTAAGAAGTCCATTATGATCTCTGTGTATTGTGTGTGAAACATGTATAGAGTTTCTGCCGATAGTGAACTTGACAGATGGGAAGCAAGTGAACATCAGACTTGAGAGGTTTCTACTAGATTCTTTAAAACTGATTGTATCTCTAAACTGTTTATATTGTGTGAAATTTGACATTATTTCCTAAAATTTTTTCAGAGGTTTTGGATCAGGAAGGTTTTTTAATTTTATGTATTTTTTTTTTTTTATTATTATCATTTTTTAATTAATACTTTTATTCAGCATTGAAGTGATCAAGTGCCAGTAGACATTTGTCATTGTAATTTGTTATTTTGAACTTTCTATTTATCATAGAATCCGGAAAAAATATTCTGCTTTCCACAAAAGTATTAAGCAGTAAAACTATTTTCAACGTTGATAATAATAAGAAATAAAAATGTTACTTGAGTAGCGAATCAGTTTGATCTATAAGGATCCTGTGATACTGAAGACTGGAGTAATGGCTGCTGAAAATTCAGCTTTGCGATCACAGGAATAAATTACATTTTAAAATATATTTAACTAGAAAACAGTTATTTTCATTTTTAATAATACTCATTACTGGTTTTACTGTATTTTTGATCAAATAAATGCAGCTTTGGTGAGCGTAAGAATCTTTTTTCAGAAAAAAATTTATCGACCCCAAACTTTTGAAAGATATTTTTATTTCTGTCACCTCAGGAGGGTGTTGGTCATTTGCGATAGTGATTTTACCCATGTAGGTCATTTCTAATTGATTATTAATGCAGTTTGTTTAACTGATGGTGTTTGCAAAATATAAAAATCATTATCATTATTAGTCCAGAATTGAAATGACATAAAAAGAGAAGCAAAAAGTAAAATAGTATATTTCCAAATTGTCGAAAAAAGTGAATCAAAAAATTTCATTAGGAAGTAAAAAATTCCAAAGTTTCAAAATCAATTGAGTAACTCAGCAGCATAACAATGTGTTTCTAAGCATTATAAATAACCATGTTGGGTGTTGAAACCACTTGAATGACACAACTTCACTGCTTCACTGGTTTTTCTATTCTCATTGTTAGGAGCATATGTCAACGTGTTCAGAAATATGAAAGCCAGACATACAGTATTTGCATCTAAAGTTTCCTCTTCATTCTTAAAACTGAATGTTATATGAAAAGACGTGTACCAAAATTAGAGAGTTTAATCTTTTATTTACCTGAACTTTGGAATGTGAAACATAAACAAATGATGCATTCAAATTACCAGTATGAATGAAAACAAACATTGGTCACCTCCACATATCAATAATGTAGCCACAAATCAGCTCAGAATGTAGCAAACATTACATACATGAAATCACAAAATCCATGTTCAGTAGTATAAACTTAAATTTGATAAAAATACAAAAACTCACACATACAAAATGCAATGTAAAAGCATGTGTATGTTGAATAAAGTAAAAACAGAACAAGACATTGGTCTTAGTTTTCTAAAGCCATAATATCACTTTCGAATTACCAATGAAAATCCTTGTTTAAAACAGTATGTTTGAGAACCTTGGATAAGAAGCATGTTTAAAATGACATAGCCATTACCCAGGGACAATTCCCTGCTAGTTCCCACTTCAAGGAACACAATTACCCTGCCATAATTGAGCATTTGTGGACAAATGGTCCCAAACTCCTCCAATATGACCATCAGACTGTTATGTACATAAACATTTCATAAAATCTCACCGCTTTACCTAATTGGTGGCAGTATCTTGCAGTATTTCCAGGACAACGAGCCCTTCTGATTTTCAGAAAATACATTCAGTGAACAAGAATCAGAGCCTACATGAATCAGAGCCTAGAACAAAATCATGAACATCTTGAACACTTGTGGAATTCGACTCTATTCGGGGAAGTACGGCCAGGCGAAAGAATCAAGATGGCTCTCCTGCCCCATGCCGCTGGCAGGGTAGGAAATCTGCGAGACCCTCTGATTGGGCCCACCAGCTTCCATTTGTCTCATGGTCTCTGCAGTACTTCCATTGGTGTTGGTGGAGTTCAGGAGCGCGGTGAAGGACTGCACACAGTCCGAGCCTGACCCCAGCACAGCCATGTTGCTCTGCCCTTGAGCTTCCTGTTTCAGTGGTATGCCTGGCTGATGATTGCCCATGAGGTTTTGAAATAAATCATCATCTATGTTGCCTGTATACAAGTAGCCTGTTCCCATTGACCCACTTGTGCCTGTAGCTCCATTCTGGGTGCTTTGAGGCTGCTGGTGGCCATAGTTATACCAGTTATGGGCTCCTTCTACTCCTTGCCTTTGAGGTGGCTGTTGGGATTGCTGGGCTTGTTGGTTCTGCTGGTTCGGTTGGTCCTGTCGAGGCTGGCTGCTGGTTGGGCAATTAGGATGAAGACACTCAAGATCCATAGCGGTCAGGACAGGAAGGCCACTTTCCCCTGTGGTGGGCATGCTGGAACTTGGGTTCACCTGCTGTAGGCCCACTCCATTACTGGTGGTGTTGGGGACTGGACTGGACCATGCTTGAATGAGTGTTCCTGATGGTGGGGTTTCTGTTAGGGTTGGCATCATGGGGCAGGATGGAGAGGTTTTGTTATAATAGCCTGTTGGATTTTGGCGCATCACAGGATGGTTGGATGGACGATAATAATTTTGTGGCTCTGTAAAAAGAATACATATATAAGTACATATATCTAGAAAACTTTTCTATATTGCTATTTAGTATGGGTTACAAGAAAAGTACCATGCATCTTACCCATTTTGATTCTCTGATTCATCAAACCTGGCGAAGGCACTGCTTTTGGTCTGTTCATGAAGCTCATGGCTCCTTGGGAGAAGCCAGAGAAGGATTTCATCTGGCTTTCAATTTTACGTTTCTTCTCTTGACAGCCATATGGATCTGCAAAAGAAAAGAGACATTATGCTCATGTTTGTTTGCCTAATCTACTAGCAAAACATTATATGAAAATCTGTTGACCTATTATTTTTAACAAGGCAAGGTTAGTACAGATTGAGAGGCAACTCCTAAAAAAAAGGTATTTATGAAATAATAATCAATTAATAATTTAATGATATTTGCAAAAGAAATACTTTTTACTTTGAAAAATATATTTATAAACTTTTTTAAAATAATAAATATGGTGGTAAAAGAGGCTGTAAAATGTCATGTGGTGCAACTGCCCAAAAATGTGATATTTTGAATAAAAAGATTTCAAAAACAAATGTGACCCTGGACCACAAAACCAGTCATAAGGGTCAATTTTTTTTAAAATTGAGATTTATTCCTAATCTGAAGGCTGCATAAATAAGCTTTCCATTGCTGTATGGTTTGGTATGATAGGACAATATTTGGCTGAGATACAACTATTCGAAAATCTGGAATCTGAGGGTGCAAAAAAACAAAATACTGAGAAAATCGCCTTTAAAGTTGTCCAAATTAAGTTCTTAGCAATGCATATTACTAATCAAAAATTAAGTTTTGATATATTTACGATAGGAAATTTACAAAATATCTTCATGGAACATGATCTTTACTTAATATCCTAATGAATTTTGGCATAAAAGAATAATCTATAATTTTGACCCATACAATGTATGTTTGGCTATTGTTACAAATATACCCATGCTACCCGTCCAAGGTCACAAATGAGATTGACATGACTACAAAAAGTACATTTCTAAGAAATCTAAAAAGTTAAAAATATTTTATCGTGGATAGTCTTATTTATCATTGACCCATTTGGGACAAAACAATCCATGGTGTAGATATCATTAAACTACAGGTTGATATCTTACCTTTGTCATCGGGCAGATAGCGGAACTCCATGGGCTCACTGACTTCCTGGTCTGTGGGCCGGCGCAGCTGCATGCGCACTGTGATAGGGGCTGTGATGGTGGTGTCACAGTAGGCGGGTGTCTTGAACACTATGGCCACTTGCCTGTGTACATCTGCCTGAGAGAAGGAGCCTTTGGCCTCCCAGGTCTGAGTGAAGAACCTCACCTCAATGTCATCTAGAGTAAGGTGATGTGATGGTATTAAATAAAAGAATGGCATAAAAAACTAGCAGTGGAAGATGGATATATAATTTCCATAAAATAAAATGAATGGATGATGAATAAAAGAAAAGGACATATGAGATTGACTGAATACATAACTTAATAAATACCAACATGAATTTCAGATCTCTATTGTCAGCTTTAAGTTAGCAAAATGGCCCACTTTGACTATTTTTTTCAAATAGTTAAAATGTTCCCGTACCTTTCTGCACTTTATCACAGAGGAGGAAAATCTCATCACCTCCCTTCACATTGCCACTGTTCTTGTTGACCCGGCAGATTCGCAGTTCGGCTGTATTCGGGGCCCCTGAAACAAGCACAGGCCATTGAGATGGAAGATTAGAAAATCTTAACAAACTTGAAACACAGACATGCACTGCTATGAGCAGTAGGAAACCATTTTTCACATTCTTTGACTTTATCAGTGTATCTACATGCACAACCACACTGTATGTCCTGAGTCTAAAAAAGCAGCCAAACCTGTCATGATTTACAGAGTAAGGGCGGGGTGGTTTATTGCTTCCTCTTTTCTGGGTTGTACGAGACTGATTTCTGTGATGGCAAAGAACAGCTTGCTATATTAACACTGGCTAGTTTTACTCCATTGTCATGAGAACAACAACATGAAAGACTTGAGAATCAGCCTCTACAAGCAGAAGAAAGGGTTTAACCAAGTCATGGCCTGAGTTTTTTTTTATTTTTATTTGCTGACTTATTTAGCATCACACAACCACACAAAAACACTCTGCAAGCACTGCAGTTCTGCTCGCGCTGTAGACCATCATCATGTGAGGAAGTGTTGAAATGGACCATGCTCACTTCCTGCAGTGTGGGATGTGGCCACTGACAGATCTGTCACCTAAACAATGCATTGCTACAGCTTCATGCTCTGTGGTGGCAGTGACTTGCATCATGTTAAATGCCACATAGTAAATCGATCAAAAGTGCTGTCAAAGTGCTTGAGCTCTGAAGGGTATCGCTATACCACGTTTTTCTCAATCTAAAGCAAAATACTATCAAATATCGGAGATATTGAAAACCAATTGCGAGTATTACATCGCTAATTATTAACATTAAATAATCTGAACAATCATTAATAAACACAGAGTGTGTTTCAAACTACAGACTCAGACTAATTCTTGCTAATTTACATTGATTATAATTTATAGAATATGATATAGAACAAATAAGTTCTATATTTGAAAATTAAAGTCAAATTTAGCTTGGTTTTTATGTAGTGGAGTGAAATTTACATTACTGAAAAATACTCATTATTACTTATTTTTTATACTCATATAAAAATCATTACGGTAGATACTGTAATATTTTTACTTTATATCAAGAAACTAGGCATTAACAAAAAGCACCATACTAAAAAATAGTCAGTAATAAATATTGAATTCTATTTCAAGATTTGCCCTACCATCCCTCGTGACTCCGTACGACTAGCAGCAGCAAAACCAACCCAGTTCTGCCACTCATTAAAAACCTAAATAAACTAAATAAAAGTCACTGGCTGAGTCAGTGTTGTTATGCAGTCAAACAAACAGTTTCAACTCTGTTTGTTGCCGTGCATGCAGAAATGACAGAGTGTGCTTTTTATTTGAGTGAACTCACTGTTGTCATAGATGGGGTTGGAGACGATGGGAGGCAGCGCGGTGTTGTACATCCCGGTCTCATCTTGGAGGAAAACTTGGAAGCAAAGACGCACCACATTCAGATCATATTCCTCAGTCTGTAGCAGCTGTTCCCGGGGAACTGTGGACACAAAACATACGTTCAAAGTTGCAGTATGCACAAAAAACATAAATTAATCCTAGATGTAATTTGTGTGTCAAAACAGAGCAGAAGATATACAGAGTCATGTGAATGAGGTGAATGAAGAGGAAAGGGGAAGAGGGAGAAGAAAATGAAACAGGCACGAGAATGAAAACCAGGTCAGTTAAAACTAGCTGACACACTTGTGACACAACTTGGTTTTTTTTTTTTTTTTTAGATTTTTTTAACATGAGAATTCTTTCAGGATAAAAAAAGCATGCTTACCCCAGTTCTGCAAAATATAAATAAATAAATACTATTATGAATAATAACATTTTGAAATTAATTTAAATGTATTTTGTAATTTTGTAATATAGTGTTTTTTTGTACTTTTTACAGTGAATTATTGTAATGTTGGTAATTTATGCAAAATATATACATATTTATAATTAAAAATAAAGATATATAAATGATGTATTTTTAGTAATTTCATTAATTTTACAGTAATTTTTAGACAAAACAATACTTGACAATCTAAGCAATTGTGCATGATTTACTTCAAATTTAGTTGTGCTACCACATATAAATAAGTGATATAAATGAATATTTTGTTATTTGGGATTATTGTTCACATTATAATTCCTTTGTTTTGTTTGAACTGCTTCCATGTTATATTTTGGGCTTGAATGCATGACATGTCGTAATAACAACACC
Source organism: Spinibarbus caldwelli (assembly GCA_039654775.1). Classification (NCBI taxonomy): domain Eukaryota; kingdom Metazoa; phylum Chordata; class Actinopteri; order Cypriniformes; family Cyprinidae; genus Spinibarbus; species Spinibarbus caldwelli. The sequence continues at coordinate 15,805,040 of CM077243.1, read as the reverse complement.
TGACCATGGTGCATTTGAAGGCAGCATTAATACAAAGTGTAAGTGTTGTCCAAGTCAGAAGAGCAAGCGGCATGCAGTGCTCTTGCAGATTCTTGCAGATTTCACCCAGCAGCATCACCAGAAATGCCACTGACACATCAGCCTACGAGCACACAACCACCCACACGGGCGCTCGTGTAGACCTTTCTCACTGTGTGCATCTCCGCCCACTCTCACTGTCAGGAGTCTGTCTCTTTTCACCCCGCGGCTATCCCGCCCACAGACGTGACGAGCTTTGAGCACTCTGAGGTCACAGCAGGTGGAAATATCGCAGCGGGTTAGAAAGAGAGCTCGAGTGACAGAGTATCACTGACGACTCTGCAGCAAAGGGGGCGGCCTCTTGACGTGAAGAGACACCTCTGTCCAGACCACAAGCCCAGAAGTGGGAAAGAAGGATGGAGACAGAAGCTGAGCGGTGAAGGAGCACAGGAGATGAGTGGGTGCGGAAGATAGCGAGAGGCCGAGTGTGAGAAAGGCAACTGCGAGCCAAGGGGTGGTCGTGTTTATTTGCGTATATGTGCGCCTCTGGTTCTGCATTTAGTGAAGTCAGAGGGCAAGAGAAATGAGTGGACAGCAGTCGCAGGTGGGGGACGATTTAGGTTAGCGTGGGCTGGTGGAAGGTGAAGCAGAGGGTTTGAGCTGTAGAGAGAAATGGGGGCAGGCAGGTGAAAATTCTCCATTCTGTGGGCATACCACCAATCCCAAGCTTGACACTCATCTCTTGTCACCTAAACCCACCATCTGTGACATCTAACACCATACTGTGCGCTCAACACCCACTCGGCACTCATCACGGCAAATCCATCTATGGGCAACCTAAAAGAAGCCACGCGTTTTTATAGCTATGTACTTTTTCACAACATGACATGTATGCCTACTAATTAAAGTAGTTGTTATTTCGAGTTATTGTGCACAGTCACATATTACCAGCCAAATAAGGGAATTGTAATCAAATGTCAGGAAATGCACTTTTTGATGTGCAGTCATGCGTAATTTGAACCCTCAAACCGTCAGGTTTTAACGTGAACGTGCTCTGGATTTACTTAATGTTAATTTTTATTGAATGACAAATATTTTAGGATGTTACAGTTCGGACCACACTGATGCATGAAAATGACAAAATTAATTACTAAAACAAATATTTTACTTGCAAAATATTCTATTATTATATTATATTGGCTAGATATGTCTATATATCTATCTATCTATATATACAAACAAACACGCACACACACACACATATTATATATGCATACATACATGCATACATATGTACATACACACACACACATATATATATATGAAAATACATTGATATATAATATTTTATTTTATTTAATTTGTAAATATTTTAATATTTAAAATATTATTATTCACATAAAAAAGCATGAAAGGTAAAGGTAATACTATCTTTTAGAGAATGACTTCTGGTCGAAAGTGAATAAATACCTTCTTAATGTGTATGCTATTAAAAATTGAATTTTTTAAGTTGAGTATAAGAGAGAGTAAGTTGGAGTATAGAAAATACTATTTCGGTCTTTCTACTAAAATTCATGTTCAGTGTGTTACTTGCTGTTTCTCTATTTGCAAAATTTACCAGCAGTGTTGGAGTGAAAAGTGTTTCAAAATAACTTTTTTTCATTATAGAAGTATTAAGCAGAACATGAAACAATTACATCATTAATCACAATTACTGGTATGACATTTAATCCTCAGCTATACTTTCATATTTGTAACAGCCCTAAGCACAAAACGAATACCTCCTCGCAAAAAAACATTCGATTACCTAGTCAATAAATGAAGTGAATGACAGTATATACTGTATATGAATGCGTCATCAGTCCAATCATTGTGGGATAACGTCAGTGTAAATGAGGTCATCTCTGGCAGGTCATCCCTTCAACACATGACCAAACTTCAAAAGTAATATCAAAACTAAACTCACTACGACTGCCACCATGACTAATCTACCTAATTTCAGGGGACTGTCAGTGTTACGCAGCCAAAGAGAGAGATCTTTATATGGTTATCACAGCAGAAGCGAGAGCAGTCCCTCAAACAGCCCGTCACCACAGAGAACAGCAGAAAAAGCATGAGGAAGCAAGTTCACAATCTAGCATTCCCTATGTTCACTAACCATATTGTGTAAAGACTTGTTGCAACATTTTCATACTTTCTCAAATATCATTTGGCTAGACAGTGGTATGAGACTACATGATGATTCTACACCATCTGCTAACATAATGTCACTTGCTTGTTGAATCACTTCATATACAAAACCATAAAGAATTATCCTCAACATTAAAGGTTTATTTTAAAGCACGAGCATTTCCAAAAGTTACTCTGTAGGTCAACTAGTCAGACTTAATCAGACTTATTTATCACAAAAACATTGCTGGTGGTGGCAAGACAATCTGAAACTTAGACCTAGAAAATTACCTAGAGAAGCTGCTTTAAAAACGTTGACCCTTCTGTAATTTCCTCCCACATAATAGTTTGCATGGAATTCCTGAAGTATTTGGCTGTTTGCATACTCGAGGCAGAATAAGCCAAAGTTATCAGTTACACAAAAAAGTATAGTTCACAGTTCCTCCTGACATTCCTCCCTCTCTAAATAAATTCCCCCTGATCATATGCCACTCAATACCGCACCCAGTTGTGCAACATCTTTACTAAATAAAGAGAAGTGATTTTTTCTACCCTAACTGCACTGTCAGATGACAATTTGTGTCATATAGTATTAAAGGCAGGAAAGGGAGAAATGTGTAAGCTTTCATGATTTTAACATCAGCCATAATCTCAATACAGAATTTCTGATAACAAGAGAAAGTGAAAGAAACTGGGTCAGTAATGATGATAAGAGGTAAGAGAGGTGATTAAGAAGGCCCAGATAGAATTTGACTATGTTTTCTGTGCAAAATTTGAGGATAAATCTGATAAATCTGTGATATATATATATATATAAACTAATTTGTAAGACACTTTGGATAAAAGCATCTACTAAATGAATAAATGTAAATCTAATAAAACAAATTAGTTGGAGAAAGTATAGACATTTTTTAATATTTTACCCCAATTCTGATTAAATCTAGGACTTTTCTGTGTATGCAGATTCTATTTGGGCCTAGAGAAAAAAGTGCTGTTGGTTCTCACCATTGAAGGGGTTGATTCTTCGCTCAATCCTCTGCATTATAGCATCTCTCACTTCTCTTCTTCGCACACACTGGATACCCAGGTTCTGAAACCTGGAAAAAACAAAGAAACAATCTGTTAAACTGTGTCGCTTGATTTTGAGCGGTCAGATTTGTTTAGTTCTATGTATTGTCCATCTTGAACACTGATCCCAAAGACTAAAGCTAACAGGAAAAGTGAGGTTAGAGCTAACCATACTGACATACTGTTTAAAATTGAGGGCAGACTGGAGCACTAAGGCTCTCATTTTGCATATCAGGGGAATCCCCTGCATGGCTCCCTACTCTGAAACAACATGCTTCTTTAAAAAAAAAAATAAAAAGAAGAAGAATGGACAGCCCTTCGGAAGAGAACTGTGGTAGTGTGTGGGCTGGAGTAATACGGAAAGCACATTGGAATGGCTTTGATGTGGGGCACAGAGATGTTTCATTTCATTAGGAGGAAAATGGTAAAAGGACCAAATGAGATTAGACCAAAATATGCAGATAATATATCTGCAATCAAAAGGTTTTTAACCTTCTGTATTTAAGTGACATTCAAATGATTTTGACATTTTAACATTAAAAGCACCAACTTACGCGATGACTCTTCGTTCAGGTCCAAACTCTGCCTCATAATAACCATCCTTGCAGTCCTTACCCACCAAGTCATGGGGATGCGGTTTATATGGGTCACTTTTGGTCACCAGTGTAACACGTACTTTTCCTTTCCCAGTAACATTTAGAATCTAACAGGGAGAGATAGAAAGAGAGATGCCGTTTATAGAATCACTTAGTAAGTAACATTTTCCTTAAAGTTTAATTATGCAGTGAGTTCTTTCTTCAGTGGTGTAAGACTTTAAAAGCAGGTACCTGAATGCTTGGGTAGGTTCTGTTATTGTCTGAGCTTCGTTCTCCAGGTATGCTGCCTGCTGAACGACCCTCGCATTTGTACCTGAAGCGCATGCCTCTCTGTTTTGGCTGCTCGAAGATCTGAACACAGGGATCTCCCACTGCACAGACCGGGAAAATTACGTCAGTCATGTTCAGAGATTTGAATATCATTTATTTAAATATTTAAAATGATTCAACATAGAAAAAAGCATGTCAGAAACTTAAATCACTCTTATTACTTGTTAAAATGCCAACACAGAAGATACATAAGCACAAGACAATGGGTTCGAAACACCTGCAGAAATAACATCTTGTGTCTTTCACAGAACCTGACCATAACCTGACCACAAACAACGCAGCCTGCCGGTAAATAATTTCCCACTCTCTGCACCTGTCAGCACAGAACTTTACCAGCTCGTCCAGGTGCCATTATACTAAGCAAATCATAACTTCTTCAAACACCTGCACAAACAGCTGCATTTGCCATGCAATATATTTGGTTGTTTTTAACACACTTGCTTCTGACATTGACACGAACAAATGAGATCTATTTGCCTATGCATTCTTACACTGTGAAATGTCATAAAATAAGTCATAAATGCATGGTCATAATGCATGAAATAGATCCAATGTATAATTTAGTTTAGTGTGCAGATGTCACTCACTGCTGCCTGCTCAAGAGATTTGTCACTTACAGGAAGTCATATCTTTATCAAACAAAAGAGGAAGTAATGTAAGGAAATCTAAACATTACATCGTTTTTACAAAGGCAACTGGGTGATGTTTAAACAGACTTGAGTAATTAGGCAAAGTTTATGATCCACCCTAAACTTGACTCAAAACATGTTACTAGTAACAACAGAATACGTTTCACACTTGGCACAGATGAATTTAATGTACTTACTCAGATTGGGGTCCCTGTGCATTGAGAGGGTATGCACTGTACAGAAAAGCATGGAGAGAAGAACATAGATGAATACAGACAATCAGTTAAATACGTGTTATAATGCATATTATATTGTACAAGAATCAACAAACGTGCAGATGAGAATAACAGAGCTGAAACAGCTTTTAAAAGTTCCTCATTTTTATTTCCTGGTGTTACTTTGTGCCTCATGTATTCATGTACTGACAACTCATTTGATTCGTTTAGTTTACATAAGATTTATCTAGAGTTCACAGGTCTTAACTTTAGAACTTTGTTTTCAGGTATGTGAATCATACTGCTTTTGTTTCGCAAGTGTTTTCTGTAATTGTGCACTTCCAATAAGACAACTTTGCGTTTAATTTCCTGTAATATAAAAACTACAAGTTTTTTTCTAAAATAGAATCAGATTTGAAAATGCGGAACGTTATATTGTAACATTACAAATTACACTGTCGAGATTTACAAATTTAGGACAACAAAAGTTTAGAAAGTCATTATTGAGACTATATAATAAAATTATGATTTGGTAGATTAAGTATCTTTAATTGTCTATCTAAACAAAGTCACTAAAACAGTGCTGTTATGAATCGAATATTAGGACAGGAAAGAGGAAGAAAGGGAAAAGAAAAACACAGTTACTTGATTAATGTAATAAATACTGCTACTCACCATCCATGTTATGCGAACACCCTTGTCTTACGTTTTATGTCCGAGCTCTAAACTGCTGAACAGACATACAGTAACACTTCAACACAAGAGTGGGAATTCCCCACAATATACAATTTGCCCGCCCATATACCAGGTCACGCCCTCTATGGCAAGCCGGTTTAACATTTTTTTTTTTTCCAAATGTACTAGCGATAAATTGACACACTATAGTGACTTTTTCAGTTTCGCTAATAATTATTAGACGCTAGTACTTTTTCCTTTGCTGCTGCTCACTGCAAGTTGTTAGTCAAAAATCTCACATTTTTGCTTTTTATGAATTTTATGTATTTCACTTGCTGCTGATACTAATTGCAGTTTTACTAATAACTATACTTTAGGTGTGAGTACTTATTCTTTACTTATTTGTACATTTTCAAATAGTTCTTGTCTAGTATTCTTAGTACTTGTTGAATAGGCACTAGTTTCTATTTATTTGACACTAGTTGTGCATTCCAATTGTTACTAGATAGTAATTACTAAGATTTTTAATTGAACTATAAAGTAGCTATTCTCATAAGTCATTACTTATAAAGAGTAAAAATAGCATTTGCAACTAGTGAAAAAATGTTAGTAGTAACAAGTGGGATAGATTCTAGCTTTATAATTTTTTACTTTTGTTGTTGTGCTTTCTGTGTTGTCAACATTCTGTAGAGCCTAATTACCACTTTTAGTCTTGTAATACATATGCCAAAATCAAAATGTTTCTTGCATCTTTAATATATCAAAATAAGGAGTTTGCTAATAACACAAAAAAAATGTATTAGTGAAAGAAAGAAAGATGGAGATATATTAGACATTTCAGATTTAATTTATGCCAAGGACTATATGCAAATCTGATTAACCAACATGTTACCAGCATCCCAGTCATATATTTCTGCCAGTAGACACCTACACCCGATTTATACATGATATCACTCCCAAGAAATTAAAAAATAAACCCATGGCAAATTTCATGAACACACACAATTAAGTTAGAAATAATTATGGAAGCTCTAAAATGACATTTTGAAATTAGCAACAGAGGCTTGAGATGAGATGTGTAAGAAATTAGTCCTACACACACAAGAGTGTTTTAGAGACAAAACCTGAAAATGTGTTGTAATAACCTGAACAATGTCTTGAGGTATGATAACTGTAGTATAAGCAGAATAATTGACATCGGGTTCTTGAATTATTAGAGAAATAATTCACACCCAAGGTGGCAATGCACCCACAAAGCAAGTAACATAATAATTTAGGTTTAGGTATGTACAGGCAGAATTTAAATGACTGGAATGCTGGTAATATGTTATTCAGTTTTGCATAGTGTTTAGCATAACTTAAATTTGAAATGTTATCTATCATTTAATCCATTACGCTATTTAATGTCTAATATGTTTCTATTTTTTCCCCTCTCTCGCCCTAATACTGTTTAATGTTAGTGGCCCGTAGACAATTCTTCCTTAATGTCTGAGTAGACAGCAGTCACTACTGGATTACATATCAAATACAAAATAAGTACTAGATACAAATATAGATACTATTGAAATACACTGTAGTCAACATTTGAAGTGGATCAAAAAGTTCAAAGTTGTCCTAAGACAAGAACAGGGTGCTCTTTCATAAAACAAGTTTACCAAATAAACCAGGCTTATTTCAGTTAATCTGACTTATTTTGAACCAAATCAAGTGACAATAAGTCAGAATAACTGAAATAAACCTGGCTTATTTGCTAAACTTGTTTTATGAAACAGTCCCCAGGTACTGTTTTTGTTTTAGGACAACTGTGATGAAAGGTTGTGATCCACTTCCAATGTTGACTATAAATAAGGCTTGCCATACCTTTCAGCGTATGCGCAGCCAATCAAACGAGGGATGTGCATACCGCGACGTCAAAGTAAGAAATGTCAAGGTGCTTGTAATAATTAACGTGCTTACTTTACTTTCCATTTCAACCAATAAGACGACGTGTTGATATTTTGTAAACCCACGAAAAATTTAATTTCATACAATAAGTTTCACGTCAGTCAGTCAGACACTTGCTGGGAATTTTTACACTCTTTACGTTCTCCTGCTTATTTAACTGCCTATAGAAATTTCCATCTTATAATACAGACCTAAAGGCATGGTTCATTCAAAAATGAAAATACTATCAACGTTTACTCGCCTTTATGTTGTTCCAATCCAGTGTATCTTTCGTTCTAGATCGGAACACGAAAGGAGACATTAGTCAGAACGACAGCTTCAGTCACCATTCATTTTCAACGTATAGAAAAAAGATACAGCGATATTGAAAGGCAAACGCTGTCAGCCCCTCACATTCTGCCTAACATCTCTCTTTGTGGGTCCACGTTAGAAAGTAAGCTTATGGAACAGAATTAGGATGAGAAAATGACGACAGAACGTTCACAGAACGTTCAGAACTTACTCCTTTAAGAACCAAGGATCAACTTTTGAAAGAAAAAAAGTACATGAACTCGTTCTGGCAGAGTTTTATTATTATTATTATTATTATTATTATTAAGGCTGAATGACCAGTAGCTCAAATTATTTTTTAAAATGGACGCCGCTTGTAGGCTATTTACTGAAGTTCACTGTTAACACGTTAGGGTAATCCCCTGTACGCAGTGGGAATCTCCCACAAAAAAAGGAAGTTTATGTCCAACAACAGAGAGAATAACACTTCTTAGAGAGAAATTACGCTTTGACTTTGTTGAATTGCTAATTCCAAAAATATGTACCCATAAGGTTATTCGCACCTTAGTTTTGAAGCGCCTACATCAGCTACATGAAGACAGTGGTTAACGCGACATGTTTACAACCTCATTTCTAAGATGTACTTTTTTTTTTCTCTTTCTCTCTCTAAGATGTACTTCACAGGGGTCGCCCATAGTATGTGACGTCATCTTAAGCGATGACATCAGATTGCCTACACTAGGTAAAGAATAGGCATATGTGACCCTGGACCACAAAACCAGTCATAAGGGTCCATTTTTCGAAATTGAGATTTATACATCACATGAAAGCTGAATAAATAAGCTTTCCATTGATGTATGGTTTGTTAGGATAGGACAATATTTGGCTGAGATACAACTATTTGAAAATCTGGAATCTGAGGGTGCAAAAAAAATCAAAACACTGAGAAAAATCACCTTTAAAGTTGTCCAAATGAAGTTCTTAGCAATGCATATTACTAATCAAAAATTAAGTTTTGATATATTTACAGTAGGAAATTTACAAAATATCTTCATGGAACATGATCTGTACTTAATATCCTAATGATTTTTGGCATAAAAGAAAAATCAATTTTGACACAATGTATTTTTGGCTATTGCTTCAAATATATCCCAGTGACTTAAGACTGGTTTTGTGGTCCAGGGTCACATATGAAGGTGCCCTTTTTTCTCCTCGCTGTAATGCAAAGACCACTGTTTTGAGAATAAAGAGACAAACCACAGGAGCCACTCTGGGGTTTTGTGAATTTTATGTTCTTAATGTAAAGAAAGCAGTTTACATTACATACAAAAATACCCTTTCAAATACAACTTTTGCCCTACAAAAAGAATGACAAGTAGATTTTTTTTAAATTGTCCTAAAGGTAACAGGAAGATTCAAACTGAATGATGAAATTAAATGTCTAGAAGAATAAGTTGTTCAACTGCAATACTTGTGATATAAAAAAATTATAACGGTACAAATAAATAAAAAGGTTAAGAAACCCCAAAATGAATAGTAAGTTTATGTTCTCTGTACACCCCAACAGGGTAGGACAGTAGCTTGTGGAAAGAAGAGGAGAGAAAAAACAAAACAAAAAAACAAAAAAGGAAATCATGGAAAGAGGGCAGAAATCTCATTTAGTCTCTGTTCTTTAGGTTCAGGAGACACTGCCATTCAGACCTCCATGGGAGGCGCAGGGGTGATGCCCTAGACGCAGGGAAATACAGTCATGCACATGCACACGCAAAAACCAACACTGACTCGGTTATCGTTTAGCAAATAAATCACAAACTCTTTGTAAAACTAAACCTGCCTTTATACGTTGGCCCAACAAACCCAAACCTCAGATCTAATACTGTTCTTTTGTTCCGAGCTGTTAACAAAACTATGGAGTGGCGGCAACAGCGTTTACTGTGATAGGTAATGGAGTCGTGGTTTTTAGTTACTAATGCTGGTCCATCTACACACTCACACACATACGCACCCCACACAAAAGGTCCTCCCAGAAACTGTACCAGAACCAATACAGCGAATACAAAAAGACTGCAAGGAAAACCTTTGGACAAACAATGAAGAACCTCATTTACAGTGACAAACAGGACAATTTTTTTAAACTTTTTTTGTTAATAAAAACTACATTAAGGTGGCATAGAAAGACTAACAATGATTTTTAAAGTTATATACAAACTACATCTACTGTACAATTTGTTTCAAAAGCTCAACTAGATGTTTAAGCAAGCATTCTGACACAGTAAGGTATAAAAAAAAATTGGGAAAAAAAAAAAAAAAAAAAAAAAAAATCAATACTTTACACTAACTCCGTAACAAGCAGGAAGACCAGCCAAATATCAGTAGCAGTTTAAAAGCAGCACTGCTGTTACACAAGTGTAGTTCCACTCTTTAAGGGACAACCTGTGCAGACAGATGTTCAAGAAGAGGGGAAAAACAGATTAAAGGGCAAACCCAAGAGTGGCAGCAACAGTAACCATTCATGTTACCTGGAGACAGCTCATTGTTATCGGTTAAGAGTGAGCCTGATTGAATTTTTAATCACACGGAGGTTGCTTGTGGGAATTGGGGAAGATGCATCCGGAAGCTCTTTACTGGGTAGTCTCTGAAAACACAAAAGACAGTCAAAAATCATTTCAATTTCAATATGGACTTCAAATTATGATGATTATTACATGTCAATAACCTGTGATCTTGATGTATCAATTGTTGGTATTGGCATAGGTTTGGTTGCTGAAAGACCCTCCTGTGTCAAAAAAACAAAATTGTTTTTCCAAAAACATTGTGTGAGGTCTTGTGTTGATGCAAGAAAACAGTTTCAGTTTTAGTGATATGACCCAACTGTGGTCAACACCTGAGAGTGATACAATAAACATGAGGAAAAAAAACCCCTCACCACTGTTGGCCCCTCTTCACTATCCAAACCATTACTATTTGGAGGGTACGGCTCTTTAAATGCAGAGTCATCAGAAAACACCTGAAGCAAAAGAGAATTCATTCACATATTAAAGCATGCTTGAAGTTTTTAGACTATTAGCGATCTACAGAATTGTAATGGATTTCTTGGCCTGTGTATTTTACAAGAGCTTAGCACCTCTGTATCTTTGTGCCTCTTAGGAGGATCCTCCAGAGATGGAGAGTGAGGTCTCTTTGGTGCTCCATTGACACTGTTGGGCAGTTCGGTCAGGTTAGGGGAGGAAGAGGTAATGCGGGGTATCACACTGCGGCCCACCACTGTAGGAATGGTGTTGCCAGCGGGAGGTGCTGGGGGCTTGGCAACTGGAGTGGTGATGGGCTCTGAAAAAAAAACAAAAAAACAAAGTACTAGATGAGTGGAATCAGAATGAATGCAGCTTAATTCTGATCCAAAAAAGAAAAAAAAAAAAAAAAAAAAAAAAAAAAAAAAAAAAAGAGAAGTGTGTTTCCCCAATAGAAAAACAGGAACAAGTCCATAACAGAAGATATGATGGCACTTACTGGATCCGATGACTGGAATGGACATTCCCTGTTCTGGTTTTGGAGGAGAAGCTTCTGATGCTGGTGGGCTGTCCATGAATACAAGGACTGGATGCTTAGGTGGGCTGATACTACTGACAAAAAAAAAAAAAAAAATAGAGAAAGAAAAATTAATACAGAAACAAATTAAGACATTTAAGTAATTTTATGTAACAGCATTTGACATTACAGCTAACTCATATTTAAACATTTCTTGAGTTTGAGAATGAGGCCATAAAATTAGCTTAACCACAAAAAAACATGACACTCTATTTGCAGTTTGTGACATTTATAATTTCCGCACTGAAGCAAGTGTAGAGTAATATCTAAGTCATGTTTTCGGTTCCAACCCCTAGACCTTCTAAAAGTTTTCTGGCAGTCAACAGTGATACCATAAACTGGAAATGGCATATCAGTTCCTTGGAGAGGTATGAGTTAGTTGGCTTCAAATCTTGCAATCTTTCAGAAATCCCTTAGAATCATTTGGTCTGAACTAGCTAAATTACAAATATTTCATCCTGATCAGTGACACTACCTATCTTCAGGTGTGGAGACTGGCTGGCATGGTTTGCTGACTGGTGTAGGAGAGCTGAACGGAGTGCCGACGTCTGTGTCCCTGGAGCTGTCCAGCTGACTGCCATCCAGAGAGCAGCGCTTTGACCCACCACCATTTGAGCTCCGGTTTATATCTCCCAAACTCTGACCAAAAGAGAGACAGGATACAGTTAGGATACAGTTTAGCTTCTTTACAGACTAAGAGAATGGATTTTTACTATAAAAATTAGGAGTTGTCTTTTTTTTTTTTTTTTTTAAACCTTCTTCTTCCTCTGCACAAGTTCAGGCGGCAGGTATTGATGCAACTGTTTTTTCTTCACATGTGTGGCCTCAATAGTCATGCCATCCTTTAACATGTTGATATTGCTGGCCTGCCTATAAACTACAATGAAACATAGCATTTAGACATTAAAAGACTCCAAGTTTCCACAACTACATCCACAGGACATGAGCATGGAGGAAAACAACAGAGGCTGAGCATCTTACCAGTATCTGTGAAGGACTGGATGTCGTAGGTCAAGTCAATATTCACACAGTCAGAATTATCCAGTTTTTTGAAGCTGATTCCAATAAACCACATGGAAACAAACTCATTCCTGTGGAAAAAAGCATGAAAACTTATAACAGATTTTTAAGTTCTAAAGGTCAGTTAAGCAGTCTACGTATACAGGCCATTTGATATCAGTGCCTGCTGTTGGAAAACGCACACTGGCCGAGCATCCATTCACTGTTGTACTGTTCCATGGCCCCAAAATAAACATGAGTTTTATAAATTGTTGATTAAATTTGAATAAAGGTTAAATAAGCAGAAGCGGAAACCCTGAGCATACGTCTGAAAACAAAACATTCGCCCCATATTTGTTACAGCAGGATGACAATACAATAGAAATCCAATACAATGGTAGAAATGTGTCAACTGGTAAAGATTTTGCAATACTGTGCATGATAGTTATAAATCCACCCAAGACTGCTTTACATTATTCACAAAAATTACCTTACATTCAAAAAGATTTTGTATTGTACCAGAGGCACGCCATATGATAAAATCATTTGAATCTTATCCATTTCTTTTGCTATGAATAAATAAAACAAACAATATATCATGACATATCATTACGGTCATATCAGCTTACTCATAGCTAGACAAAACATTTGGTCATACCACCTACCCATCTGATACTTACTCATTGCGATTCTCTTTTGACCCGGGAAAAGACTGTGGGTTGACATGGGCAAGGGTGATGTACTCATTGCGCTCCAAATTTCCAACCAACACTCTTATCTTTGATTCTACCAGTCCAATCCTGTTGAGGCCAGAACATTATATGAAGATTCTGTGATTCCATACCCAGAACCCAATTTTTGCCAGAGAACTGATTAGAGAAAGTAGATAGTGAATTTGGTACATTTGAATGGTAAATGCATTCGAAAATTTTCAGTATGCATGTGTACAGAACAAATACAGCGTTTTTTTAACCACTGCATGTGCGGAATCTAATTTGAAACTTCCAGTTTTGAATATCATTATTTGTGACAGGAAACAGTCTCAAATTCTGGCAATGTGTGTTTTTTTTTCAGGAAATTCAAACAATAAATGCCATTTTGACACTCTTTGATGTGGCGTGACGGCAGCGCAGACATCTCGTGTCATGTAATCGCTCAATCAACCACAGAAAGACGTCAATACAATAGCTTGTAAGGAAAAAAAATAAAAATTCACATAGCACTACATTTACATCAGGAAAAACTGAGCATTTCTCCAAATATTAGGTGATATATTCATTATTTATATTTTACCTCTTAGTGACATCTTAATTATTTCATGTATGTTTAAGTAAATCTGTCATGAAAACAAATTGACAGCTACTGTGTAAATGATTATATTTCAGTGAATTAGAATTTTAATTAGATTTAGAAATTAATGTAAAAACTGCATTATGTGCAATTTACATGTTTGCATACAATTTTTTTTGAGTGTTGATTTGATTATGATGTCAAAAATTAAATAGCAATTGAATTTATTAGTTTGGGCTCATTTAATACTATAGTAATGTGCAAGTAATGGGACTCACTAGTTTACAGCATTAACTGAGGCAGATTTTTAGCCTGAGGAAATAATTATTAATTAAAATGTAATTTCTTTAAAGACAGAGCAACAATTTGTTTGGTAAACCCATACTGATAATTTGAGTGCAGCCTTTTCTATGATTATTATTAGAGGAAAAGAAAACTTTAGTACAAACCCATTTAATTGTATGAGCAAGCCAAACTTTTTTTTTTTTTTTTTTAAATTCTCTAACACAAATGTTACATTACTAGTAATAATTCAAATGACCAAAAAAAAATAAAAAAAATAAAAAATAAAAATAATAATAAATAATAATAATAATAATAATAATAATAATAATAATAATAATAATAATAACAACAACAACAACAACAACAACAACAACAACAACAACAACAACAACAACAATAATAATATGCACACACAAAAGTATTTTTGGAGCTCTTACCACTCCAGATGGTTTTCCTCAGTGGATGCACTGGCAGTGAGGACAATGTAATGCCTGCAACAAACCAACCAACATTAAGTCTTTACTGGAATTGATCTTTGATATGACATTGTGGATATCCACTTACTTGTACTTCTGGAAAAAGTTGGGAGGTTCAAACAACTTGGACCAATCGGCTTTACCCTGAAGAATTTCATCTGTAACAGTGAGACCTTAAAACAGAAAATTTGGAAAAATTAGCAATTGGTCAAGAGAAATGTCCAATTAGAGACAATCTATTACACACCATTCTTGAACTCTTCACTCATGATGGTGCGTGTGGAAGTGGACACGTTGTAGGTAGAGTTCTGTTGTGGATATGCAGGAGTGATGATTGGCATCAGATGATACCTGTCTGATGGATTCACCTGAAAATAAAACAAACTGTATAGCAAAAAGTCCAGAACAACTAGAAAACGGTTTTTCACTACAATTAGCATAAGAATACCAACCCGTGGATCCCAGACTGGCAGATTTAAATTGCTGTCTTCGGGTTGTTTTAAAAGCACAGGATTTGGCCATTCCCTGATTAAGTAAAATTAAACCAGAAATGCATATGTAGTTAATGGGGGGGGGAACAGCAATGGACATTCCATGGCTGCAGGAAAGGGACTAGACATTATTAGCAAAACAATACGTGAAGTTTCAGTTCCACCATATGAACACAATGTGCTATGACCTCACCATTTAGAGAAGACCAGAAAGAACTTGTGCACAAGTGTGGCTGCAACAGCATTTGGATAGAGCTGACATGTTCTGGCCACGAGCATAGCCCAGGAAACTCCACCAAGAAAGCCTAGCATGTTGGAATAGATTCCACGGCCTTAAAAAAAAAAAAGAAAAAAGAAAAAAAGACATGCCATTAAACTGCAGTCTTAAGTTGCTTTTAGCACGTCAAGCCAAGATTCAGAACAAAAGACATCAGAAGTCTTGATTTCAAACCAGACAAAAAGTGTCTGAAGGAAAATTTTAAATCAGACTTACGTTTGGCCCACAATTTAATCGCTCTCAATGTTAATCTGAAATTCTCTTTATTAGGCACCAAATATAGGATCTCATCTGTAACACGGCAACCTGCAAAACACCCAAAATAATAAGTAAATCTATGGAAGAACAGACAAATTAGACTGTATTATGTGACATTTAAATAAAATCTTAGAGGGTATTACCGTTTAGACTACGAATGCATCTGATGTCCAAGTTTCTGAGAAGAGAGTCTCCTCTCAGGTCCAGGTTATCAGGAATTGACTGTAGAGCGAGCCTGGCAAACAGCAGATCGATCTGGGTGGAGGAGGATTGGGGGGGGGAGAAAAAGCTTAAAACAAAATATCAACCAGGCTACATAAACACTTCTTCAGCTGTTTTACCTCAATTCCATCAAACTTGAATTTGATGACAGGTACAAATGCATCCTCCACAGCCTGATAAGGAATTATACAGGAGATAAGTCACTCGTTAAACAAAGCAGTGGCAGAGGTATAATTAAGGAATAGAAAAAGTACTCACTCGTAGGTCCTTAATCTCATCATGCCGTTTTAGTTTTTCAAAGAAGGATGAAAAAAAGTCAGTTCTTTCAACGTGACGTGGCGCAACACACAAAGCATCTATATCAGCACCTAAAAAAAACAAAAAAAAAAACAATTTGATATGCACAATACAGTACATATCCCTTTATAACTGTAAAGCCTTTCTTAATTTACAGTTGCAAATCTGTAAAGGTCATTCTGTTGCTCTACAATACAATCAAGCTCATTAAATGTACCTTTTGTGTGCACTCCCAACCTATATGACCCAAAAGTAAAGATTTTGCCACCAACATTCGCTACTGCTGACAGTGGAAGGTTCTGTGAGGGAAAAGGGAGGATTCAGAAAAGCAT
This sequence comes from Spinibarbus caldwelli, assembly GCA_039654775.1. Taxonomy (NCBI): domain Eukaryota; kingdom Metazoa; phylum Chordata; class Actinopteri; order Cypriniformes; family Cyprinidae; genus Spinibarbus; species Spinibarbus caldwelli. The sequence continues at coordinate 15,788,614 of CM077243.1, read as the reverse complement.
CTCATCATGTAACTTGGTGATCAGGTTAAGAGTCCTGCAGTACCATTTACCTTTGATTCACTGATTTCTGCAATCCACTCCTTCACAAATGAATTCAGCTTTCCAAGAACTGCAAGCCTATAAAAGACACAATCATCCCTTTTAGTGACTACAAACACACAAGACACTGTGTAAAAACAAGTTTGTAGAAGACAAATTATACACCTAATATTGTAATACAAGTCAAAGGATATTTAATTTAAACCATTAGATATTAATCTTGGTATAACAAAATTTTTAGTTAAATATGAGGATAATATGAAAAAAAAAAATGCTGTAACATGAATGTTTTGCACAATTTCTTAATTGCCTCAGTGTTTTACTGCTTGTAAAACAAATGTACTTCAGACACCAAGGTATGGCAAAGATATTTTCCATAGTTCTGTACTTTTATATAAGATAGAATGCCACTGCTGCGAGAAATCAGGTTTTCCCTTGAAATCGGGTCTCCATTAGGACCACAAGCAATCCCACTGGAATTAATCATTTTTATCAGGTTACTTTCTTTAGCGCCTAAACAAAATTCCTATAAAATCATGGTATGGCGATATGTTGTTTGAACTACAACTACGACTATAATGACTATTAATGTCTAAGACCTTGCCAAGAGAATGCTACAAGACTGAAGACTGCCATCCTGCACACACTAGTGCATCAGTTCTATGGCACTTGAAGTCAGCCAAATCTCAAACATGTCTGTGTTAAAAACTGTGGTAGAATGCCTCAAGTTCACACACCAGGGGAGTGATTAAATGTTGTAGAATAAAACATAAAAAAATTGGCTAATTCACCGCTGACGAAAAGGAATTTTAATTAAACTAGGCTGTCTATGGAGTATTATTATTATTTTTTTTTTTGAAACGGTGCTACATGACTTGAGAAAACAGAGAAAAAGGGCTGTGGTGTTCCCTTTCCCCAAAAAGGTAAGGAAACTTCAACACCCATAATACACGGGATCATTGCCATCCAAGGTCTGTCCATGGGCAGGGATACAAAAACGCAGAAGTATGAGTACACATTTCATTTACACATTCAACTGACATGTAGCAATACAAATCTGGTGAAAGTCTTCAAACTTTTTTGACTCTCTTCAAACTCATTTGATTCTTGTAGTGTGTGCTTTGCTTTATATCCCTCTATTTGAGAAGGATGAGCAGGATTAGACAGGGCTGATTGTTGCCTATGTCCAAACAATCATACAGTCAATGTCCACACACACACACACACACAAAAAACACAATTCACATGCCTGAAAGACAATATCCAGTAAGGATATACAGATCACTCCAGATATGTTGACTGTAAAGTTACTTTAAAGGTTTATGTTTGTACTTACATCAAAGATACTACACAGTTAGCAACAAATATCTGGCAGTCTGCACAAACCACCATCTCTAACCACTGGTAAGCAGTGACTAAATCACATAAGGTCACATAAATGAAAGACCTCACCTGTGATTGAGTTCATCTTCACCCTCAAACACTCCAAATGGTTTCATAGCCTCAGTAAGCTTCTGAGTGTAGATATGGTCTATCTCTCTGGGAAAGGCCAGGCTGATTGAAGACGTGATGCCATAATGTTTCCGAGGCTGCTGCCCGCCAAGCGTACTGTTACCAGTCCTGCAAATGAAGACATGACAATAATAATAATAATAATAATAATAATAATAATAATAGATTCATGCTGCACTGCAGAAATAATCAAATATATTAAAAAAAAAAAAATCAAACTGTACTGAGCTCAAAACTACAAGAACAATAAAACATGAGCACTTTGCTTTTGAACATTCTTTAATCATAAATTATGACAATATTAAATATATGCAAGATAAAAAACATTACTTGTTTCACTTCTGTTTCAGTTTTGTATAACCATTTCTTACTGTGTGTAAGTTGTTTATTTTTTTATTTTTATTTTAGCATGTGTGTTTGGCTCAGTGTTATTTTTTAGGATTACTGTTAAATTAATGTAGTTTGATTTGTATATGTTATCCATTTTAATTTTAGCTAAAGTTGTATTAATGTTTGTCATTTTATTAGTTTTTTATTATGTCTGTATAGGTTATTTGAGTTTTACTTTTATTTAATTTGAGTTATTTCTGTACTTCAACAAACTAAATGGAAATGAAATAAATAAATATATATATTGAATTTATGGATGTGTGCGTATGTGCGCATATATGCCTGTGTGTGTGTGTTTTTGGTGTTTGGCTTAGTGTTATGTTAGAATCATTATTATACTCTTTTACCTTTTGTTCTCTTAATATTTTGAGTTGTTTGTAGCTTTATTTTGTTTTCATTTAAATGTTAAGTTTAGAAATTGTTGTAGTATGCATTTGTCTTTTTAATTATTTTTTATGTGTGTGTGTATATATAGTATTTATAAAGTTTTAGTTTTGGATCAGTTTTAGTTGTTTTAATACTACAATTGATTGTTTCTGTTGTCCTCACTTGTAAGTCGCTTTGGATAAAAGCGTCTGATAAATGACTAAATGTAATGTAATGTAAATGTAAAAGAAAAGTGTATGTGTGATGGATTGTGTACACACAAACATACGTACATACACATACATATATATATATATATATATATATATATATATATATATATATATATATATATATATATATATATATATATATAAACTCAGTGTAAACAATAACAGACCACATTGTACTTCTGTATTCAAATGCGGTTTGTTTCGTGAAATGTAAACAAGGACTAAAAGAACCGCGTTTACATCCACCAGCATTGCCCAGTGTTTGTGTAAACAAAGACAGGATTACTTGGCCAATACCACCAAAATACTTGTGTTAAATGCAGTTCACTACAACACATGTGTATTTAATTACTCTAATGTACGCGTGTGTCTTTTGAACAAAAAAAACACACATTCAGGCCGCTTATCCGCTACAGCCTGCATTCTCTGACCGTTATCTCAATAAACTGGCTAAACTAGCATAGCACTGCATTTTTCCTGAACAACTGACTCGTTTAACCTACTAATATCCTTGTGAAGCACGGAACACTTACGTTGACATCTCTTTCATGACCTTGCGTAGAAATATCCAAATATTTTCAGAACAAACACGCAGAAAACATGTAAACTCAGCCAGCAGCAGCCCCGTCTCAATTTATAACAATAGTTGTTGCTCCAATATGGCGCCCACCGTACAGACATCTCCCGACATGCTCTGCGACCTCAAATGAATGTTTTCAAATATCAATCACGATTTTATTGGACTAGTGCGAGCAGAGGAGCTTGAGATCTATCAGAAGCGGTCATTTGTTTTTTTTTTCTAAATATTACTCAAGAACATCTGGACTCTCTGGTAAAAAGTAGGAATCCAGATGAGATAGGGACTTGTTTATTCGAGTGGATATTTGTCGGAGTGGGTTTATTTTTGAAAGTCTTATCTTGTATGGACACGTATTTTAAAGTTTTGTTTACAAAATAAATAAATAAATAAATAAAATAAAAAATAAAACTGGCCTGTTGGAAGTCCCCGCTAGCTGAAGCTGCCACTGTCGGATCACGTGACCAGTGTTGCGTAAGTACATCCCATGAGTTTTGTCCCTTTTCCAAAATATGTGGAAATATCAATGCAGAAACTTTATTTGGAACACTATTGATGGGTGGAAGTGGTATAATTTATCAAATAACACCGGACATTTGATCTTGAAATATTTTATTGAACAAACATAACAGAAATTGTATTCTGTGCAGGAAAAGGGCATATACCCTTGTATTTAACAAATGGTATTGCTCTCTTTTGCAGAAATACTTTATTTTTTTTCTTATACTTGTCTATCAGTCTATTACACTGAACAGGATACTTGTCTGTGTCTTATCTGTGGAGTCTCTTGTATGTATGACTGCTTCATTTGTTGTTTACAGTGGAGTGATAGATTTTAAGTAGTTTGGAAATGGCTTCAAATGCTCCTTCAGACTAAGCCTTAACCATCTTCCTTCTGAGGGGCTCAGGCATCACTTTTAGTCTTGATATCATGGTTCCATGTGCTTTAATTCTTATGACCAAACCAGACCAGATTATTGAGGTTTATATAAGGTGTAAGCAGCCTTCCTCTTTAATGATGTTTAACTAATATGCACTTTAGTCATTTTTTTAATCATGGAGTGATAAATGTAAATATGTAGGCTTATACATTTTTTTTCCCCACACAATCCATAGGATGTTTATTATAATATGTTTCAAAAACATTTATTTATTTATTTTAAACAAAAACAATATAGATATAGATTATTAACCCCACAAAACAACAACAGCTGATGGAAACACACATTTGTGTAATTGGATATTTGACTTAAAGATATAGTGACAACTTGCTCGCCCTATTATATGCTATATAAACTGTATTGGGAAGGGCTTTTAAGTCTTGCCACAGACCCCAGATATAGTCATGCTTGTGTGAGAGACCCCTCAAATTTTCCTAAATTTTAAAAGACAGCTTAATGTTGTAAATATGTGGAAAATATTTGGTTTTTATTTATTTTTTTACATTAATTAAATATTTTTATACTCATTACAGCACTGTACTTTTATATGTATTATTTTTTATTTGTATGTTTTTATCTAATTTATTTTTTAATATAATTTATATATCTATATCTATCTATCTATCTATCTATATATATATATATATATATATATATATATATATATATGTATATATATATATATATATATATGTGTGTGTGTATATATATATATATATGTATGTATATATATATATATATATATATATATATATATATATATATATGTATATATATATATATATATATATATATGTGTATATATATATATATATATGTGTATATATATATATATATATATATGTGTATATATATATATATATATGTATGTATATATATATATATATGTATATATATATATATATATATGTATATATATATATATATGTATATATATATATATATATATATATGTATATATATATATATATATATATATATGTATGTATATATATATATATATATATATATATATATATATATATATATATGTATGTATATATATATATATATATATATATATATATATATATATATATATATATATACAGTGCGTGCAGAATTATTATGCAAGTTGATATTCTGGTCATGATACCAATTCCAAACCACATCAATCTTAATAACTACTATTGATTTTGTATTTAATCATTTATAAGTGATATGTAATTGTCCATGAAGGCTGGAAGTGAAAAACACCTTATGTTCAGGTATGCAGAATTATTAGGCAGGTTTTCTTTTACAGATAAAATGAGCCAAAAAAGAGATTTAATACAGACTAAAAGTCAAAAAAAATATTAAATGCCCATGAGAAGGATGCAATATTAATGCAATAATAGAATTTGCAAAGTTAAGGCATGACCACTGAGCAGCAAAATGCTCACTGGGTCAGCACGGTCAGAAAAAAACAGGTGAAGAAGAAAAACATGTTAACTCCAAAAGTGTAATGTGTCAGGTTCTCAGAGACTTTCCTTGGGTAAAAAATCCTAAAAAATGTTTTAGTCAATTTTATTTTTAATTTTAGTCAATCTCTGCAAGACAGACTTTTCAGGATAAGAGAGGGACTAAAAATGAGCTCCTAAAACTCACTGCCAGATTCTGGAAGATAAATTCTTCAAACAGTGGTACAAGAGGATGTGGTGCTGGTCCTTCAAGAGTCACTCTCAACTTATCTGTCCATAAAGCCTATATGAAAAATCAGTCTTCATGTATTTCACAACACTTCAGCATGTTATTCTTATTAAGTGTAGGTCATTTTTTAGGATTTTTTACCCAAGCAAAGTCTCTGAGAACCTGACACATTGCACTTCTGGAGACTCCAGGTAGGTTGCAGTTCTGGAAAATGGTGGCACTGGAGACTATAAATGGTTGCTGATGGTTTTACACCTAATTCTTCACCTTAATTATTCATTCTTTTGCAGTTAACGTGTCTTTTCTTCTCCACCTGTTTTTTTCTGACCGTGCTGACTCAGTGAGCCTTTCGCTGCCCAATGGTCATGCCTTAACTTTGCAAATTCTATTATTGCATTAGTAATGCATCCTTCTCATGGGCATTAATAATTTTTGACTTTTAGTCTGAGTTAAATCTCTTTTTTGGCTCATTTTATCTGCAAAAGAAAACCTGCCTAATAATTCTGCACACTCGAATATAAGGAGTTTTTTTCACTTCCAGCCTTCATGGACAATTCTATATCACTTATAAATGATTAAATACAAAATCAATAGTAGTTATTAAGATTGATGTGGATTGGAATTGGTAAAATGTGCTTGGAAAAAAATATGACCAGAATATCAACTTGTATATATACTTATATATATAGTATTTTATATACAGTAACAGAGCTCGACATTAATGCTTATCTGGGACAAGTAGATTTTTTGAAGAGGCAAGTAAAAGAAGAGAATTTTACTTGCCTGACCGGACAACTAATCTGATTAAAACATCTAATTGCACCGAAATTTCGACGAGAATGGTTCTGATTTTATTACATTCGGTGTAAACGGCGATTGATAATGGATACTCAGTAACAACAAGGTCGCGCCAGTTGAGGCTCACGCGGCCTGTCTATGTGAGAGAATCTCGTGAAGAAATCAAAACAAATGAACGCAACTGCACACAGAAGAAACATAAAAATATAACTTAGTTTTTATATTTATAACATACTGCCTAGTAAAGCAACATGACACTACCCTGAGAGGGGAGTTCCCTGAAAACCACGACGAGTAGTACATTTTAGTTCAATATTTGAATTTGAATTTATTGAAAGGATATTGTCAACGTTGACTGTTTTGCTCCATTTGGTTAATGAAAATAGTTCCAAACAAAGATCACAGCAGAACAGTCGCGCATGTCTGAGCAGCACACAGCGCACAGTTTTAATGAATGATTCGCGTTTTTGAATTTTGAATCATTTGAGTCAATGATTCAGTGGTCCATTTATACGGACAGGCACTTGGTTCTTTCTTGAACGAATCGTTTGAAGGCATTCTTCAATGACTCACTTTCTGCCACCTACTGGCGGTTTACTTTCATAGTAGCCTATCTTTGCATTTTTTCCAACATTTCATATTTGTATATTAAATAAATAAATATATATATATATATATATATATATATATATATATATATATATATATATATATATAGTACTGTGCAAAAGTCTTAGGCCACTAGTATTTTCACAAAAAAATACTAGTTTACATTTCCAAACATTATTTTTGCCATTAATTGTAATAATCCAGTGAGATTTTTGCATGCACAAGGAGTCTGATAACAGCCAGTGCTCCACACAGAGATCTGATCTGATCATCATCCAGTCCGTCTGGAATAACATGAAGAAACAGAACAAACTGAGGCAGACTAAATCCAGAAGAACTGTGGCAACGTCTTCAAGACGCTTGAAGAAACCTACCTGCAAATCTACATTACTGTTAAAAGTTTTAGGCAATTGTGTAAAAATGCTGTGAAATGAGGATGCTTTCAGAAATAATGCCGTAAATAGATTTTATTTATCAGTTAAATTCTATTAACTAAATCAAATCAAGATTTGGTATGACCACATTGAGTTTAAAACAGCTTTTGTCTGAGGTACACTTGCACATAGTTTTTCAGGTAGCTTTGCAGGAAGGTTTTTTCTTCAAGCGTCTTGGAGACGTTGCCACAGTTCTTCTGGATTTAGTCTGTCTCAGTTTGTTCTGTTTCTTCATGTCATTCCAGACAGACTGGATGATGATCAGATCAGATCTCTGTGTGGAGCACTGGCTGTTGTCAGACTCCTTGTGCATACAAAAATCTCATTGGATTATTACAATTAATGGCAAAAATAATGAAATGTATGGAAATGTAATGTGTTTGGAAATGTAAACTGATATTTCCTACTGACACACTACAGCAAAAGATAGAAATAACTGACTTAAAACCATTTTTTGTTGGTGAAAATACTAGCGGCCTAAGACTTTTGCACAGTACTGTATATTTTAAAACGCCGAGCTCACAACATTATTTATGTTGTTATAATTTTGCATGCAGTGTAAATGCATTTGTGCTATATTTCAGCTACATTGATCTGTCTGTGTAAATGCATCTGAATGCCGCTCCAGTCACTTCTTTTTCTTCTGGGGTGGAAAGATCGATTTTGTATTTCATATCATTGGTAACAGCCCTATATTTTCTTATTACATTAAGTGAAATTATTAATAAAATGTAACAATTTGATATGAAAGATGATGCATGCATTTAATACGGTTAGGGAAAAATGCCCTTTAAATAGGTCAAAAATGACCTGGAAATAAATTTAAATACATTTTTGTATGCAGTATGAAGTCATATAAAATGTAATTTCCCAACAACAAAATTGTGGCCTGTCAAAATGCTGAATGCCTAGTAAATTTGGAAAACCACTAGCCACAGTGGTCAGTGAGCAAAAAAGTTAATGTCAAGCCCTGTATATATATATATATATATATATATATATATATATATATATATATAATTATTTATTTTGTAATCTTATTTTTATTGTTTACATATGTCTTCGATTTTTTATTTCTATTTATTTATTTAATGTTAATTTTTTTTTTTTTTACACTGACCACCTAGTACTCCCTTTCGGCAACCTTGGGATCCCTAGACCACAGTTTGAAAACCTCTTGGTATGGGGAATACATTTACTTATGAACAATTTGGTTATTCATTAAGGGTTATAGGCTGTAGCTGCTCTATTTGACGAAGCGTAATATTTCTAGTTAGATAAGCGCTTTGGCATATGTTGTGATTGAATCGATTAGACACAAGCCAGGCTTTGGCAAGATTATTCCAAAGAATTTGTGTGCCGTGCGTAATCGCTTATCCACAGCACCATCTAGTGGCTCCATGCCAGTGGTGTGGCGTGAAGACGTCCAGAAGCTCTCCAATGAACAGCGCATGCAATAGTTCAGGAAATGTTGCGTGAGAGTTCTTTTAGTGGGCTATGCCCAATAATGTTTTGTTGACATTACTGTTATAATTATTATGATTTGTAGCGTTGGCACTATAATATATCGGTCTACGTCATTATTATATTGTGTGTTCGTAGCACATATAATGAACTATTTTTGAACAACCCCCCAAGATCTTTAAAATAACAATGTAATGAAATAATAATAATATATTTATTTTTTGTAACAATATTTTGTAATATTACAAAGTTTTATACAGGACACAAATTCACATATGTTCCAACTTGAAGACTAAAAATCTACACTGAATCTTCAAGGCGTCTTTTGAGATGTGACGTTAAAAATTACTTGTGGATTCAGTGACCGCACTTATTATAAACATCAGTTCCAAATGATATGTTTATACTACTGGATCTTGTATTAACCTAAACGTGTTGAAAAGCCGCAGCTCGTAAATCAAGCTTTCTGCTGTATACTCACATTTACATTCTCAAATGCTGGGTGATATTTGACGGTGTTGTTTCGACACACTTTTCTCCCAAAACCACTTTGGTCAACTTTTTAACATTCTTATAATTTTCTCCTCCGATGCTGCCAGTGAGTGCAGTCGATTGCGTAGATTCTTACTTTAAGGCTTTTTTTTTTTTTTTTTGTGTGTGTGTATGTATGTTATGGGATACCTTCACCAATTTAAGACCAAGAAACGACCCGGACAACGACATTTTATTTAATTATTTCTTTAATATTTTAGCACCATTTTCATATTTCACATAGGCCTATCTTTATTTTCAAGGACATTTCAGTAATACTGCCCACTTTATTTTAGATTGGCGGAACAGCATTAAAGGAAATGTTCGAAGCAGAAAGTGAAAGGTCCGTATGAACAATGACACTAAATAAATTACACATTAACAAAAAACACTTTGTAAAGCATGAAAATGAATATAATTCAGACACAGAGATAAATACAATAGAATACAATATTATATTAGGAATCATTGTCTTTAATGCCATGTTTCAGCAAGACAACACAACACTTTTACAACTGCTAGTAGAACCTTTTGTTTTCTTTTGTTTTCTCTTCTTTCCTTTCTTTTGTGTTATTTATTTGCAACATAAACAACTGCAGTTGCTCCGCATACTATTAAAGGTATAGTTAACCCCAAAATGAAAATTCAGTCATTATTTACTCACTCGCATGTCATTATAAATCCGTATGAATTTATTTCTTCCGTGGAACACAAAAGAATGTATTCTGAATAATGCTGGTACCCATTGACTTTCATTGTACGAACAAAAAACAACACAGAAAATGTCTTATATTATGTTTCACAGAAAAGAAGGTTTGGAAAGACATGAGGATGAGAAAATGATGATTGAATGTTTATTTTTAGGTGAATTATCCCTTTAACTAAGGCATGTACTGGTGTAACAGCCTCTGCAGGAAAGCATTTAGTAATCAGAATCAGTGCGTTGTCAGACTGAAGGATATTGTTGTTGTTCATCACGCTATGCCATGCTCACGATATTGCAGAAAAAATGTACTTAATTGCCTTTTATACCATATGGTATGGCTATGGTATAAAAGGCAGTTAAGTACATTTTTTCTGCAATATCGTGAGCCGTAAAACCAATGTGTTTTCTGAGCATGTCTCCCGTGTTTACAGACAAGCTCATACAATGCAAGAGTTTGTGTGGCTGTGGGAACCATTTGCAAGAGTCGCTGTCCATGGTTCTGAAGGAATTATAACCACCAGAATTCCTCAGTCTGATTGAATTTATATCAATTCAATCAACTTGCCAAATTATTGCTGGATATAAGATATTCGGACCAAATTTTATTTCTGATTGCCTAAGAGATTGCATTTACACTGCATCTCTGATTTCTGATATTTGAAATTTCGTTCATTGTATAGGCGATCAAAGCACTAGTGACGGACATATTGATGCTCAGTAGTTCAAGTGGGAGTTGGTCGAGATTCTTCATTTTAAGGCTGTCGTTGGAAGCATTAAAATAACAGTTTAAATGGTCACAGATCTAATATTTTCTTATGAAAGATGCATACTACAAATGTGTAAAAGATATAGATTTCTTTAAACTTGGACCCTTTTTATAATTGCATTGCACATCGATTCGTGCAAATCGTCCATAAGGCAAACATTAAAGGATATTTATAATATTGTCATTTAAATGTGTTTGGTCTGAAATATTCATTGCACTCCAATAATTTTCATGCTTGCCTTATAACTAATGGTTATGATTATCACCCCCTCCTCATTATTAAGAACAACAAACAATAATTGCATAAACGTATAAATTGTATAAAGTCTTCAGTCCTCTTATCCGCAATACATCGTCACACTGCAGTGCGTTTTGTAGTCCTTTTTTTTTTTTTTTTTTTTTTACAAATTGTAAAATAATAAATAGAATTAATCAACCAAGCAACTGAATAGCAAAACATTTTTTTACACGTAACTCAACTGTAAAAAAAGTAAAGAAAAAATGTATTTCAAATATGAGGAAAAGAACCTTCACAGTTTATTAAAGAACAGATTTTAGTTTTAAATCCAAAACATATATCTCTGTAGAAAGTCGTGTTTTTATTTTTATTTTTTACTGTTTAATCTAACGGTCTATTATGTCGTAAAATCAAGTTGGTTAATTCACTTCTTTCAGTAGGTTTCTTTTAGTGAAGACAAGCGGAATTTCTTGTCATCATAATTCTGAACACTAGAGGGAGCCTGGAGCACGGCACATTGCTTTTTGCTCCCTGAATCTCTTAAACTCCACGATTCTATGTCCATCATCAGAAACCTCTTTAATGACTCCAGCGTTTATCCTTTTATCCCGCTTATTTAACATTTTTTATTAATTGTAGCATGTTTATCCCGTTCATTTTATGTACATATATTAACTTGGATCATATTTAAAAAGTGCTCGAGTTTTTATGTCACGGGTTATTGTAGCTAAATACTTTCAGTTCTTCAGTGTCATTGAAAACTAATTGCGTTGTTTAGCATAAAAGGCAACATGGCAGCAGTTTATGCTTGGATTGGATACTCCGTTACTGATACAGAACGGGGATGTAAATTGTGTTGTTCATTTGTTTGTCGTAGGGTTAACGCATAGGCCTGTGTGAAGATGTTTATAATATGCTTTACGGAAATATTTCTGTTTTTACATGATATTATAGCTTATGCAACCTCTTTTCAGTGATAACTTATACAGCTTCTATGCGCATCTATGAACATGAAATTTAACGGTAAGCCTTAACTCAACAGATAAACGACTGGTGTCCCTAGTGTGCTTCCATTTATCATCCTATTAATGTAAGATTAATAACTACTACAGTATAAACACCGGCTGGCATGAATTTATGAAGCGCATCACCTTGAAATAACAACGGTTACGCAATAATATTGAGTATGTGTATTATACTTCTACTTTTAAAGCTTTTTTCTTACAATAATTGTAGTCTTTATATCTTACAGCATGAGTCCACATGTAGTCTCAGAGGTAATCTGATTTTCTCCGTCTCTCCTCTTTTTCTCCTCTTTAACACACTCACACGCCCTTGCTTTTTGTAGAAGAACCAGTATTCACGTTTATAATTTCGCCCACAGAGACGTAATCCCTTTGATTATATCTAATACCTGCCAAAACCCAGATGGCATGCCCACCCATCGCTCAGTGTGATAATGCCACATTGTGAAATCTAGCCATTAATATTAATTTTCAGTCTGCGAATGTGTCTGAACTGCTGAAGCTTAAAATTCCTTAAAGAAGGCAAGGCTTGACTTACCAGGGATTTTAAGAGCATTCCCATTTCGCCTCTCTCCGTCCTTTGAGGTAAAACTTGTATTCAGTGGGATATGCAGACTTAAGGTGGTCAAAGTCTTTCACAGGCGACACGAAAAGGCCTAATTCATTTTACGGTCAGTCTGTTTTTTTGTGTCAAATAACATATTCGTCTTTGCGACACTGTACAAAATGAAGAAATGTAGCTTGCACTCATGTCTTTTATGGAGGTTTCTGAGCTTTCTTTTTAGGGTCTTTTGTACGAAATAAACATGCTTTGGAAGCGAATGCACCAAGATAAAATAATTTCGATAATAATGCTCACTTTTATAGTGACATTTTACATGGTTAATTAATTACTCAACCGCGATTCGCAGAGCCTGTCCCAGAGGAACGCGTAAGAGGATAATATCATGATTACAACCATATCTGAGAGATACATGCCATTTCATTTAGAACTAGCAGCAAGACAAGGCCGTTTAATTCCATCCAGGAGGGTCAGTGTTTGGCCCTCACTCTTTATCTGTTTGTAAATTAGTCCAAAATCTATCGATATGGCCATCCACAAACTAACTGTGAATCAGAGAGTATGGAGATCTTAACATACTAATCGTCACATCTGGCAAACAAAATACTCAGATGAAGAGGCAAAAATAATTGGCAAATATTTTTTGTTTACTTTTTTCACTTCACTTGGCCTTTGACTCTGTATTTGGATTAAATCAGTAAAACGTGCCTCAGTTCTCATTTGTACTGTAATCGCTTTGATAAGCAAGTTTAAAGAGAATAAAGAAGTAAAATATTAATAACGTGCAATAATAATGAGTAATAAGAACGTTGCAATTAATAGAACAAAAATAACAATAACATATATAAAAATACAAATAAATAAATAAATAAATAATTGAATCGAGAACGTAACTCTCCAACGTTATCCAACTCTGAGGGATTCACAAAATGTTTTCTTTGTTTTGCATATTAGTTTCTTTAGGACTTATTAACACAAATTGGTGTTAGAGGTACTAGACACTTTGTTTATCTATCAAAAGCTCAATAACGACTGACAGGTGCTCTTTGAGTGCTAAAACGAAAAGTTTTAATACATTTGGCCAGATAATGTAATGTACTGGAATAGTCTTGAAATCTATCACGTTTACAATTGGAATACATGCGGATAAAGAAAAAGAAATTACAACAAAAAGCCACATAATGCGCAGTTTTATCCTGTAAACACTTTACAGTTTAAAGTTAGGCAAAGATAAATGAACACTCTGGCGCGCTCTCTCTCTCATAAACACAAAGTGCACGCGAGGGTTTTTACTCAGTGCAAATCTCGCTGGTAAACCATAAATGCCAATAAAGCCCCTCTTTCAACATGACATCAGCGCTGGACAACAGTTGCAGGAAAACAGATCTGCTGATGAATTGCCAGAGCTAGTGGGAAAATGAGAGGAGTGAAGCATGAACAGGGCGTTGGGCGTTAATTTATCGCATAAGCCCTCGGTCATTTCCATATATTAAAATGCGCCCAAGGGGCCAGTCAGTCAATTTCCTTGAGCCACTACCCGTGGAAGGCAAGCACATGACCAAAAGAAATTCAACTGTCTTGTTTTTTTTCCCTTCCTCTGACACCATGGAACAATATTCATTTATTTTATTATTATTATTATTATTATTATTTTTTTTTTTTGTAGTCTTAAATAGTGAAACCCTACTATTTAGCTTACATGAAGGTTGCATTTTAATAAAGTGATCTACCAGCGGCAGTCATGGTATAATGTAGGTTTGGTAATCTGGTTTTTGTGTCATCCACAGGGCCTCGCGCATTGAGCTGAAACGTTATTTTAAGCATGAATCTGTCATCGCACTTTTCTCTCACTCTCATTTCCAATCGCTTCCTCTGTCACTCTCTCACACAAAAGCACTTTTTTTCTGTACGAGCGAGCGCGCCTGACCGTGCATTGGAGAGATGGATATTGCAATGCATTTAACGTCTGGCTGATTTATGATGGGATCAGTCGCATTGTCATTTACATATTGAGATTCTGTTTGTACGCGGCGTTTTGTTCCTGCCTGATAGCTTCCATTCCTGAAGGAGGTGTAAACGCTCCGTTTGCGCTGATCAATGTCCGCCTGGAGCAGGGACAGACTTTCAGAAAAGTAAAAATGTGGAAAAAAGGCGGTCCATCAGCCAATGGCCTTAGTGGGCACGTGCCATGGTTAGTGTTACTGAAATGCATGAACATCCCCAAATTTGTCCAGCACCGAAAGCTTAGAACTATCGTTCAGTCAAAAGCATAGGCTATTTCCACACATCGCGTCCTAACCTCATTAATATTTGCTATTCATGCGTAAGAAAATATTACTTTTGATTTTGTAGAGATTGTTGCATGCAAACTTAAAGTTTTCACAATATAATCACGGTTTCCGAGTACAGCAAACCTCACAACTTTTTTTAAACAAAGTTATTTTTTTCACACTTGGAAATATTTCGAGAGAGGTTAAACAATGCAATCTTTCTGTGGGATGCAAGAACTACAGAGCACAATCCCTCTCGAGAGGTCCTAAAGGAATCCGTGGTGTATTTCTGTCAATCACTCTGCACGACAGCAGAAATATTAGACGCTTAAAAATAAGTCCTAATTAGAGCCAAAACGTGTTTTACAGCTTGAAACTGTATAAGATAACCGTCTATGTTTACTTTTTATTGTCCAGAAACCAATTTATGCTAGTGCTTTAAAGAGCCTAGAAATCAAAGCAATTATCTGAATGAGCTTTTATAAAATGCAAATAATCATATAACCAACCCAAGAACCCTACATGTTTCTTTGAATATTGTTCTTTGCTTAAAGCACCTTATTATATGTTTTTTAAAGAATAACATAATTTGCGCGCTGCACTCTTAAAATTGCTTTAAATGTATCTAGCTCCCTTTGTGCATGCTGAAGAATAGTGCGCTGCATTGAAACTAAATCAAAGGCTTTCTATACAAAATTCAGATCGATACGGTGCTTTTAATCATATGCACTTGTTGAGAACAATGACCTGAAAAGCATCGGCACAGTCAGTGTTGTACAGTCGAGCGAATCCATTGGCATTCCCAGATAGCCCTCGTGCAGAGTTGACCTTTTTACCCAGCGCAAACCTGACTCAACTTTCGCGTAAAGATCTGACACCTCGCGCCGAGAAAAAAAAAAAAAAAAAAGAGCCACACACGCACCAGCACAGCGATCAGTCTTGGTCCAGAAACAAAGATGTCAGCGTAAGCCTGCAAAGCAGTTTCACTCACTCACTCGCTCGCTCGCTTGCTCACGGGTCACGTATTATCTCCAGCATTCGACTTCAATTCCGATCGGTTCCCTATTGAATTGTGCCTTTCCCCCGCAGACTGTCACTTGTTCACGCAGCCTCTCCTTTGAGTCTCTGGAGCAGTCGCTATAGTCTAGTCGCACTTCTACTAGTTCGCAGGGGTGTCTCTCTCTTCCTCCCACCTCGTGCATTGAACTAGCTTGTCATCGCGTTCGGTTATACGCTTCATGTCTCTTTAATTTCGAATGCATCGGCGCTGTTTACAGCATCTTTATATTTCTAAATCCACGCAGCGGTTTACTGACACCCCCCTCCTCCCCCCAGTCGCCATTCTCTATAATCTGAACACATCTCAAAAGTTATTACCCCGTCCCCTTTCTTTCTAGTGGGCTGCTCCCACAATCTATTCGTCAGTGTGTTGTTATATTTTTACAATTACACTCTTGTAGTATTTAAGTCCCACCTACATCGCTCGAAAAGCGCTTTGCGAGCGAGCGTCCTGCGCCGCTCTATGTGATGTCCCTTAAGTTTCTGTCTGTTCTGGAGGAATGTGGCAGCGCACGCGGTGGTTGAACCCACATGCCCCGGCTCGGAACCTGTCTGTCCTGTTCGTGCAACCCGATCGTGTGTCTCGCCGTGAAGCAGCTTGCGCGCTGCTACCTCTGACTGACTGTGTGACCAGGAGTTGAGTGACTGTGTTTGAATCACCATCAGTGTCCACTATGAAACCTTGTATGCGAGGTTCCTCTCCCCCTCTCTTTGTATATATAGCATGTCCGGCCCCCTTGAATCTCCTGTCCATTGGCTTTTCGTGCTCTGTTTTCCTGCGTCCACCCCCAGCGCGCGCGCACACACGCACACACACGCCGCAGCGCACATTGCTTTCATTAAACATATCCCCCCCCCTCTCTCTTTCTGTGTTTGCGTGTCTCTCGCTCTCTCTCTCTCTCGCCTCTTGTCCGGCCCCCTGATCTTTCTGTCCATTGGCTTCTTCGGGTCTATTTTTCATGTCCAGCCCCTAATGAGTGTCCATTGGTTTTGTTATTTCCACTCCCTCCTCCCACTCCACGGCTTTGCCCTGCCCATGTTCTGTATGTCTGTGTCCATCTATCTCCTGACGTTCAAGTTCGCAGGGACGTCACGTCCGCACTTGAACTTGCAGCTCAGGGGGGCTTTTGCCATTTTTTCATCTCTCTCTCTCTTTTAAAAAAAGCCATGACGGCTATCCCACAATCCATCTTCCCTGCGCCATCTTTGTAATATTTCTAATTTATTTTGGATGTCAAAGGCATTGATGAAGATATTTTCTCTGGAGTCTCCCTTCTAACCCGGCTCTCCCGATGTGAACCGAGCTGAAAGCCACCACCAACCACCATGTCTCGCCGCAAGCAAGGCAAACCCCAGCACTTAAGCAAACGGGATTTTTCGCGTAAGTAAAGACGAATATATGTTGTGCCCGTTCGCTTTACCTGTATTTGGCTCCGTTCTGTAGTGTTGAGTTGCTGGAGAGGAGCGTAATTCTCATTGAAGACACACTGGACACTGGACAGCGCAGATCAAGTGGACTTTAGTGAAGAGAGCGTTCCCATCTCTGAAATGCCTTTACGCGCACCCTCGTCCGCCGAAATGCCACAAAAGTTTGCTTTCCATCGCTGTACTTGGAGAAGTTCATGCCGACTCAGTGTTTAGGCGCATATGTCTTTGCTCTCGTGCCCTAGTCGCTTTGACCACTTAAGAGCAAGCGCTCACATATACCGGACTGTGGTGGGTATATGCACGCGTGCTTTCGCTCGCTTATTTACGCTCACATCTCGTGGAATGTCCCGTAACGTTGTCTGTCTGTGATTCTGGGCAGGATTTCCCCCCTCTCGCACTATTTTTGGAAGATTTTCAAAGAGTGGAAGTGAATTTTGATTGGGAAAAATCTCGTGTCCGACTGTTTACAAGCGCCGCGTGCGCGTACCACACACTGCCAGCAAACAGAGCGCGATAGTCGCCTGTGTGAGACTAACATTGCAGAGCAAGGCATCTGCGTGTAAAATCTATTCGAATTTTAAACTTAAGCTTTTCTTACATTTGAAGCCAAACGCGATTCTGATCTGCTCGTATGGGCTTTCGCTTAAAAGCAATAGGAGGCGATTTTACGCTACGCTCTTTGCCGTTTCGTGTGCATTTATGCAAGGATAAATCCGATTTCACTTAGGCCTGATTTTTGTCTTAAATGTCGATGACAAAGGTAAGACGAAACCTAAATGTAATGCAACTGTTTAGATACAAGTGTATCAAGAAAACCAGTCAGTTCTGCTCTTTTTGTATGCACACATTCGTAGCCTACTACTAGCTACTGTTTTCCGAATTATCATTCGAACTATTTTTTTAAACTCTAAACATGCCTTGAAGGACTGTGGTAGGTTGCACTTTTGTAAATAAAGTCTGCTTTGTATTTTATGGATCTGAAATGTTGTCAGGAGCACGATGAAACGAAAACATTTTAGCTCCTGTCATTTTGTCTGTTACATTTTACCTTTTGATATCTCAAACGTAAAGCTACAAAAGCATTAGGCCTAGTCCGCGTTTTATTAGATAAACATGTTTGACACAAATCCCGAGTTGTTGTAACATCGTAAAGTATCGTGTAACATTATTGGGTGTCCACACAGAGGCTGTGGGATCTCAGCGCAGGTTTCTCCGTGTGTTCGCTGCTGCTCGTGTCAGAAATACACCGCTAGGGGGCAGACGACGATCATAAACTAGACTCGAACCCGATCAGTTTCACCGCTATCTTTATCTATATTTGACCATATGTTAGCAAGAGCGAAACGTATTGTGTATATGAACTTGCAACTGTTTTTTTTTTTTTTTACCCCGTCCTGACCTGGCATGAAATTTAGAAATTTACAAACCTTCTAGTTTGTAATAGATCAAGTAAGCTAACAAAGGATGTCCAGGCAATACACATAGACCAAATGTAGTTTATGTTGATAGACTTTGTCATCTAATTCATAATTACACAGAAGGCAGTTATTTTTAAAGTGAAAGAGATATTCTAACGAAGAAACTGTTATTACAAACTTTTAAAAATTACTTTATTGAAAACCGGCTTTAAATGTTTACGTTCACATAGATACTTTTCTGAGGAGAGCTATTTGAAAATATTATCATCATTTTTTTTTTGGTATTAAGCTGCTTTTGTTTTTAAACACTTGAATTGATTTTAAATCTCTAAAAATATTCTCAAAAAACTGTTTTAAATTCAATATCGTTTTTAGTGCCATCGCTGATTGTAGTGGAATTTAAAGCAATTGGGAAAACTCATTGTGATACAGCTTTCCACAGTTTTACACATTCTGAGCAAACTTAATTTGTTTTTGAATGATCTAGATTGTCGAATATTCTTTTGCAACATATTTATAAAATTTGTTTATTTATACATGGTCAGTCATGTAAAGTTTATGTAATATAATTAAAAAATATGCATACGTGCGGATATCTTTAGATTGCTGCTGCGATAGTAAAATAAGTACATAATATAATTGTTACAGTCAACTGAAGTGTTGAATAGAAGCTGTTATTTCAATGTAACGTAGCCTATTTTATTGCAGCTGAAATATATATGTTACCAACTTTATAAGTTCTCGCTGTTTTCTTATTAAATCATGACTGAAGTTTTGCATATAGGCCTATCGATTATCTCTGTTTTATCACAATCACACCTAACTGGAAGTTCTACAGCTGTTATCATTACGAATTCATTACGAATCAATATCACTATGAATCACTCTGTATCTAGCAATCAGATCTAAAATACTTTGAGTTCACTTTAAATCGGGTAGGCTTTCTTTTATTTATTTGCATGGCGAGCATTTCATCTCGAAAAAAAAAAAAAAAAACCCAGACAAAAAACAAAACTACGTAATAGCGAAATGCATTAGTAGATGCAGAAGGGAAATTTATCACACTTCGTTATTGTTCTTCATGTGCAAATGTGTCGGATATTTTCCTCATAAGCACGTCTGGGAGATACTCCACATCTGCCCCTCAATATCTGCCCCAGACTGGGCTGAAGTAAATTTAACCGCCCTGCACATGATCCCAACACCTTTTTATCAAAATCTGTACCAATCATCACCCACTAAAATTAAAATCTATTTTTTGATTCTCTGTGGTTTTAGGTTCATTAAAGCATGAAATTGGCAGCTTATAAAGAAGGTCAAGATTCTTAACCATTAGGAAGCTTGTGTAACCTCTGCGCAAAAGATTTCACTAAACAACCATTATAAAAATACCTGCATGTGTGTGTGTGTGTGTGTGTGTGTGTGTGTGTGTGTGTGAGAACCTTACTGCTAACTTTATCGTGAGGGGGAAAAAAAGTTAATAGTCTTTACTGTGTGAAGCTTGTATTGTTGCAGCTGTGACTTGTGTTGGCTTTTCTGGATATCTACAGGTGTTGTCCATGCTGTCATTTCATGATCCAGATGTGTGTATGGTTGAGTGAAACAAAGAGTAGACTGAGATGAATTTACTGCAGTTTTAGACACAGATGTTAATGCACTAAAGCAAATATAACACATTTTTGTTGCCTTTACTGTTATATCATAATAAATCATACGTTAATAAGATGTCAAGCCCTTGCTATTAGTTATGTGAATATTATGTTTTATGCTTGTTCACTGAAGTTTAACTGACAGTGACTAATTGATTTTTTTAATGTTTATTATTATTATTTTTCATTCATAACTTGTAATTATGGATCTGAAATTTAAAAGATGGATCTGAAATGAAAAACTAAATTAAAATGGTGGATTAAGATAAAATGTGTATTCTTGTTCTTTTTATCCTGTTATGTGCTCCCTCGTCTTGACTGCGTTCATTACAGCACCCAGTCTCTAATATTCTCTCTGCTTTTCGTTCCCTCTGTGTCGCATATGGATTCTTCCTGTGTGCAGCCGAGCCCCTGTCAGCCGTGGTCTCAGAGGAGAGGCAGGAACAGCGCGGGCTGGTACAGGTAGCTCCAGAGGGAGACCAGGACCTGCTCACCTGTGGCCAGTGTCAGATGAACTTCCCTTTGGGAGACATCCTTATTTTCATTGAGCACAAAAGGAAGCAGTGCAATGGCACTTTGTGCATGGACAAAGCAGTGGATAAGCCCCCCTCGCCCTCGCACAGTGAGCTGAGGAGAGCCTCCAACCCCGTGGAGGTGGGCGTCCAGGTCACGCCGGAGGACGATGACTGCTTATCGACGTCTTCGCGAGGAATCTGTCCCAAACAGGAAAACATTACAGGTAACCTCGTCTCATGTGATTTTTCTTTTAAATATAGAAGGGCTGTGCGTGTATCTGCGTGAGGAACATTTGTGGTGGAGCCGAGTTGTTGTGTGGGCCACATATCGTAGACACATGTCCTTTCTCGGTGGGGCGTCTCATTCTCAGCTCTGGAGACGTATCAGAGTGCTGAATATTTAAAAGCTGTGGGGCAGGAAGGGGAAGGGGGTATATTCAATCAAACCTCAGAGTGAGAAGCCATTACGAAGACCAAAAGAGGAACTGGCATTACTTCATAGAGTACAAAGATAAAAAAAAACAAAAAAAACATTTAAAATCTGAATTATTATCTCAAGATCATCTCTGCTTGGAATCAAGGATCTCCTTCAGATGGACTCTGTGGGATTTGGATAATTAAGCTCAGATTCGACCCATAGATCACACATTCCCACCACCGACTGCATGCTTCGGTTTAGCACATTTGCACTTTGTGTTTCAAATCCTTTTTCTCTTGTAGCTTGTCGTTCACTCTCCATGGCAATCAAATGAGGCCCAAAGTGGCAGAGTGTGACTTAAAAGTTGCAGATTTGTTAAAGTAGAGTGCAAAGGGTGTTCTTTATGGCACGGTGGACTGCTCATCCCTACTGGGAGGAGAAAAAAAAGAGGGATTGTGAGGGGGAGATTTTGGCACTGGAGGGGCGGTTCGAGGAGTCCTTGCTGTGACAGGAGAGGCCATCCCTCTCAATGTGTGTCCACAGGCTCATGGGAAATGCCTCTCTGTGCTGCACAGCCTCTCTCATGTGGTCTCGACAGATGTATCTTGATTTTGTTGTGGGTTCTTGCACAGCCACATCTTATCCGTATAAATGCACGCCTGCACATTTTCACTTTCTGTCAAAAAAGGAAAGGAAATGGAAGGCCGTTCGGGTATTTTGGTTTGTCAGGAAACAATAACACAACGCTAATTATTTGTTTTATTTTTGTGGATGTGTGTTTTAATTAGCGGTTGGCTTTATGCACTATATAAAACATGGAAAACACAGTCATAAAAAAGATAGTCCCTAATTTCCACTGTAAACAACTTAAAATAAAGGCAACCCTGGAATCTTAGAGCAGCGTAAGTCTAATCTTGCTTAAGCTTAGCGTTAAGTGAAATGAACTGCTTTAAGTTGTCGGCGTGTTATTATGTGTCCGTGAGTGTCTTGTGCTGGTGGGGCGATTTAGAGTGGCTGTTTTTTAAATGTAGAAAATGTGAGAGTGAGACTTTCCAGTCTGTTTTTCTGGCCTGGCTTTAAGTTTGGCCATTCTCTGGTCTGCCTCAAAGATCAGGTTCCAGGAAGCGTCTGGGTCCGGTTAGCCCCATCAACAGTCATTTGGACTTGACCCTTTGCTCTGGGCTAATTATCGTCTGCTGAGTTCAAGTATCAAGTTGTTTTCCAACAGTTCCCACTTGCATAGTTTGAGAAGCCTCCTAGTTTGTGTGCATATGAATGTTTACAATAATCTGCTGTTGAACACAGTTTTGTGCTATAGTACATTTAAATTTGATCAGATATGGAGGCTGAATGGGGTCATTTGTGTCTGCTTGCCCTCTTTGTTTTAAGCATGTTGATGCAGTTTCAGCACAAATTATACAACCTTTATGTGTGCCGGCTATCGCGCACGTCTCTTGTTTCTGTCAGCCACTAAACTGGGTTATTAAACTCATTTACATCATAATGTATCAGGGTTCAACTGATAGCGTTGGGTCACTGGTATTATGTGTACTTGTTATTATTTTATTTTTTTTTTAACAATTTTGTGGGAAGGTCCATAACAGCTTCTCAGCATGTTACTGAATCTGCTGCCATGGTCAGACAGGTCAGACAGGGAAGAGATATTAATTAGCCATATTATAGACGATTTCAGACATAACATATTCAAGGTTAGTTGTGACTGCAGCTTACCATGAATGTATAAACCAGAATAATTTGAGAGAGAGAGAGAGAGAGAGAGAGAGTGTGTGTGTGTGTGTGTACCTGGGTTAGAGATGTTCTAGAACACAAAACTGCAAGGTTGAGGGAATAAGTGATAGTTCAATGCTTTTAAGAAGAACATTTTTATTACATATTTACACACACACACACACACACACACGCATAAATATATATGTATAATGATAAAAATGTAATAAATTTTTTTTTTGTTATTCTATATTTTTTAAGAAATCATTTTTATTCTGTTTTCTACATAGTCTTTCTATTTATAAATTTTGTATATATTATTTTATTATTTTTATATATTATTTTGTTATCAACTTTTATTTGTTTATTTTTTTTTTTTATTTTATATATTAATTGTTATTATTTTTTTCATCAATTTTTAAGACAGATCATTAGGCAATAGTTCAGACGACCAAATAAGGAAATTGGTATGTGTGATGTAACAACTACATTTCCATATAGAGCTGCTCAGTGTGAGAAAAGGCAGTACTTGCCACAGAGGAATGGATTTGCTGTGTGAGCATAGAAGGTGGCAATACACACGTCTGTGTGACTGTGTATTACCCCAAATAGCACAATGTATCCTGGTGAGGAGGCCTTACTAGAGAGAACTGAGACCCTCTCCTCTCCCATGCAGTGATTTGATACAGTCATAATGTATTTATTTAATTTTTAATCCTTAAATGAGATTTTGAATCCTTTCATTTCTTGAAAATGGCAAAAAATTAGACAGGTTGACACAAAAGTGTCTTGTTGAATTAATGCTCTTCCCAGAGCTTTGAATCCTCTCTGTTGATATAATCGGCATCGTGTCCTTTGCTGCACAATATAAGACGTCTGATGAAATGTAAAAATTATGCAGAGTAACATCCTATGATCTTCTGTTTCGCAACGCGTTGTCCAAAAACATGTCGATGGAACAGATTGAATTCGCTTTGGCTCGCGATATGGGGCCATTTGGAGCTCTGAACTTTTTTTTTTTTTTTTATCAAGCACTTTTCAAGACTCTGTCTTTCGCTATGGCAGCCCTTCAGAAATTATGACTGCTCTCCAATAAATCGGCAGATTAGATCGGACTAACACTGCCGCCATGCAGAACGGACCTCAATACAGATAATTGTTTTTTAAATGGCCTTTGCTGGGTGGGTTTTTAATGCCTCTAACTCTCCCGCTCGCTCACTCGCCCATTTTGTCACTTTCTCCCTCTCTGCTATGCATATGGCTGTAGCAGTCAATGTAAATCAGGGGCATCCAATTAATATTGAATCAATTACACTGTGTGCGATTGTCTGGCATGTGAGCCGCCTGCAATTTTCTGTGCCAAAATGTGACCCAAATGAGTGGCTTAACAAAGACCCCAGCAATTTAAGCTTTTTTTTTCCTTATTGTTTTTTCTTCCTCCTTTTTTAAATCTCGTATTATCTGGAGCTTGATGATCTGTCATGATCATAATTATCATCAAAGCGCCTTTCTGGAGTTCAGTTGCGAGGGAGCGAGTGTGCTGACGCTGATCATTTTTTAAGAGGACTTGTGAGGAGCAGCGTTAGCTGACGTTCAGTCATCAGTGAGAGCCGTTGTTTTTATTTTCCGAACCGCCCCGTGCAGCATGGGAGTGTGTGTGTGTTTCTGATAGATGTAAAAGACTTTCTTTAGAGGCACATGTGGAAATATGCATGTATACAGAGGATGCTCAGTGTTACATGATCATTTTATTCATGCAGATGTGTGTGTTTGCTGTCACGTCTTAATATGGGGCGACACCCAAATCTTGCTTGTCTTTTTTTTTTTTTTTTTTTGTTACAATCAAGAAAATGAATTATCAGGAAGCGACAAAGAGACATGTCTTACCCGAGCGGCGGTGGCGCCCTGGAAGCGGCTCTTTATGAATATGTATTCGAAATGGGGGGGAGGCATTCGCTTCTAATTTTCCAAACCTTTTTTATTTCCCTTCACCAGCAGGATTTCTTCATACACAAGACCGGTCATCCCTTTCAAAGAACACCGTGCTGTTGTATGCCCATGTGTGTTTGTATCTAGTCCCTGCATATGTGTACCATCTCCTGTCTGATCTCGGAAAAAATAGCATTAGCGAATGTGTGTGTGAGAGGTGTGCAGAGCTTTTCCAGAGGGAAGAGGTGTAATAATAGCACAGAATGATGTTTAATTCTCTTGGAGCTGTTTTGCTGCATGTGGAGATGTGTCTCGCAGCATCCCTCGCAGAAACATTGTGATATTCTGCATCCTCGGGCTTGATTTGCATGATACAGTCGGCTCGGTGCTGTGGGGGTGGACGGCTTCCTTTCATTCGCCATTCTCATCTAATGGGCTACAGCACACATTTTTTGTTGGGTTGGGAATTTTCTGTTGCATGGGAAAAAATGAGAATCCGTTTTTTTGTTATTTGTGCAATACTTATTTGTATTCAGTTGAAATTGAGAGATATTATATGAAAAAGGTATATTTGGTGGCTTCAGACCTTAAAAATCACGTCGTTTTTACCTGTTTTTTTGCGCCAAAGTCGGCGTGCAAGGAAACAAAGGTATTTAGCAGCCAGACGGGCACTGCCTGGCACGGTGCCACCCGCTCCGTCTCAGTTCTCCCACCCCCGCACCCCTTCATACGCTCTTAGCACCCAATGACGCTCTCATCCCCCCCATCCCTCCCTCCTGCAGACAATGGCATCGCCTCCTCCATCACAAGAGGAGAAATACCCAGCTCTCTCCTTTCTGTCTGTCCTCATCTCCATAATGCCACCTGATCACGCCGTCTTTCTGGGACTACCTCGAGCGATCGCTTTGTCTTTCCGCCGGATTTTAGGTGAAAAATAAAAGCTATGCAAAAACGCTCGGTATCTGTTGTTGTTCGCAGGTACGTGCAGGTGTAGAGTTCGATTTTAGGTCCGTGAGAAGTGTGATTATGCCTCTGCGGAGAGATTTTGTGATCGTTTTACTGATATTCAAGCTCCCCTCTGGTCTGATCTCCTCGTTTTATTTGTGCCAACATGTGTGCGTGTTTTGTATGTGGGTGGACGCGCACAGACCCACTGGGTTCTGTCGTATTGCAGCTCTCAAATTGTGTCAGATGTTTTAGAGGAATGTGTCCATAAAAATGTTTATGTACTACAAAGCATATTTATAAATCTCAGCGGATTACAGACAGCTTCTATAAACACAGATAGGAATGGTGCAGAATTGCTAGGCCGTGTGTGTGTGTGTGTGTGACTGCGAGAAGCCTGTGCGTTTGTTTGTGGTTTTCTGCAGCCGTGTATGTGAGGTGTGTGTGTGTGTGAGTTGGCACTAGTACTGCAGGACATCCCTCAGCGGCCAATGCCAAAGAGAAATTGGCACGGAGCAGGGCTGGAGGCATCGGGTGGGCTTCAGGAGGGGTGTCCTCCACTACTCTGTTTACCTTTTACACACACACGCTGTCAGACACATGCGATGGCCTCGTCACTGCCTCAGAGCTAGGCTAGTTCATTTTTTCACTTCTGTCTTCTTTCTTTTTGCTCTGTTCCTACTGGTATCACTGGGCGGACACAACTCCACTACGAGGTCACCTTGACCAGCTATGCCCCCGCGCCAGCCGGGTCGCTCAATACGATCAATTCATCTGGGCTCTAATGGTTACAGATGGCAGGACTTGAGTCTCTACAGACACCTTCAGTGCTCGGTGTTTTTTCTTTCTTCTCCCTTCCTGTCTGTTTTGTCGCGCCTTCTATCATTCTGTCTCTACTAATCTCTTAAGGGGGTCCGCTTTCCACCTGTAGGGAAGAAAAAGCACAAATGAGATTGCTTTAATATCTCAACAGTTGCTCCAAATGACTCCAAATGACCAATTTTTATTTTTGCTGATATCTCTGATTTTTCTCCTCAGAAATACCTCAGAAGAGATCTCAGATTGTTGTCAGATTTGTCAAGATATCAAAGTCTGCAATTAAATGAGATATCAGTATGAACTCAAACATTTCTTATCAAATTCTTAGAGAACTGAATTATCTGAGATATTGTTTTAATTTGATTTAAATGTATTTAATTTGATATTTCTTGTTGGTATGTAAACAATTATCTCAGTTGAGTCTATTTTTTATTTATCTTAAAGAATTTTATGAGAAATATCTCAGAAATAGTTAACTTTGACTAAACTTTTCTCCTAAAATTCCTTTTTTTTGTTGTTTTAAAGTTTAAAAGTCAACTTAGCTATAAACTAGCTCAGTTTTTGCTGAAATATCATGCTTCTCAGATTTTCTCCTCAGAAAATCGCTTTAGGAATCTCATAGTGTTAGAAGAGTTCTTAATAATGTCTAAAAACTGCTAAGATTTGCCAAGATGCCAAAGTGTGCAACCAAATCTCAATATGAATGATCAAATTCTTCCAAGACTGATGAGTTTGATTTGATTTTAATTTATCCACATTCATTTTCTTGTTTATATGTAAACTATCATCTCATGTGTGTCTATTATTATTTCCCCTAGAGAATTTTCTCCTTAAGCAAAACAAAGAATTTAAGAAATTTCTCCTAAAGCAAAACATCTGGGGAAAGGTCAGTTTTGTTTCAGATGTTTTAATTTGTGACTTGAATTTTAAAAGTCAACTGAGCTATAAAAGAGCACAAGATTTTTGCTACAATCATGTGCTTTTTCTCAGATTATTCTGCTTAGAAAATGACCTTAGGAATCTCATAGAGTTTTAGAAGAGTTCTTATCAATATGTAAAACTGTGCTCAGTGTTGCCAATATACCAAAGTTTTCAATCAAATGAGATCTTAATCTAAACTCAAACATTTCTTATCAAATCCTTTTTAGAACTGAATTATCTAGAATTATCTAAACTATAATTTTAGATTTTACACATTAGTTTTCTCGTTTGTAAATTTGTAACTTTCAGATGTTTATCCTAAAATTATTTTTTTTTCCCCTCTTAAAGTTGTTACTTAAAACTCAAAGTCACCTGACCTATAAAAGAGCAATCTCTAAGCAATGAAATTTTCCTCTGGGAATTGCCCTCATATTTCTCACACAGGTGAAGACAGGATGTTAGATACCCATTTTCTGATCCGGTTCTGTTAAAAAAAACAACACAGTATTAAGCAGGACAGGCTGTCTCTTGCAGGCTGGTGGATCTCCGTCAAAGCCTTTCACTTAGACTTTTACTTGAAACCACTCCACACCCCTCACCCATGTGAGGTCCTCAAGAGCGTGCGTGCCACAACTGGAGCTGCCGTCCGTATCTCCCTTTCCGTGTTTGTGTGTGATTTGGGTGGTAGCCTGCTCTGCTCATGTTGGTATTGGGTGCTTGCCTAGTTTTAGAGGGTTGTAATTTTTGTGTATGTGTGTGTGCACGTATTTGCATGTGTGTATGTGGTTTCAGACTCTGCAGCCGAGACAGTATGCAGACGCGTTGCATGACGAGAGCTCTGATCTTTCACAGATTAAAGATTAATTTCCTTTTTATTTTACATTTTTGTATATTTCTGGCAAATAAGCACTATATGTTAAATATAGCAAATGAAACATTAGTTTAACAATAGATTGCATTAGATACATTTATTAGTTTGGTTATGTTTATATGATTCTTCTTAGTGTGTTTGATATTGGTCCGCTGGGTATTCAGATATCCAGATATTCAGTACAATAAGCTCACTGTAGCTTTGTGTGTGTGTATACTGTATATAAATTCATATGAATTCTCAGAAATGTCCTGTTCTGTCAGTTCCAGTGGTGACTGGGCTCTGAATCTCTTCTTTACTGTGCTGGAGACTTGTGTGGGTCACAACCCCTCACCTAGAGCAGGACGGCCTGTCATACTCTTTCCCCTCCTGCCTGCCAATAAGTTAATTGCTTTATTTTTAGATTTAAGTGGGATGAAGCCGCCCAGAGCCCAGCTGCAGCCCACACAGTCTCAACCTACCTGTGACCACAGGAGCTCTAATATTTGATCTGCGTACAGTTAGACACAGATATCAACCTTTAATTTTATTGATAAAGACTCCAAATGATGCTTTTTTGTGTCACTCCATGAGTGCTCAACTGAAAATCTTCTTTTGCTGGTGTAATTGAAGAGAATTTAATTTATTTCTCAGCGATATGGCTTTTTATAGTACAGCATTTTTGTGCTATTTATATATAACTAATAGAAAATGATCAACCTTCAATTTCATTGATAAAGACACCAAATTATCTCTTTTTTGTGTCTTTCATAAGACATTGTCATTCCATGAGTGCTGAAAACTTTAGCCCATTTACCTGTAGCTTTGATTTGATTTAATTTAATTGGTTTTATTGTAAATATAATATCAGCACTGTAATTTGCATAACTAATGGAAAACAAATTATTATGTCTGCACTAAAGCTAGTTTTTATTACCTCTGTTACAGCTCTACCTCCTCAGACGTCTGCTACCACAAATATTGAACTGCTTTTCAAATGATCATTTACTCAATAAACCAGCAATTGCCATAAAAGCATTTCCTCTTTATGAATTAACCGATCTGTATGAAACAAGATGGAAACAAATAAAGATTTCGAAGAGCCGAGTAAAGCTGAGAGCCAGCTTTGTTAAGCAGCCATTATTGTGTTGACTGGTCTCTAAGCTCACACCTAGACCCTCACTAGCCTCTGTCAGGCCCATGGGGCTCACATACACACTTACACACACACACTGGGCTTTTCCTGTTAACAAACTTGAGGAAAATGGTGCAACATCTACTCGTAAAAACATGTGCTGGCGACACACACAGGCACACACACACCGGTACTTCCTGACTGAATCTTACTGATAATTTGCTCAGGCTCATTTGAATTTTAAGCACTTCTTTAATCTTCAAAGCCTAAATTGCTTTATGAATATGCATGGTGTGGGCAGACTTTAGTTCATTACCTAGTTGTAAATTCTAATGACCATTAGGTCTTCTCAGTAATTGCCAATTGTTTTGCATTTTTGATTGGCCTATTACCATACGCATTCTGAACACATCAGCACGGCCTGTCAGACCTTCTTCAGGGAGCTGTGTATGAGAAAGCATGCGTGTGTTTGTAAGTGTGTGTGCATGCTTACACAGGGGAGGGGGTCCTGTGGAAAAAAAAAGAAAAGAAGTAAAGAAGCAAAGGTATAAATTGCTTCTGAGCTTTGCTTTTTTTCATCCCGGATTTTGAGCGAGAAATGGAGGTTGTAAATGAAAGCAACGTTTTGTATGTGAAGATTGAAAGTTCACCGGGAGATTTGACATATTTAATTTACTTGATGACTCCGCACACCCTCATTAATGCACTTTGCATACAGCGGCGCACTTAATCACTGCTGATCAGACCCGGCTCAGCCCGCCGCTGTAACACACTGCAGAGATAGCGGAGAGAGCCTCGTCTAACCACTCAAATTATGCATACACTGACAACGATTCTGCCTTCTGCATATGACGACATTCGTGCATTTTTTTCCTGCTCCAAACCCACCGTAAACCCCCTTCCCAACGAGGAAGCAGATGTTGAACACCTCCTCCTCCCCAAACACACACACACACACACACATACACACACTCACTCTTGCTGGGATTCAAATGGTAGTGCCATTTTCTGAGAGTGATTTGTCTTACTAAGTGAGGCTCTCTGTTAACATGCTGAGGGAAATTAATTAAATCTTTCAGCACGTTGTGTGTGTCCCTCCGCATGTGGACATGTGGCTGTAATGGTTCCAGATCTCAAACATGCGTTTGTACAGTCGGAACCCATATGGAAATGCACACGTAGAGACACACACACATCTCGCCATGTATCAGTGTATGCATTTCCCAAAAGAGGGACTGTCATGTGTAATTGAACCAGAAAGAGACTGAGAGTGAGCTTGTGGACGAAAAAATGCCATGCATATATTATAATGAACAATCATATAGAGAGCTAAAATTAAATAAAAAAATAAATTAAATAAAATAATAAAATAATATTTTAATAATGAAATAAAAATGAAATAATAAAATGATTATAATGATTATTATGAAAATAATGTTATTTAATAATAACAATAATAAACTAAAAATAAAACACACAAACAAAAAACCCAAAGGTATTTTTTTTCTCTCGATATTTTGCATATTGGTTTTTGTTCTCCTTTCTCCCCTTGCCTGTTTTTGCCAAAAGTGCTTTGAGGGAGCGCTGAAACCTACATTGCGATGAAAAAGAATTCTTAATCAGGAAAAAAGTAAGTTGCGCACGGCTGCATGGTTCACTCCTCGGACGGACGCGCCGGTTTCGTGAGAGGAGGGGAGGACAGGGTTGGAGGGGGAGGAGTACAGACTCGGGCCGGTGGGACTCGGCAGGCACTGTTTCCTCCGGACTCCTTTAGCCGTACCCTGGCTGTGAGCACGCTTCAAAGTTGTTAATATTCAGCTGGGAAACCGTATCCAGAACACAAATAAATTATTAAGTGCATGAACTTTTTAGGCAGTAAGATGAACTGATGGGGCACATCTGTGAGATCCAGGGTCTTTTTTTATTTGTGTGTGTGTGTGTGTGTGTGTAGCGTGGTGTAGTATGGGTTTCTTTGCATGCATGCGTGTGTGTGTGTTTGTGTGCATGTGCGGAGTGGATCTGCCCTTTCCGACTTCCCAGCCTCTGGTCTCCGGCCAAGGGCATGCATAATTGATTCCACACGCGCTATCATTTTCTTGATGTAATTGCCTTAGTAAGATATGATGAAATCTAATGGATAATTTATCGTCTCAAAATGGGCAAAGAAAGAACGAAACGGCTGTGCATGTTTAGGGGAAGAGCGTTGGCTGTCCGTTTGACTCTATCCCGGGCGGCATGTCTGATCTCTGTAATACGGGTTGATTAGTTCTCTTTTCTCCTTGATTAGTGGACTTAAAGAGTAAATACTTTATCAATCTCTCCATCCTGAGGTCTTCTCTTCGGCCATCTGCGTCTAATTCCATCTTCAATTCAGCTTTAAGCTCTTTTCCCTCTTTGTCACCATCTCTTTGCACCTGTACAGCAGAGAGTGTATTGTCATCCTTTGGGAATTATGTTTGTTGTTTGATTGAGACGTCTTGCTCTGGACTGCTTGCAGTCAGCTTGTGTGCTGCATGCATTCGCTTGAGTGTGTGTGTGTGTGTAAGTGTGAGATGAGATCCTGGCAGAGGCTCTGGACTGTTTGTTTCACAGTGGGGGTTGTGAACCGTGTCTGTTTGTGCTCTGAACAGGAACCTATCCCTGATGGGTGCTGCTGTCTCTAGTCTGTTGCCTGAGCTCATACAACACACACACACACACACACACGCACGCACGCACGCATGTATAAACATGCAGTGGGGCTTTACCTGTGTATTTGGACCACGCATGATATATAGACAACCTGCTCATGTTGTGTCTGCCTTAATCCTTGTATCCGTTGTCAGCAGAACGGAACGATATGAAAAGTGGGAGGAGACATATTATGAACTTTATCAGCTTGGATAATAAATATTAATTAGGTGACATAGTCTCTGCTGTAAAGGAAGAAAAGTGAGGACTGTGTGTTTACTATGAAATATAGTTGGGAACCAAGAGTTGGTAGTCAGAACTGTTTCCATTTTTTAAAAATAAATACTTGACTTCCTTGACGTTCGAATCCGTTAACAGTTCTAACATGAATATTGATGCAGATAGAATACTGTGCTAAAATGCTTTTTCTCTAAAATGTTTTTTTCTTTATAAAAAGATGTTTTCTGCATTGCTATTCAGTGCAAAAAAATACAGTGCGAACAGCAAAGTCCAGTTTCCAAGCCTATGACTCTTATGTGCCAGTTCTTTTTAGTGAATCAAAAACACACTGTGCAACCAGTGACGTCTGATTCCCAAGCAAATGACACTTGAGTCAGTACTTTTTTTTAGTGAATCACAATTTTTTAGATGTCAGTTGCAGCAGTTTCCAATTTAATTTGACTTGTTTACTGATCTGCAAGTTATTTATTTCAGCATGTCCAATTTAATGAACCATTCTGTGGCTCATGAGAGCTGTAGTTTCTGACTGGTCATTCATACGATATGTGTAGTTAAAGATACAAATTATAAATTTTGTCAGTTGTATTTTATAAACATTAAGAAATTAATGAAATATGTTGCCACATTTTTGTTGTTTTACATTTATTATTGAAATAATACCAGCATTTGGCAAAAGAATTGCATTTTTTTCCTCAAAAATATCCCAAAAAGAGGGTTGTTGAACTTTCTAAAGGTTTTCAATAGTATCGGTGACATGTTTTATATACCACATTATTTATCAACTTCAAAGAATATTGGACAATATGATAAATGTAATACGTAACTGAGGAAAGGTATGAAAAGAATATATAATGCTGTCTTTGATTGCGAGACAAAAACTGCAGTAAAATCGCCCTCTGTTTGAAAATCCCCGCAAGCAAGGACTAAAATACTCTTAAGTCCACTTCTTTTCCCCCCTTTCTCCTGTGATTTCTCTCCCTCTCCCTCCCTTCTTTTATACTTTTCCCTCTCTTGAGTTTCATTCTCTCCGTTGCATGTCATTCCAGGGAAAATCCAGAAGCCGTATGTGTCTCGACACGTCTGAGGCTAATGCTACCCATTCTTTTTATCTCTTCTCTCCCCTGCTGTATCTCTCACACAACTCTCATTTTCATACCTAATTCTTCTTTGTGTCTCAGTTTCCTTATTTCGATATTACTCTGTATTAAAGTTACACAGTGTCCACGCTGAAAATCTGCAATACAAAATCTAATTTAAACCTTGGAAAAAATAATGTTTTTGTATTTTGAAAGTTTTGATCATGTGATTCATTGTATAGACTATCAGATGTTCTTCCATTGAAACACAAAGATGCTTTTTGGATCATTCTGAGAACATAATCATCCGATTCCACACAAGCATGTGGAGTTCATGCAGCTTGAGTGCTGCTGTCAATAAAACGAAAAATTCTGAAATTCACATTCCTTTTTTAATTCAACTTTTCAATCAAATTGTCAGCTGAAAATATAATTTGCAATTAAAAATATTTTATTGCATTACAAAAATGCAAATAGAATGATGTTCACTTTTTGGACCCCACTGTATGTGATAAAACCAAGGAAGGAATGGATCCAGGTCGCAGAGGGCCTGGTCAAGCACATCTGTGCCTGTAAGGGGGCATTGGAACGGGGGTGGCAGAGTGGAGGGGGCATCCACACAAAGACAAAATTGTCCAGTGGGTCCATTTGCCTCCTTGGGCTCAGTGTGGTCAAACTGGCTGAGCCAGACAGGATGATAGATTGCTTTGTCAGAGTCCCAGGGTGAGCCCTGAACCTGAAATACTTTGTTTATCTCCAACAAAAAGGGAAAGGCTTAGAATAATTGACGTCTGTTTCTTTTTCGGAGAAAGAGCGAGCGGCGAGGGTTTGAGGGGGTGAGGGAGGTGCTGGTTGAAGGGGGAGTGCTGGGGCCCTATGGTGGTTGTCCATTAACAGATGAACTTGGCCGAGGTCCAGCTGTTTGATGAGACAGTGTCATAGCCCGCACTCACTCTAGCCTTTACAATTCCTCTCACCCTCCTCTTTCTCTTTCTCTCTCTCTCTCTCTCTCTCTCTCTCTCGTCAGTCGTGTTGTCTGCTTGTCTTTTTTCCTACCCCTCATTTTCAGTCTGCTTTTCTGCCTCTCTTACTTGATTTCTCTCTCTCTCTCTTACACTGTACCTGCAGCTGATTCCTCAAATGCTTCCAGGTTCCTTTTCGCTAAAGGCGAAAACAACGCTACTTTTCTCTCCACCAGCTGCACCCCCTCCAATGTCAGAACCAGTTTAGACCGGTTAGCTGGCCTTGTAGCCTGGGCTCCGTCATCATCTTCTTTAGCTCGGAGGACTTTTGAGAACAAAAACAAAACACAAAAAGAAAATGAAAGTGCAATACTGATAATTCTCGTGACCTGCGGGTCCCCATCGGTGATTTAAAGTAAAGAAAGAGTTCAAATTAACACGAAAAAACCCTATTAGGTTGAGGAAAAACACGCTTTTAGGAAATCAGTGTGTTTGAGGGGTCATTTTGTTACCATTTAGTCCATTTAAAGGGTTAGTTCATCCCAAAATGAAAATTATGTCATTAATTACTCACCCTCATGTCATTCCAAACCCATAAGACCTTCATTCATCTTTGGAACACAAATTAAGATATTTTTGATTAAATCGGAGAGCTATCTGACCCTCCATAGACAGCAACGCAACTGAAATGTTCCCAGGTCCAGAAACTTAGTAAATACATCGGTAAAACAGTCCATGTGAAATCAGTGGCTCAGCTTCAGTTTTGCGACGCTACGAGAGTACTTTTTTTGCACAGAAAAACTAAAATAACATAATTTACTCAACAATTATTCTCTCCCGAGTTACGTCTTCCGCCATTTTGGAGAGTACCCAAGAACGTTTTTGACGTAATCAGCGTTATTTACATTTGGGGGGAAAGCGCACATGAACGTATAATCTGCATAATAAGCGATGTTTACGCTTAGGGGAAAGCATGCTTATGTATTGTGATACTCTCTAAAATGGCGGAAGACGTAACTCGGGGGAGAAGAATGGTTGAGTAAATTGTTATTTTTGTTTTTTCTTTGCGCAAAAAAAAAGTACTCTTGTAGCGTCGCAAAACTGAAGCTGAGCCACGGATGTCACATGGACCTGTTTTACCGATGTATTTACTGCGTTTCTGGACCTGGGAACATTTCAGTTGCGTTGCTGTCTATGGAGGGTCAGATAGCTCTCTGATTTAATCAAAAATATCTTAATTTGTGTTCCGAAGATGGACGAAGGTCTTACGGGTTTGGAACGACATGAAGGTGAGTAATTAATGACATAATTTTCATTTTGGGGTGAACTAACCCTTTAAGCTGAGCTCTGGCTATAACAGGGCATTAAACGGGACTTGAAGGCCCTTTGTGTGTGTTTTGCTGGACAGGGTCACGTATCAAGTGAGCCAAAGCAAGGGCATTTTCTTGGTGGAGTCTGTCACTGTACGCCCAGTTGCGCTGTGACCGCCTGTCTGATCGCCACTTGCTAAGCAGCTCGCTGAACCCAGGACTCCTGATGTATGACCCACTTACCCTCGGCCAACAGAGGACACCATCGATTTCTCCCTCTACTCTGAGGGATGGTCAGTGAACCCTGGGCCGGCACTGACCCAGCAACAGTGATTCATCAGTTGGGACTGTGCTTCATAATTCAATCCTAGAGTGATGTGAAACTTGGGAAACTAGATTGTTTGATTTAGACACGGGTCTACAGGGTTCCACAGTCATTAAAACCTGGAAATATCAGGGAAATTTAGGCCTTTGAAAATGATAAAATATGGAAATTATTGAGGTTAATGCTTTTATTCAGAAAGGATGCATTAGATTCATCAAAAGTGACATTAAAGACATTTATAATGTTACAAAAGATTTCTATTTCAAATAAAAGATGTTCTTTTGAACTTTCTATTCATCGAAGAATACTGGGAAAAAAAAAAAAAAACTTTTACACAAAAATATTAAGCAGCACAACTGTTTTTAAAATAGATAAATATTTCTTGAACACCAAAGCAATATATTAGATTGATTTCTGTAGGATCATGTGATGCTGAAAACTGGAGTAATGTCCGCTGAAAATTCAGCTTTGCCATCACAGGAATAAATTACATTTTTTTTTTAAACATGTAAAATGTTAAATTACATATTAATGACAGTTTACTCATCTATAGATCCTTCTGAATATTTCAAAAGGTAAAATTACCCTTCATTTCTCATAATGTACATAAATTAATCAAATTATCTAGCATACAAATTAGTTATTTTAGGTTTTTTAGAATTAGTGTAGATTTCTAATATTGGCCTGTTATTGGCAATAACATGAACATAATTATTGTCTCATTGGCATTGTCCATAAATTCAATATTGGTGCAGTCCAAGTAATCATAAATGTTTCAGAAAGTCACAAACACAAACCTCCTGCACATTTGGTTCGCTGCTGTTTATTTGATAGAACAGATCTTGATGTGTTTCAGTCTTTTTGATTTGTTTAATTTGGCTGAATTTCTATTTCACTGCATCAGATCCAAACATTGGAACAAGCATTTATTTATTTAGCTTGATACATACATACAACAGTTTTCAATATTCTACACTAGAATGGTCTTGTGAGGGCGAGGGTAGACTCCTTCCTTCTGGAGCAATGTATCATAAAAGCAATCCCTCTTATCTGAGGCACAGCCCACTTCCCCATCTCATGCTAGGTGTCGTATCAAAGGTGAGCTTGGACACAGGGAACAGAGGTCAGTACTGGTCTGCTGTGCAGTTAATCAGCCATGCCACACACACACACACACACACACACACACACACCTGCCTCATAGACCAGCACAGCTGAAAAAGTTATCCACTGGATCATACTGCTGGCCATCAACTGTCAGGTGTGAGAATCATTTGTTTGAATGATAAATTAAATGAGGTTGTCATTTACATTTTTCCAGACCAAAAAGATGTATATTTTTCTTTTATATAGCTTTATTTGTATGAATATGTACATTCTGCTATGCTTCTCAGAACATTCAGTATGTCACCAAATGTTTACGACACAATCGCAGTTATGTTTATGCATTCTTATTAACCTGCACCAGTTTTAGTGGAATGATTTCCTGGTGAGTTTTATTTTTCCTCAAATATGTGTTTGCCGGGGGGCAGTCACATTTATTTGTATGTGAGTGAGTGTGTGTGGCTGACCTGAATAGTCAGTCTACTAGTTTTCTCCAAGTACTCTTTAGGGAACTGGCTGTGTATATCTCCAGCTCTTCCCCTGAATTCACGGGGACAGACCAGCAAATGTGAGTCTTCGGTCAAATGTTAGATGTGTGTGTGTTTGTGTGTGTGTTATGCACCTTCCTGAATACCAGTGTGTCTGTTTTTAAAAGCAATAATAATAATTCACTCAAAATGAAACTGTATCATTTACTCTCCCTCATGTCATTCCAAAACCACTAAAGATTGAAAGATGAAAGATTTTTATCATCTGTAAAAAAACAAAAGAAGACATTTTGAAAAATGTTCCGACTGTTTTTGTCCACATAAGGAAAGTAAATGGGGTCCAAAACAACACTAGACCCCATTGACTTTCATTGTATGAACAAAAAAACACTTTTTTTTTAAAATATCTTCTTTTGTGTTCCACAGAAGATATATTCCACAGTGTTTTTTTTTAGTTAACTGTCTCTTTAAGCAAACCAGTATACGTATGTACATGTTCGGCACCCAAAGCTTTGGTTTGGTGGCAGATACACAGGTCACGGTGTGTGTGCCACATGAGACGGCTGGCATTTCAGAGTGTGTTCATGTTGCTGCTCATGTATGTGTGTGGAAGAACGGACTGTGGTACATGTAACCCGACTGGGGGTCAGAGATCTGAACCCCAGATGTAACCACAGGCCAGATACGGCTCGGCCTGGGCCAGACTGACAGGCTGGCCGGACATAGAGAGACCTGAGCGGTACGTATAGGAGGACAGGCTCAACATAGACAACATGGAATTCATTACACCCTGCCCACCATCACCGTAGCTGGCTTGGATTTCTAAGGATAGATGTGATCTGGCTATGTGTGTATTAAATAGCACAGAGCAAACTCGATACTATTTCTCGCAACTTTGGCCAACAGGCTATTTCTAGACACACTATGCACAGAGACACACAATGTCCAAGAAACTGCAAAAACCAGGTCTCATAATGTGTTTTATCTGATATTAGCATTACACTCCCTACACAAACAGGAACTTTCAAAAACAAAATCCCACTACACCAACCCGAAAAATAAACTCCTCTACTTCCTCCTCTTTTCAACCGTCATTTTCCCTTCACACTTCACTTGCTCTCTTTAAAACCTTGTGAGCGACGATTTAAGGTGTCATAGGCATGCTCTTGATGCATTTTACCTCAATTTGGTCAAAATTTGTTGTAGTATCCTTTGTGATGTCTCAATGTGCATTGCGACAAGCTTTTTGGAAAAAATAAACCCAAGATCATGAAAGATTAATGTTTATTACTAATATACATATTTCTTATTTTGTATTAAATTGTTTTTTCAGTACTGAAATAGTAGTAGTAATTAAAAAGTGATTAAAAATTGATTTTCATTAAATTTTGTGTGTGCTATGCATTTTTATGTGGTTTATTATAGGGCTACATGTTTTAGGGAAAACTTCAAATTGCTTTTTTTTTTCCTAACAAAAATTGCAATTGCGATTTAAATGTTTTTTTTTTTCCATTAAAATAAATAAATAAATAAATAAATCTCCAGGTTTGCTGTGCTTGCCTGTAAGGCTACACAATTTGTAACTATATATCAGAATGACATAATAATAATATTAAACAAATTATTGCAAGATGTATATAGTGTGAAATATTGTAGAATAAAAAAAGTGTATTTGAGAAATATAATATAATACAATTATTATTATTATTATTGTACAACTGTAAAATTACAATACTAATATTTATGGCTGTCGTAATTTCTTAATTTTCAAATGGTAAACCACTGAGCTTTTTTCTGTGGAAAACTACAGAAAACCCTTGAAGCTTCTCTTTTGTTGACAACAGCCAGTAAGTGTTTCTCATTACAAGTTGGGAAGGTAACAAGAAATTGGTTATTAGCTTAGCAACATGCTAACATCAAACTCTGCTTAAGTCAGTTGATATTCATATGGAGTGCTGTTGGTGTGACAATCGGAGCTGCTGCTTATGTAGAATGTTCAAAAATTTGTCACTTAGGAGGTTCAGTGATGTTTATAATGCTACCGTAGAAGACAACTGCAGTATTTTTGTGTTATTATTATTATTTTTTTTTAAATGAAAGCCGGGTTACTGGGATGCCGAAGCAACACAGGGGAAGTGAGTGATCTTTAAACCGCCCGTCCCTTCAACTGCTTCTGTTCACATCAATAGAGAGAGAACAAGGCAATGGGGTCGCTGGTGTTGGAGTTTGATGTATGGATTATGTTTACCGTGGCATATTTTGTTTGTGTGCGGGGGCGGTAAGATTGGGCCGTTTGATGAATGGACATGCCCTCCAGATTCACATCAGCACCTGCGCACCCTTCCTTTCCCTCCATCCTGAACACAGCAGCCAAAACTGCCCCCTCACACCCCTGGTGCACCTCCATTTATGGGGTTATAATTGGCTTGAATTAAAAAAAGTGCAGAGACAAAGAGGCTGCATCTTTTTTTTTTTCTTCATAATTGTTTTTATATAACCCATTTCTGTTGTTTACTGTCCGTGCCAAGAAAAGGATATAGTTATGTTTATCTTGGATACAGGTTCACCCACTGAATAGATGTTTAGTTATGCAAACGTGAAGTCTTTCTGCTTACAGGGGCCAGAGTATCTGTGATGTTTGCTTTTGGGCTGCGTGAAGTCTTGTTAAAGTGCCTTTTATTAACAGTTTGCCTGGACAAGAGCTCTTTGGCACTGAGGCATAGAGTGAGAGTGAAAAAAGGGAGAGAGAGCAGTTTTCCACTGCTATTACTCCTGCAGAAGGACCATCAAAAGCCACATCAGTGCCCTTAATGGAGCCCAGTCCACAACTGATAGCTTCAATGTGTCCAACAAAACTATAATCCTGAATACTAAAATATCCAGACAGCTTTATGTGTGTAATTCATTAGGTATAGAACATGGAATATATAGAGAAATTAATCTGTGCAGCTGTAAAATGTGGGTTTTTAAAGGAATAGTTCATCCAACAAGGAAAATTTTGGTCATTATTTACTCACTTTTATGTGGTTCCAAACCTGTATGAATTTCAGCAGTAGAAATCTTAAGATACATATTTGAAGAATATTCTGAAAAGTAAATAAGGGCTGTTTAGTTAAAAAAGGATGCAAAACACCATAAATGTAGTTGTAATAATAGCAGTATAACATTTTTAAAATTAGTAGAATTAAGAATAAAACAAAACAAACAAAAAAAAAAAACATATTGCTTTAAAGTTTTCATTTTTATGTATTTATTCTTTTATCCTATTTAAATGAAATGTAAAGAAGTAGGATTAAGAAGAAAAGTAATAATAAAATAACTAAAAAAAATTAAGAAAATAAAGATGTATAAATATGTTTAAATTTTATTTCTATGCTTATGTGTGCATATATGTTGTGTATATATGCATGAATCCAGAGCTCCTGGAAAACACAACAAATTTTGTTTGTGCACACTTGACAAATAAAGCTCATCTGATTCTGATTCTGAAAACCTTCTGATCCAGTCGGCTGTTAACTGCTGTGATCAGTGAGCCAGTTAGCTGATTCTCATTTTCAGAGAAAAACAATTTAAAATTCAGTCTGTTTGTCTTTTGAATCAGATCTTTTCAATTAAATGCTTCATTCAGTTCCCTAAACCATTTGAATGATTTGATCACAAATTATCAAACAGGTTTTGTGAATTAGATGAACCAATTCATTGAACAGATGAAAAAAATGATCAATGAAACTGTCACCAAGAAGAGCTAGGGCACATTTTCAGTAAATAATAACTTCTGTTCATCACACACATCTTTTGTAAAAGATTAGATTGAAAGAGTCGCACAACCACTTTTATGATGCTTTTGCATCTTTTTAAAAGCTTGACAGCTCCAGTCCCCGTTCACTTACATTATATTTAAAAAAAAAAAGAGCAGCCGGTACATTCTTTAGAAATTCTCCTTTAGTGTTCCACAGTAGAAAGAAAGTCACACACCGGTTTGAAATGACATGAGAGTGAGCGAATAATGGTGTAATTTAATTTTTTTTTCTGATCTGATCTATTTCTTTAATTCGGAAATGTGGCAGAGTTTTTGGCGAGTGCAGCGCAGGCTTTGTGGTTTGCACGAGAGCAGAGGCCGGTGGCACTCTGTGTGGGGTGGAGAGGTGAGTGTGTGAGTTTGATCTGCTCCATTGTCTTCCCTCTTCACACAGTGCTCTCCAGTGAGAAGTAATCAATAGCAGCAGTGGCTGACTCTCTGCCTTTGTCTGCGTCTCTCTGCAGCTACTGAAAGACAGTTTTGACATCTCGGCATGCCGCGGGCAAACTCTTACCCTCTCTCTCTTTTGCGTACACAC
This sequence comes from Spinibarbus caldwelli, assembly GCA_039654775.1. Taxonomy (NCBI): domain Eukaryota; kingdom Metazoa; phylum Chordata; class Actinopteri; order Cypriniformes; family Cyprinidae; genus Spinibarbus; species Spinibarbus caldwelli. Next base: position 15,746,159 of record CM077243.1, on the reverse strand, counting down.
ATACACACACACACATCATGCCAGCCTGGCTGCTCTTTGTTCAATGTTGTACTGCTCTGCCTTTCCGGCACACACAGGGGCTTGTGTAGGAGTGTATCTCTGTCTCTCTCTCTCCCTCTCTTTTTAAACATTCCATTTTTATAACTCTGCACTGTTAAACGCATTACACTGATTCCATAAGCCGTGCTGTTCTGCTCTGGAGAGCTGACGCTGTGAACTCTGACCTCTGCCAGACTTTATAGCCTTTTAACGAAAAGTTGTTAATGCCTTTGATAAGTTGCGGGTCGGCTGCATGTGCGAGGGAGCGTGCGTGGACGGGCCGTGGGGGAGGAGACTGTGAGTGACCTCACTGCTGGAGTTGAGGTTGTATCAATAGCCAGAGAGTTACTGGCTCTTCAGTTATTTTTAACTGTACAGTAGTTCTTGTGCAGGACGGGGGGAGCCGTACTGTAAAAAACACAGTTTTACTCTACTACGATCCTCATGCATACAGTTCTCATGCATTTATTTCCTTTTTGGCCATTTGTACCTGGCTGGATGTTTGTTTGTGTTGCGGATGAGTGTGGCTGCAGCACAGAAGGTTTTTAATGTCTTTGAAGGCTGACTATGAAAAAAAAACAAGTTTAGAAAATAAGAATGAAATGTTGGTAGTGTGGTAACTTAGTAAATAGCTGTACTAAAACAGAAAAAAATGTGTATGATGATGATGATGATGATGATGATGATGATGATGATAATAATGATAATAATAATAATAATAATAATTATTATTGCTTAGCTAATAAACCCATGTTAAGTGAGTTAGCCTATTAATATTCAGGACAAAAATCTATATTTACTAGCTGGTTGGACAGTATGGTGGTGGCACTGTCAAAGTCATGTGCTCACAGATGATAAAACTCACAAAATGATAAAATCTAAATCTAAATAAATGATAATATCTCAATTTTAATTTTATAATAATATTTTACAAAATTGCTTTGGTTAAAACCGTCTGCAAAAATCTTTAATTGTAAATATTATATTTCTCTACCAACTCTGTTTAAATGTGCAGAAATACAAATATGCATTTCTATGTAATATGTATTTTAATATTATATTTGAGCCCTCAGTTCAACTCAGTTTCATTAATTAGACTTTTAGACTAAGCTAACTTGAAATTTTAAATAAAACCAGTCACTAAATGTTTGTAGCTGGATTTTATGTTATGTTATGTTATGTTATGTTATGTTATGTTATGTTGTTATGTTATGTTATGTTATGTTAGACCATGTGCAGCAACCCTTTCCTGTTGTTTTTTTGTCTTCTCTCGTGTTTTGTCTTCGTGTTTTCCTCTCATGGTCCTTGTGACCAGACACAGATGCCTGTTTCTGCTTGACCAGACAGTGCTGTGCAAGACCTGTTAACAGTGGAGAGCAGAATTCTCAGGTGACCCCTCTGCCCTGCAGACTAAAGGACTGTGTAACACTCTTCATATGTATTACACGCCCTTCCACTTTATTTATTTATCTTTTACACAGAAATGAACAAAAGAGGTTTACTCTCTGACACTGAGTGTTCACAGGCCTCAGCGGAGGTGAGCGTGTCACAGGAAGAGAGAGTAAACTGTAAGAGCAGTCCACCGGGGTGAGCTCTGCATTCAGCTGGCGGTCAATAAAATGATCCATGTCCCCGCTGACCTTCATAATGGAGCGACCCCAGCATCCTGCACACAGAGCTGACCAGCGGGCCGATGCAGCTCAGGCCGCTGCAAACAGGAACACACATAGAGCTGTTATAGACTAAAGGGCGAGCACAGTTCAGGATTGATTTTCTGTGGGTATTTGTGTGCGTTTGTAAGTGCGTGTGTGTTTATTTTAAAGCAGGGACCGGAGTATTTTCCTGACCACAGGAGCGGCCATGTCTCTGCACAGATGCCCCGCTGTTTATCGGCTCTGCACTGTATGCATAATTTAAATGGAGACCTTAGCCACACAAATTAGAGATGGGCTTCTGTTATCATTCATAATTCTCATCTGATAACCACTAATAACAGCCCTCTCCCTCCTCCGACGATGCTGCCTGCATAATGGACCTAACAGCTTTAACCAAATTACCTCCAATACGTATATGCCACAAGGCTAATAAAGCCAAATAAATGTATCACAGGCCGGGTAGCCCAGTGCCTCCTAATGCACATAAATCCATGCTGGCTGGCTCTCATTACCCTGTGTGTGTAGTGGAGGCTAAATCCTGCCTCTATCATGTCCTCCTCCCCCAGTGACCACTAGCTGCCAAGTCAGAGAGGCAAGCTGCCAGTAATCAGCGCACGATTCCCCTTGCTCGTGCGCTGAGCGGCCTGCTGCTGTCATGGGCTAGTCCGAAAAGCGACGCTCTTGGTGGAGATGAGGGAGGTTGTTTTGCCTAACTGGTCCACCACTATTCTTCCTGTACAAGAGTAAATCTCACTTCTGATGTGCTATATATAAACTTGACTGTGAGACTTGTCTGTGAGAGAACTGCAGTATAAAAAGAGTAGCATTAATTAGTGATATCTCACTTGTCATTTTCAAAACCTGTTGACAGCCTTGTCAATGGATAATAAAGAGATTTATAGCTGGTGCTGCTTGCCAAATGTACTACAGGAAGAGAGCGGGCAGAAGTCTCTTATGCTTACCAAGGCTGCATTTATTTGATCTAAAAAGCAGTAAAGCAATAACATGAGAAATTATATGTGAAATAATATTACAATTTGATGAAAAGAAAGATAAAAAGAACAGCATTTGAAATATATTTTCTGTAACAATGTAAAAGCCTTTGCTGTCATTTTTCATCAATTTAATGCATCCTTTCTTGATAAATAAAAGAAAAAAAAACTTACTTACCCCAAACTTTTGAACAGTACAGTATCTGCTGCTTTTTTCCCCAAAAAGCCAAAAATGTAGAAAAATTATTATAAAAAATTATTGAACAGTTAATAAAGAAAAATAAATTATGTAATGAAAAGATAAAATAGTCAGAAAAAAGAAAAAAAATCAATTTAGTTAATTTAGTGAATATTTAATAAAATATTTTTATTAATATTTAATTGATTCAGCATTTTGTGTGCACATCATTTGCAATATTTAAATTGTATTATGTATATATGGGCAGTAAATCAGCCATTGGTCCTGCTCTCTAGGAAAAATCCATCTTCGGACCAATAGTATTGATGCAGTAGTCACTCTGCTGATGCAGTTTACTCTGTTTGTATGTAGTGATGTGTGTATGTGTGTGTGTTTAGAGGAGAACATCTGGACATGACAAGAATGCAGAAGTGAAAATCTCCCACAGCAGGCTAAATCACCCCCTTCATTCACTCCCCTTTATGTCTTCATCAGAGGCTGTGAGAGGCCCCCTGCCCGCTCTCTTCCTCCTTTCTCCCTCTCTCTGTCCATCTCTGTGTTTCTAGCCCACTTTTGAACAGATATTTTAGAGACGTCCACAAGTACTTGGAAGTTACAACAATGATCGATTATGAAATTGTGCATAAATTGTGTGAGATACACAATCAAAAGACAGCTATTACACAAACATAGAAAATGGGGCCTTGTGGTTTTGTGATTTGTTTTGAGATCTGATTGTTAAAGAGGCTAACAGCTATAGCACATTTACCTTTGTATGGCAAAGGTAATTCCCCTTGTGGATTTTGGATCATATTCAAGAATGTTAAAATTTGCATATTTGCCACGTTTATCAAGATAAAGCTGCTTAGTTTGGAAGTGACCTCAGTAGAGCAAAGTTTCGCCCCAAATTTCGCTAATATGGTTGCGCCCTAACGGTGACTTTCAGTTCAGGAACATCACTAACATATATATGTATATATAGACACACCGAAACCTCACTAATGTGAAAGTCAATCCCCATAGTGGTCTCACTCCTCCCTTGTCCCTTTATGTCTCTTGTGCTGTTTCTCACAAGGTTTTCCTGCCACACATGTCCACTCCAGACGGCTTCACCTCTCGACACCTGAGGAAAGCAAAGCAGAAAACAGGTAGTGAAAAACAAAACCGAGAGAGCAGCGTCTGTGAAGCCATTGAACCGGAATGCTTTTTTTAAAAATGTTGTTGCCTCACTGATGTACAGTGAATCTGTTTATTTTTCAGTGGAAGGGTGTTTCCTCCTCTCTATATGTACTCTCTTTCCTGTGCGTATGAGAGAAAGAGAGTACGATGATGTGTCCGTTGGGCTTTTGGCTCTTAAACACACACGCAGTGGTTTTAGCGTGGTGCTCTGTTGCTTCGAGCTCAGCCCTGACCTGCCAGGCCCTGTCTCAGATTCCCACGTAGGGCGTGTTGAGACCTTGTGTAATGGCACAGTACCACAGAAGCTGCTCAACCTGTCCCCCCCTTCTCCTCCTCCAATTTCCCCCCTTCTTCCATGCTCTAATCTTTTGCTCCTTGACCGGGTCCAAATGGTCACAGCTTGACGGACCTGTGACCGGAGAGCCGAGTCTCCATTCAGACATATGGGGGCTTAAGTTGAACGTTTTTATATCATCCATAAATCCTCGCTCTTTCTTTTGGTGTGCACCTCCTTGCCTCCTACTTGCCCCCAGATTTGCAGACAAAAGCATGTAGGCCCATTGTTGCATGGCAGTCGAGGGCTGAATGAGAGACCGCGGGTCATTGGCGGGTTTAGGATTGGCTAAGCGTGCAGGGGAAGGGTGGAGCTTGAGGGGGGTACGGTGGCCTGTGAGAGGATCCCACCCATCAGGGGAGCTGGGACCGTCCACTCCCCTGTTTCCCAGGCACCCGGTGTCTCTCTACGGTTACACAAAATGTCTGCCACGGCTCCCCTGTTGCCAGGGTCTATTATTAGCATGTGTCAGTCAGTTATCTGAGAGTAGTGCTTTTAGCTGCCATTTAAGTGGCTGACACTCAGGTTTTGCAGCAGATTAAATGAAATTTTAGGCGCAGTTTGGCTTGGCTGCGAGCGGACAAAGGAGGTAGCTGTTGTTGGAAATGTAATCTGGCACCACCGGGAAAAGGGTGCCACGGCTGACGCTGCCCACCAAGTCTCCCTCCATCTATCCAACGCCTTATTTCCAACAATCCCACTCCATCCTCTTTAAGCACACGAAGAGCGTTGATTTGAAAAGTTGACTCTACTTTTTTCCCCCTGTCCTCTCAGAGTTGGACGTATCGTGACATACGCTCCACACCCTGCTGATGAGTGAGGCTGTCAAAACACATCTTATTTTTTCCATTTCCTTCTCAACAGTTTCATATACTCATAGTTACGTTCGGTCTGTCAAGGTTCATGCGATTTCCTCAGAATAACGCTCTTATGTTCGAGTAAGAAGCTCCAAACGTGTGAAGGAGCCTTTGTGAATGTGTGTTTGTGTGTGTTCTGTAGGTCACAGGGGATTTCCTAGTCTGCTTTACTGTACCGTGACTCTTACAGTGTCACCACACCCTGCCCAGTGCTTCTTATCAAGTGACACACCATAGCTTTTTTCGGCCTTGTTTGTACTTCTACCTCTTCCCTCCAAAGGTGTGTCCAGACGTTTTTGACTAGAGTGGCCCCTGTAGGTCACAGACTCATGCAGGGTTGATTCCCTGATTTAAATTAGCAATCAATTAGTCAAATAATTTTTAATGTTTATAACAGAAGACTCCAAATAACATGCATTTTTATTTAAATTACATAAATATATAATTACATATATATATATACTGCTGCGCTACACTGATCAGTCACATTGAGATTTGCCCTAAGCAGACCTACATGCTTTCCTGGTTAACAATGACATGACACATTAGAGTCTGAATAAAATGCTTGTTGTCTTGAACTCTTTATCACTGTGTTTGCAGTGAGTGAAATGAATTCGATTTTTTGAGTGTGCTTTATTTTCTGTAGTTTGCACTTTGTTATTTTGGTTCCTTGTATGATCATTTCTTTAATTTTGGTTTTTGTTGTGGGTCGATGTTTAGAATTTTGATATGTACCCATCTGGACCCGCCTCTTTAATGTGTAATATTTGTGTTTATATACAAAGTACCGAGCCCTATTTTGTGCATATATACATACACACACACACACATATATATATATATATATGTATGTGTGTGTGTGTGTGTGTGTGTGTGTGCACAGGAATCTGGAGTTTGTTAGAGGCCTCTCTCTGCCCTTTTCCAGCCCTGATGAAACGCGTGAAAAGAGACAGTTGTAAACGAGTGCAGAAAGTAGAGGGGGTCTGAACTGTGAACGGCATCAATTTTAGCCCGCCCGCTTCCTCACGCTACTGCGGGGCAGAGAGTATTGATGTCAGCCGCCGTTTGAAGCCAGTCTACGCTAAGTGGTCTGTTCTGTGACTGGAATCTGATTGTCTGTTTTTAATGAAATGAATTAGTTCCACTTGTCCACTGTGAAACGAAATGATTTCACTCCGTTCAGACGGGCTTCTAAAAACAGTCTGATACTGTACAGAGCTGTGGTATTTACAAATACAGTCCTAGTTTGCACCGCAGCCTGAATATACATTATCTGTTTGGCTGAGGGCCACAAAGGGCAGAAACAGCTTTGCTCTACTTACGACGCTTTATATAACTTTGTGTTCTGTAATGCAACGTGGGGTCGAGGACCGAGCTCAGGAGGGCAAGGTTGGGGTCAAAAATTAGAAGCTGAAACAGGATCATATGCACACAGCGAAGTCTCGCCTACACACACTCGTATAGAGAGAGATCGGTGTCCTTTGCTCATCTCAGCTACTGGAAAAACCTTGTAGTTGAAGGCTCAGATGGGTTTGGTGAGTCGGTTTTCTAGAAATGGTAAACACACTGCATCATAATAAATGTCAGAGACACACACCTCTCTCTTTTCTCAAGGCGGTTTTTGGGAATCCAGGCACTTGAGATAAGCATCTGAGATATGTAGCGTCAACTTGAGCGACCTTACAGAAAGCTCTTCCCCCCTCCATTCTCTTTACTTCCTTGTACCGTTTCACGCCACCCCTATGAGATCTCTGATCTATAGGACCCCGGACACATTTTTGGCAGAGCATGCAGGTAATGCAAGGAGTTAAAACCTGATTTATTGACTATAGCCATTGAAGAGGGCTTGCAGGTACAGCTGAGGTAATTAAAATTTCTATATCAGTTGTGTAAGCGTCCTGGGTAGGAACGGGTCACATTTTTGCTTATGAATGGCTGGTTTTCTTGGTCTTCATACATGAAAAGGCCTTCACGCTGAGTTCAGAGCGTTTGCTTTGTGTCCAACTCATACCACTAACTCTGTCTCCGAGCAGAAAAATGGACGGAGATGAAACGAATGGTAATATGTTCGTTTTTGCAGAGGAGGGCTCGGACTGTGGCCGTACTGGCTGGTTGTTAGAGGCGGAGTGTTTGCAGCTCTAGTGCTGAGCTGTCAGCGGTAACGTACGATGGGATGATATGGATTAGAACACTTGTATTGAATTATCTGTGGGACTGGGAGTAAATGTGGGTAGAAGCGCTGCCATGAAGAATTAGACTGAGCTGCAAAAGCCACAGCCCTGCATGCATAGCATCCATCTTACCACCCCGTTATTGATGGTAAATGTTATACTGTAGTGTATTAACGTCTTCTTTCCAGGTTGTACTAATGCCTGTCCCCCCACCTTTCAAACACACACATGCAGTGAGACAAAGATAAATATTTGCAGTGACTGTCATACAGCATTGTGCTGTAACTAAAAGCAGGAATTCTGCTTAACTACATTTTCCAGTAGCATTACAATAGCTGCTACTTTTGGCAACAGGTAGCATGACATGGCAATTCTAAATGTTATTTTATTTTATTTTATCTTTTTATTTAAATATATGATTTTGAAAATTAAATATAATTGATACACACACACACACACACACACACACACACACACACACACACACACATATATATATATATGTAGTATTTTTTATTATATCATATTTTTATTCAGATATTTATTTAGTATAGCTGATAACTAAGTTTAGGTTTTTTTTTTTTAAGAGTGGCTTGACACTGCTATATCAGACATATGGGAAAAGTGCTCTGGTGTCACAAAACCTAAAGGTTTCTCTCGCTTTCCTTCGTTCTCTCTAGTCTTTCTCTCTCTCTTTCTGCTAATGGCTGTGGCCTGCTAAAGGGGGCAGTAGAAGGGTCAGCCTGAATTTTTTATCTCGATAAAGTGCAGGGCCGCAGAGTGGCTTTGAGTCATGCGCTCTGTCCCGCGTGAATAAAGCACACACACATACACTCAGACAAGAGTTTGTCCATTCACCTCTGCCTCGCTGCCTCACCAGGGGCATCTGATGTGCCTTATCAGCGTATTGACGCATGGCTCAAATTGTTTTATGACCATGTGGAAGCGGTTTGTTTCCTGATCTGAGCTTTGATGTCTGTCTCATTATCATTTTCATCCACCCCCCTCGTCTCAGTTTTGTTTTCTTACTTTTATACACCTCTGTGGCCTTGGCCCTTGGCCCTGATGGACATGTCCCCTCTCTAGCACCAACATGTACTGTAAACGAAGATACTGAAAATGAGTCCAAGCAGCAGATTTCAAGCCCAAAGGTTAATGTGAAACGAGATAGACGGAGGCAATCTTTCCAGCGGGTCATTCATTTATGCTTTATGAACTCTGTGAGATACTGGTGTACCTCACTGCCCTCTGGACAATAGCGATCCTAAATAACTCCATTTAATGGTGTAGTTAACCCGAAAATGAAAATTTTGTCACAATTTACTCACTTTCATGTTGTCCAGACCTCCTATCTTCTGCAGAACACAAAAGAAGATACTTTAAATAATGTTTCAGCTGTATTAGTCCAGTGAAAGTCAATGTGATTCAAACCAACACTGGACCCCATTGACTTTCACTGTAAAAACAAAAAATAATGAGCCTCTTTCTTTAAAATATCATCTTTTGTGTTTTACAGAATAAAGTTGTACATGTTTGGAATGAGATGAGGGTGAGTATTGATGACAGAATTTTAATTTTGTGGTAAATTATCCCTTTAACTACTTTAGCTTGCAGGGAATTCCTCTTTGGCTTCAGATCCGTCACTGATTTATTATAAATTCGGCTGTATTTATGAGAAGCTTTAAAGGAACATGTAATTTCCTGGTATACGCTCCAGTATTATGGATCAGGCCGCCAAAACACGCATCTCCAGGGAGAGAAAGAGAGAGATGGAGTGAGAACAGACCCGGAGAATACGAGCGATTGAGATGAGGGGCAACTCTGCAGGCCGCCTGCACTCTCACCAGCCGGCCATGCGCCAGTCGGGAGGAATGCAACAGCACTGCCTTGGCCGCTCTTGAAACAGTGCTCTGTTTGTGTGTGGCCTCGTGTCCCTGCTGCGCTCGATGGATGTGCACTTGAAGGCATGGATGTCACATGTTCTCCCCAGACCCGATGGACATGTCACACAGCTTGGGGCGGCAGTCAGGAGGGGTGGTGTGATATATTGGGTCAGCCGGAGTTCTGTAGGGTTTGGTGTCCTCGCACTCTTGGAAAAGTTTCGTCGAGTTTTACATCTCTAGCCATCTTCCTCCAACACACACATCTCTGGTATTAGTTGCTGCGGTTTCTACGCCAAATTTGAGGCATGTATGTTATGGCTACGCTGAGAGGTTTTGGAGTGAATCGGGGGCTTGCTGGAGAGTGAGTCACAGAGTTCCTTTGGGAATGAGATAGGGAGTGTTTGTTGGCTTTGACATGGTTGCTGGGTTTCGCTCTCTCTGGCCTTGGCTGACATTACCTCTAGTTCTTGCCCCGGCAGATCCAGCCCGTTCGTCCTGCCCCCCCGCTCCTTCTCCTCCAGGCTGTACCGAAAGCCGAGAAAGGCAGGCACAACAAAGAAACCCAGATAGCGAATGCTGAGGGGATTCTGGGAGTGGAGCATGGGGAGCGCAAAGACAAAAACAGGTCGGGAGAGACGTGAGAACAGGAATTCCACTGAAACCTGAAATGGCTTCAACGGAAAAGCCATTATTTATGCGATTATTTATTTATTTATTTAAAGTTATTTATGCGATCGCACTCGAGGCTATTTTCCAGGAGGGTGGCATCCTGCCGTAGCCTGTTTGCATTGATAGGCCACACGCTATTAGCATCCGAGTCCTACCGGTATCTGAGGCCGGGTGAATTTATGTGAATAGCAATTTAATCTTCTGGTTTTAATGGGATATAAAACCCCTTCCCGGACAACTGTCCTCTAATAGGTCTTAAAAGTTGTTTGTTGGTGTCGATATGGGGGTAATTAGTAGACCCATATCTTTGGGAGAGGGCGTCGGTGGTCGGGCCCTGGCTCTTCCCGCGCGGCCGGCCGATCTTTTGGGCCTGGCTAAAAGGCGCTGGCCACTCCTCGAAGGGAAGCATTTGGAGGGCTTGTGACCGCTGCGCTCAGGGGGGTGGAAGGGAAATGAATGGCACAGCACTTAGAGTATCTCTGATGGGAACATTAGCCACATTAGACTGCTCTCAAAATGCCCTAATGGAGCACTCACACTCCAGCACGCACACACCACTAAAAAAAGGATTGCAAATAGTTTTCTGGAACTTTTTAATGTGTGATTTATATATTTCTGTAATTTGCCAGCTGCCCTCTCCCTTGCCTCTTAAGTAAGATAAAAAAACGAAACCAGGACGGCCGGTAATTTCTCTGGACGAGATTGATGATAAGAGACAGCGGTAAAGCTAAGGGATCTTCAGCACCTCGCAATCTCCTTACATGCCCCATCTTTAAATTGACTCCTGCGCTACGTGCTCTTCTCCATAGCTTCCTCTTTTTGCTCCCATTCTGCTTCACTGTGCGAGGAGCTACTGTGGGCTTCCTTTAAAGGCGGTGTGTATGTGTTTTGGGGGTATTTGTTTGGCGCTAGTGGCGGGGCCTTGGTGTTTGTGTAAATGTCAGAGGCTGTGTCGTTATTGACTGCTCTGTAACGGCTGTGTGCCTCTGTGTTCTCCTACACAACTAGCCCCAGGCGGCCTGCTGCTGCAATACTGCCTTTCTTCTGACGTTCATCAAACTGCTGCTTCTCTCTCTCCCTCTCCCGTTTTCTCCCTACCAACCCCTGCTAGCCTCTCGCTTACTTTCCCGCTTTCTGAATATGTTCTTTTTAGGGCAGTGCCCAGTAGATGTGTGCTTGTCCACTCTGAATAATTTAGAGAAATTTTTGTCCTCTTGTCAGACACAGGCCTGAGCCGTGAGGCAGAGTGAGTGATCTGTCTGTTTGGACCTTCTCTCATCGCTTTTCATTTTCACCAAGCCTCACCAATGCAGTCTGATCACTATGTTCTAACAAAGTCTCTTGTGTTTTTTTTATTTTTTTTTTGGTTGCACGTTTTATTGCAGTTCATGTTATTGTGTATATACAAGAAAATACACTGTAAATTTAATGAACTATTTGTGTGTGTGCTTTGGTCATTGATACAGAAATTTAATATTAAAATAAGTCATTAAATATGTGTGACAGAGACTTTAAAAAATATATAATATATTATTTATTATATTATTATATGCGATTTTTATTTATTTATTCATTCATTTTGACAGAAAAAAGGGTTTTTCTTTTTTATTCCTCTGTACTGAATATATAGCATTTAGCGCACTTTAAAGCACTTTTGCTTGTGGTATTGCTTAAATATATATATATATATATATATATATATATATATATATATATATATATTTAAAATATTACATTTAAATACTCTTATGCACTGATATATACACATACTCTTTAAATAATTTGTTCAGCATTATACTTATTAAAAAAGCTTTGTATTAGTTCCTGAAACAGCCCAGTTTACTTTGATTAATTGTTCCAAAGAAAAAAAAAATGGATGCGATTTTTTTTTTTTTTTTTTTTTTCAGTTGTAACCAGTGAATGCTGCATGGGGAGATTTCCTCCGCTATTGATTTGAGTATTAGTTTCTGTTAGCGTAGCAGCTAGCTCCAGTCAGATCTCAGGGGTTTCCCCATGTGTTACTTATGAACTCACACACACATGGGCTCCTCACACCTCTCTCTGCATGTCTGTCAGCTCTTGTAGTGCAAGGGTCAGTGGCTCCAGGAGGCAGTAAGAGGCAGTTATGTGAATAAACTTTTTTATGGCTCTCTCACCCCCCTTGCTGCCACCAGAATCATTGTGGGGATTTTACTGTTGACGGGGCAAAATGTCCTTTTATTGATTGTTGCTCTCGGTTGAATATATTTGAAGATTGTTTTCTAATACAGAGGGAAAAAGAGAGAGAGTAAATACTGAGAGATGAAGTGGTGTAGCTGGCTAAAGCCTATACAGTTTCTGTGTTTTCCAGTCAACAAGCCAGTGTTTTCAATAATCATGTTTTTTTATTTTTTATTTTTGGCATTTTTGAAATTTTCTTCATAGAACAGTGGAGATCTGACAGGAAGTGAATGGGAGAAAGAGAGGGGGACGGGATCGGGAAAGGTCCACGAGGCAGGATGACCATGAGGCTATCAGCGCCGAAACTGATCATGTTTGATCATACATTCACAAAATATTCTGATTGGTTTTATTCTGAAAAATATATTTATAGCTATTGAATATTTCCATATTTCTGTTTCTAATGATTTTTAGTACATTTAACAAAGTGATTTAATCAATTCCCACTCATGTCCTTAATACTAGAACACAAAAGTGGAACAAATGTAGCTTATGAGACAAATATTCCAATATTCTCAATATTCAATAATTCTAATTTTTATCAGAATCAGGCTCAAAGTCCCATATGCCTCACTTTTCTCTTACTTGCTTTTTCACTCTTCATCTTTTCTTGTTATTTTGAGAGCTCTGGGCATCTGTGAGGCAGAAAGCTGCCTCTTGGTGAGGCGAGGTGTGTGTTAGATTGTGTATGTGTGTGTTTATAAGAGAGGGTCAGTCTTGCTGAGGTTTCTTCTCCTGAGACTGCAGAGCAAAAAGGGCTCTGACTTACAGGTTTAACTTTTCCTTTTGTTCTTTTCTTTCTCTTTCTCTCTCATCAACTCCCCCCTCCACCCTGCCCCTTTCTGAACCCCTGAGGTTGAGTCAGTGCAGACCTGCAGCCAGATAGTGGAGAAAAAAAGAAAACATTTCCAAAGATAGTCTGGGCTGGGAAAAACAAACACCTGAACAGCCCCCTGGTGCCGATGGACAAATGAATAAGAGCAAAAGAGAGATACAGTTTAAGGGGGAGGAGATGAACCACTTGTAGGAAAATGTATGAGAAAAATCGTAACGTTTAATATGGCAGATGTAGGGATGAAAGTCCTGGCTTTCACTTAAAAGGGCCAATTGGCTTTTACAATTGCCTCTAGAGTTGACATGCAAATTACCTCAACTAGGGCTTTCACAATGTCAGATTTTCACTGTACAATTTACCATGGGCAAAATAATTCACAATAATATTACTGCGATATCTATATAAAAAAAATAAGGTAACACTTTAAGGTGTCCTTGTTACACGTTACATGTACTTACTATTATGATAGCAATAAATTATGCATAATTACATGCAAGTAACCCTAAGCTAAACCCTAATCCTAACCCTAATCATATAGTAAGTACATGTAGTTAATTAATGTTACTCAGTACTTAAATGTATAATTACACTGTAAGGAAGACACCTTAAAATAAACTGTAACCAAAAATAATAATAAATAATGCTGTCAGTTAACTTTATCTTTAACTTTTTGTGTTGTCTCTACCTTTTTCCGAGTTTGCTTCTTTTGACGACATGATTTTGTGCAGCAATAGCTACACACTGTCTTTTTTTTTTTTTCCATTTTATGACAGATGGTAACCAGCGTTAAGGTGCAATACTGCCACCTACTATGTTGGAGTGTCAACTAGATAACAACTAGCGCTGAATTATTTACAATCATATGTGTAGTATTAACATGAGACCAACTTTTAATTTTTTTGATATCACTGTGATCGATAATACCGGTATATTTGAACACTCCTAACCTGAGTCATCCTTAAAAATGAATTTTTTTAGCATTATTTGACCTAAAGAAGCTCAAATCAATCAGATTTTATTGCTCATTTGAAATGTTTAAACATAATCCATTAAAGAAATAAGAGTTATACTTGCATGCCTTTTGCTAACATAAAAAATAGCGGCTTGTGTTTTGTTTTATGTATGTGTGTCTTTCCAAGGGCGTGAGGCCAGTACCTGGTGTTTGCTGAGCTTTATGATGGTACTGTAAGGCTGATGAGTGATCTTCTATGGCCGACAGCTGCTGCTGCTGACTGCCCTGGTCTGCATGTCCCTGCACATCCCTGTTCTCTCAGTGTGTTTGCGTGCAGGTGACCGTTGACCTATTGCGTGTGAAAGAACAGGACAAATTACCACTCTGAATTTATTTGAACACCTTCCATCACAAGTGTCAGCATTTGTGTGCTTGTTTGTTTATCTGAGCATAGGGATTAAAAGGGGATAAATGCAGGCAAAATGCAGAATAAGAGCCTTAAAAAAAAAATCCTGGAAGCCTCTCGTGTACTGTACTTCATATACACTATACTACAGTGACAGAGCTGAAGGTAGCTGAATAATTAATGAAGTACGAGCGAACAGACTTCCAGCTGTTCAGCCACCGTAGGACACGCAATTCATGAATGTTTGAATGTCCTATAAGAAAATATATTCAAATTGAAAAAGCACAAAAAAGCCTTAATGGAAATATGAATTGCCCAAGTTGAATACGATGGGGGACAGAAAGGGCGAAAACGCTGAGCGAAGTGCAATTATGTGAAAGCAAATGTTATGGAGCCTCAGAACTGGCTTTGGTCCTCTAATTAAAATGGCTGAAAATGTTTTGACAGTGTCTGAAGCCATGCCCCGGGCCCCAGCTCTGCGCAGCTCCAATTTCTCTTCCTTACAGATGCAGCGATACATTTATGCAGAACGTGCTGTGAATATCTCACTCACCCCCCCTCTATTTCATTCCCTCGTTCTCTCTGGCTCCGAGAGAGACAATGACGAAAAGAGGTCTCCATGATCTGTGCTTTAGAGGCTGCAGCCGAAGCCCCGGCCGTGCACCAGTTTGCTGCATTGTTACACGAATGAGCTGTGTGTTTGAGCAACACTGATGCCGTTTGGGTTACATGAGTACTAAGGTTTAATTAGTACTCAGCCACATTGAAAAGTATATTTCAAAAAAGGCATTTTTTGTAAATCTTCGGGGATACCTCAGACTGAAATCGGAGATCTAATTCCAATAATGACTGACTTTTTTGCCAGTAATGATTTTGGGCACAAAGCCTGTGTTCCTCCACAGGAATAAATGAATCTGGGTTTAATTAATTGATGCATTTGGAGCAGTGTAGTAGTTTGCACAGTGATTAATTAGGCTATTTATGACAATGAATGTCACTCTCTCTTTCCCATCCTCTACAATCTTGTCATTCTTTCTAGGGTCCCATATATGTGTGTGTGCATCTGGATGCTGGTATTTTTTCTCCTTAGCTTAAAAAAAGGAAAAGAGCAAAGCACACAACCCTTCAATGCTGTAATTTGTGCTCTCTATAATTTTGACATTTTGGTTTTGGGTTAAGAGTAGTCTACAGTTGCCACCATCAGCAGTGAGGTTCTCTCCTCACAAGAGAGAGAGAGAGAGAGAGGATGCGCACATGATTTTACGCTCTGACGGTTATATAAAGGTTTGGCCATTTAATTACAATCATAAACACAGTTTAAGAGGCTCTGACTGTATTATTAAAATTATGGTTATGAGGTTATGCGGGAATTCATTTTTAAACAATCCATTCCAGTGTCTATGGAACCCTGATTTGCACAACCAAAAGCGCAGGAACGGCAGTTACAATAATCAGAACAACGTTTTTGTTCATTGTTCACGGGTGTCTCCGCCAAGAGTACTCCATCTGTCCCTCTGGGGCTTCTGCTCTCCAGGCATGTTCCCCAGTGGTAAAGCGGATCCCCAGTACAGTTCCTGGGCTGCTTCTACATGTAGTTATCTTTAGGATACACACACTCCCTACATTCACATACATGAGCAGAGGATGTTTGACTGCTGGTTAAAGAAAAGGTTTCACTAGGGTTGTTCAGTCTTCATATATATATATATATATATATATAAGGTTTCTTTTATGAATAGAATTTTTTAAAGAACTGCATTTATTGGAAGTATAATTAATTTGTAACATAATTTTGATGTACTTAACTTTTGATCAATAAAATGCATCCTTGCTGAATAAAAGCATTACCTTTTTTTTTTTTTTATCTTACTCATCCCAAACTTTTGAACAGCATCATAAGCTACTTTTTTTTAATGTATGTTTTAGAATTAAAATAAATGATAATAATAATAAATTGATATTTTGTTATTTATTGCAACAACATTGTACATAAACAATAATATTAATAATAATAATAATAATAATAATGTGTGTGTGTGTGTGTGTGTGTGTGTATGTGTATATATATATATATATATATATATATATATATATATATATATATGAATATTTGTGAATGAATATTTGTGGATGACCCACCACCAGTGCTAAAGGGTGCAGAGAAGCACAATGTGGCTCACAGCAGGGACTCTGGAACTCTTTGGCACCCAGTATTTAGCACAATTTCTTATAACAAGTCAAACCAACTACGACATGTTCACGTGTGTCTCACATGCACAAATATACATTTACACACATATAAAGTCCTGATTGGCCTCCTCGCCAAAACAATAGCTCTTTTATATCCCAGTTCTTTAAAAGCACTCGGGGGTAATTGTGTTTTGTCTTCGTTCTTGTGTGGCAGATTGTACAGCAGCGCCTAATGACACACCAAGAGGATTTTGAAATTAGCCTCATTGTTGCTGTTAAATACTGAAATCAACTTCTCGTATTCAGGAATAACAGAATACATGCACACGTTACGCTTGGGCCTGATCAGCCGGGTTTGATTTGACTGGCTTGAGAGGGAAACGTATGCCACTCTCTGTGGTTATCATTAGCTGGGCAGGCCCTGTTTAGCCGTGTGTTTTTCTGATTGGAAGGGACACGTCCCTCCTCACTGTAGTAATGATAAGGAGAGGGGAGTCAGGTGTGTGGAAATCTCTCCCACTCTTAATTGTGCTTGCTGTCCAGCAGGCAGGCAGGCAGATGGGAGACTTGGTGTATGTTGGAATGAGTTGATGCTGGGATTACTCGCATAATGTGGAGAGGGAATTCCATTAGGATTTTTAATTTTAACCCATATTTTCTACCCAGGGTAATTGACCCGTCACAAATTGTTATTATACACTTTTTTACACCTTTTCTTTTTAAAAGTTGCAAGTGTCACAGATTTTACGTTTATTTCTTAACTCCACACATGCATACATAATATTTTCATTAGTGTCATTAGTGAAAGTTTCTTTGTTTGGGACTTGAAATTTGACCCAGTTGCTTCTTATCAGGGTTTGGGATGGTGAAAGTTAATATATGTGAAAGTCAGATTTTTGACGGCCTGTCCAGATTAATTACTGACATGCTTCTGCCCAGGAGCACTAGCTCTAGTTATCACAGTATCTCTTTTAAGTCAGTCTTTTTTCCCTTTCTCCATCTGTTTGGAAGGCGCAGTTAATGGGCACATTACATCGCATTGTTTAGATACTAGTGTGCATTCTTTTGGCGAGGGGGAGAGAAATGCATAATGTTTGGGTTTGGAGGACACACAGTGTGAGAAGTGTCTCAGAGTCTTTTGCAGGATTTTTATGGCACTTCCTCTGTCCATCTTTGTCAGTGAACAAGTGTTGGTCAAACAGGCCTTTGTTTGTGGCCAGTCACTCGGCACACCACAAAGAGTCTGGAACCGGACAAAGAGCCGAGTGTGTGAGAGCGGTGCTGGGCTGACCCAGCCAGACTGCTTGGAGGAATACTGATACAAGCCAGAGACACACATGACCTGAGCTTTGACGCACATGGGTTAAACACAGACACCCATTAGAAGTCTTGTTCTGGTCAGAATTAGCAAATATTATTATTATTTTATAGTTAATCAAATCAAAAGACAATAATGTTCACTTTTTAATATATGGGTAGTCAACATGAAATAATTTTGGGAGTTTCTCATGTCCTACAGCATGTTCATGCTATACTCCTTATAAAAAGCCATTTTAACAGCATTTTGCTATTGTTTATTACTTATAAATGTGTGTGTGTAAATTAGCAAAATTAGTATGGCTAGTTAGATTAGTATGACAGACTTTAAAAAGTGCATGCAGTTTTACTTGAAATACTTGTACTAAAATACATTAACATAGAAAACAGTTATTTCAAATTGTAATAATATTTCACATTTTTACCCATTTTACTATATTTTTGATCAAATAAATGCAGCCTTGGTAAGCACCTTTTAAAAAAAATGACTCCAAAACTTGATTAAAAAAGCATGACATTGATTTATAAAATGTATTTTATTTGTCAATGTTAACAGGATTCCTATGCATTGCTCTTAAAATAAATTTTGTAATACAAAACCTGACACCACCCACTAGGGGAGGAGCTCGCTAAAAGAATCTAAAATACCATTTTCATGGTAACACAAGGTCCGATTTCAAAATAGTTTTCGCAGGCTGAATCTTGAGTTCATAAGCTTTCGAATGATATATAGTTTGTCAACATTACATCAGGTTAAGTATCGGATATAATTGTTTTAAACATGAAGTGGCAAGTAGGCCAGTGACAGTTAACAGGTTTATGACTTGGTCCTTTTTTTATACCCAAAGAAGGCAACGTGTACTGGGAGATACAACTCATAAAATCCAAAATATATAAGATATTTCAAAAATTCTTTTGGATATGTTTTACTTAAGTCCAGATGATATAAAAAATGACATGAAATGATTTTTTGCTTATTATTTTCCTCTCTTGCCTATTTAAGGGTTAATTTACTTTACAAAAATGTAATACTTAAATTGTAATGTCATAATTTTGAGACTTGAGCAGGTGCAGAGGTGAAGGGACACCTCAAACACAAATATATGCAGAGGCTCTTGAAAGCATAAGCCGCTGATAAAATTCAAAAATGATATTACATGGCATTGTCCTTTCTCCCCCTGCATTCAGTAATCCTGTTACTGCATTGTTGCATTACTTCAATTACCATTATCTCTGAGAGCTGTTGAATCTTAACACAATCGTCAAGGACAAAACAAAAGGAGCCGCAGTCTCGGCTAGTGACAGCAGTGAAGTTGTCGAGATGGAAGGCTGAGAGTACTGCTCGCGAAATGCCAGCAACTGTCCAAATGACCTGCGTTTTCACATGTAGGAGGTTTTGAATCGCTGTACGCAAGTGCGTTTGTATCCGGTGCTTTTGTCTGCCGCGGATGCTGTTTGTGTGCGTGTGTGAGTGAGGGGGGTGGATTTTTTAGTGGTGGGAGGAAGAACAATGGATGAATCTGCATGTCGGGGATATTGGGCTGCCCGAGCTGTTTTAATCTGGCATTCATCTTAGTCTGCCAGCGCCATCGATCCAGACGGCACACATAGAAATGCACCCCATTCTCTTAACTAAGCCAACTGTAGACATTACTCCAAATATACACCCTCTCCATCTATACGTGTCAGTCATCCATGTGTGTCAGTCAAGATAAATCCATTCGTTTCATGCACTTAGCTGTATTTAAGTGTATTTTAATGAAATTGGTATGACGGCAAAACAAATTTTCATTTGAAAATGCGCTTGTGTAACTAACACAGTGCCTTTCCAATACCAACAAACAGGTTATGCGTGCGTGTGCACTTTTGCAATAAAATACGGCTGACCTGTCCCCTAGGCGGATTTTATACGTTTTGCGCCCCAGATGAGTCATAACTTGACACTTTTTGGTTATTTTTGCACTGTAAAGCTATCTGTTTGGTGTGCTACAGTTTTTCTGCACAAGATGCAGAACTCAGCAGGGGGGGAATTGGGTGGATGGGGGGCTCACAACATATTTCCTTCCTCCATGTCTCCGGTTTCATCATGGGCACCAGTCACTCTCTGCCAAGCCATCACCGCTCTGTAATACAGCCTTACTTTTTGTCAAGATCATTTAGTGTGGCTTTATCTAACTGCAGTTTAATGCATGTGTGTGTGTGCCGATTTAGCTGGATTAGTCGGTCCTGTGAGGATGTGGTTGGCAGTTTGGGGGGCTGAGGGGGGTGTTCTTGTTTTCCCGTGGCTCTGTGCTGTAACATTGCTCTGACATTTCCCTGTGTAAAAACTGCCAGCAATGCACTGAGCGCTCGCATCCGTCTGTAAGTAGCCGTGCTGCTGCCAGCTCCTGCAGACCAGTCCAACAACTGTCACCGGCAGTCTCTGCCTCGAACGTCGAGGCTTGCCAGCTTGTCCGGACTGACCCGCTTTCGTTGCAAATTGGAGAGCTTTCTAATTAACTGAGGAATCTGTGAAAATTAGAGCAAGGCCGCTTTCCGAATTCTTCTCTTAAATGCTCCGAGTGTCAAGGCACAGATTATCGTTGCATTTAGCAAATTTGCGCGCCCAGCGGCGGCCGAGAGACTTGAGCCACGTAGTTGCGCGCATTAAACAGCTGTGAACCCACGAGTCCCTCATCTGTTTTTACTGCTCACCCGTCTTGAATGCTCAGCTCTCGACTTCTCCTCTCAAAAAGACAGTCAATGACACAAAGAATACTCTTTCAACTCTCTTGAGAAAATTTAAATTAGACCGAAAGGAGGGGGAGGCTAATTTCTTTGGCAGGCTGCTGCTTTTAATTCCACCCAGTAAAATCTTCAGAGTCTAATAGCAGATTATTGGAGCACCTGTCGGTGGCTCGCCGACTCCCGTCATCAGAACAGATTGTGACAGTTTTGTCAGAAGAAGAACCTGGCTGTGAGTGTGCCAAGCACGATGGCCGCATGGCACACGCCGGTGCTTGCGAGAGGCACGCCAGTCAATAATACCACCGCCTGCGCGAAGCTATCAATTATTGCCGCAATTATTTGTCTAGTTGGATATTCAAAATGTCATGTGAAAAAGATGATTACATATTCCGCTGAGCATTGCCTTGTGTAATGAAATGAAGCGGGCCCTTGTTAAACATGGAGATGCGGTAACCTGTCCTTCAGAGATCCCTGTGGCTGGCGAGGAGACGGCGGACCCTCAAAGTCTATTTAAAGAACTGAACCTTCTGAAGACCCTGTATTGAAAGCGAATTGGGTTTTGTGTTCGACATGAGGCAAATTAAAACTCTCCTTCAACCTCGACAACAACAGATAGCCATTACGGTTGTAGCTGTATGACAGGAGTGAAAAATACCCTTTGCATGATAATACAAAAATGTATACTAGGTTAAACCCTCTGCAGGTGGCAGCAATTAAATGTAATTTCTGCAGATTGTAATGATCCATAATTTAGCTGGCCTTTGCATCAATCCCCCTGATATAAAGTAGTGCACAGTCTTGATTTGGTGCAGGGCTTTCAGCTGTTGGTCATGAGTGAGATTGTCAGGAGGTGCTCGTGGGTGGCAGGGCCATAGAGCAGCAATGTGCTTTTATTTTTCTCTCTGTTCACACCAACCGTCACCTCCCTCAATGCCCATCTCTCTCAGCTGAAAGCTGGCGTGTGATATCGTCACCATTGCTCTCTTGTTCTGGGACCTTGGAATAATTTTGAATTTTATTTTATTTATTTATTTATTTTTTAAATGTCTGTCAGATTGGTCTGTCAAGTCTAAAGTTGTTAGTATATACCAGGGTATGTGCAGGTTCCAGGGTTATTTGGAAAGATTTTGATTTTGGTCTTTTAAACGTGTATGTTTTGTTACCTTTAATTAATAAATAAAATATATATCTCATCTGGATTTGATTTAAAAATGAATCTTTCTCAGAAAAAGTTTCTCTTATATTTTCCCTGACTTATTTCCAGTGACTCATTAAAGAGATAGGATGCTGCTTGAATTGGTCTGTTTTTGTTTAAAATGATATCCAGTACAATTTGAGTAACATGGGACACATTTATAGTTTGATGTTACTGATAGGGCTTATGATGATAAAAAAAGTTTGGGAAACACTGATATACGTCACCACATTTTATATTATTTTGAACTTTACTCATGTTAGTCATTCCTAAACACTATTGTTTATTTTTTGCACACATTTGTCATGTAGAGCGGGTGTGTGCTTTCATTTACCATGTTAAAGAAGTGCCAAGGCAGAGACAAAATAATGACAGCACAAAAGGGTGAAGCGATGTCCGGAGGTGGCTGTCTGCCCGCCACGAAGCCTTCCAGAACCACCCCCATTTGTGTGCATTAACAGGATTATCTGAGAAAACCCACAGTGGCTCTTGCCTGCCTTTCCTACTCTGAGCAGCAGAAAGGCCTTGCCTCGTTACATGCTTTGCAGGCTATTGAAGACTTCAGAGAAAGCCCCTCTGAGGAAAACAAACGAGATGAAAGAGAACACGCTGCCTGTTCGGCTCCGTTCAGCACCTCTTTCAGCCTTTCTTCCCGCCATCTCTCCATTTTTTGCTTTTTTCCCTCTCCCCTCTTTCTCTTGGGATAGTTGTAAACAGTACATGATGGCAGTTTAGAGACCTCTGGCTTGTGGGGGGAGTTAAATCCATCTCCCCTGTCCATTTTCGCTGGTTGTTGTTGTGGTTCTTGTGTGGATGATGGCTTTTTTCCTGACCGCTTGACCTTGCGTTTTTGGGAGCGTAGGTAGATATCTGTACCTTGCATGTAACATCCCTTTTAGCGCTGGTAATTTTCAAAGTTCAAACTGCCACTCATTACCTCATGAAAATATCCATTTCATTGCCATTTGTGAGTTAATCGTGTGTTTTTTAACTATAGGCATCCTGAACCTGCTCCTTGTTTACCTGTTGATGGTGCAAATGCCATTTGCAGCACTTTATAACATTTTTTTTTTAGGAATTTATTCAGTGCAATTATCAAAAATGGTTCTGTAGCTTTGACAGCTTTCATCTGGACTAGATAAAACATTTAGACTTGAGCATATTTATGAGAGAGGTGTATGTTTTTTCCTCCAATATGTTTTGCAGGTATGAAGATGTTTTTGCCTTTTTTATTAATATATATATATATATATATATATATATATATATATATATATATATATATATATATATATATATATATATATATATATTATTTATTTATTTATTTTAAACATTTTTATAATACTAAATACATGGTACATACATGTGTTTAATACAGGCAAGTTTAAAAAAATAAATAAATTAAAGGGTAAAATTAGTACATAAATTATAAGTGTTGAAAAAGTTGTAAAAACATCTGTTAATTTGCTTACAGAGACCAGACAATTGGGTATGTGCTAGTTTTTTTTTTTTTTTTTTGAGAATATAATGTACCAGTTCCTTTAAAATGCAGAGAAAAAAAAAAAAAATGGGTAACACTGCATCAGGCTTCAGCACAGTGTGTTTAATGATGAAAGGCTCTTGTTTCCAGCCTCCTTTATTATTTAATCTCCTAAATGAGGTGGTGGAGGAGTCAGAAACATTAAATGAGATTACAAACGCAATGGGAGGAAAATCGCTGGTCATTGTCAAAGTGCCATTGAAAGTCAATTATTGTTTTAAATGTTCCTTTGCTGTGACTATTGTCTACATACTTTACTGTTTCAGTTGTAAGGGAGTAGAGGGAGTAGATGGTCTCTCTGTTTGCTTTTTTTTCTATTCTACTGGTAGATTCCTTTATTTCCATTTTAAGCAACTGTTGCTTAAACTCATCTTTTTTGAGCTTGCATTTCAAGAGCAGACAATTTATTAAATAGAATTAAAATTTCAAAACAATATTTTTTCAAAGTGTGAAGTGTTTGCAACAAATGTTCCTATTCTCTTTGCACTGGCTTAAAACACCTGAATTTTGTGTAATGTAACCTTTAACACATCTTAACAAAATGTGTGTTTCCTCTGTTGCCCCTTAACGGGATATATTTCTGTAGTCCTTCCAGGTTTTGTTTACTGTATGCTTCCTGTTCATCTGTTTTTGTACATGGATGAAAGTGTTCAGCTTGAGAGAGCACTATTGTTTGCTTTTACAGCCCTGCTGACAACCGTTGCAAGAACCGGCTGAACGGTGTACAGCCGAAAGCAGGAGTGTATCACCCCATGCAAAGACCTGAGCTAAACCCCAACACAGTCTTTCTCTGCTGGACTACCAGTGCTTTGTCTGGTCTTGTGTTGTGAAAAGCTCTGCTCCACTGGGTTCTGGCCTGTAGTGCTGTTTGGGAGCATGTTTATAATAAGAGCTGTGTTTACTGTTATGTGATACTTGCTTTAGCCTGCTGAGGGGCTAAAGCCGATGAGAGACTGTTAGTATGGGGGTCTGCACAGGCCTGGGGTCTAGACGGGAGATGAGGGAGGTTCATAAATGATTAAGACCCAATCTGTAGGCTTTTTTGTAGGTCCGAAATACACTAGGGAGCAGCCGAGAAAAAGAATGAGTGCAAACAAACATGTAGCAGATTTAGAGATCTACTAATGGTTCTATTCTATTCTATTCTATTCTATTTTTCCTTTAAATTATTTGCAGTTAATATCTTTAACTGTTCGAGAATTATCTCTTCCCTTATGTGTTTTGCAGGTAAAGATGAGCCCAGCAGCTACACTTGCACAACCTGTAAGCAGCCGTTCAGCAGTGCCTGGTTTCTGCTGCAACATGCCCAGAACACTCATGGCTTCCGCATCTACCTTGAGAGTGAGCGCGGAAGTCCGCTCATGCCCCGCGTGGGAGCTCCTTCGGGAATGGGTGCAGATTGCTCCTCTCAGCCCCCCTTGCATGGCATCCATCTCCCAGAGGGAAGCCCATTCAACCTGCTGCGGATACCCAACTCTGGACGCGATGGACCCCCTCTCCGAGAGGGTCGGTTTCCCCCTACGCCGCCTCTCTTTAGCCCTCCTCCCCGCCATCACTTGGACCCTCATCGGATGGAGCACCTGAGCCCGGAGGAGCTGGCTTTGGCCACCCACCACCCGAGTGCCTTCGACAGGGTGCTGCGCCTCAACCCCATACCCATGGATCCCCCAGCTATGGACTTCTCTCGTAGGTTGAGGGAGCTGGCTGGTAACACCTCAGGGTCAACTCCTCCTCTCTCACCCAACAGGCCCAGCCCTATGCAACGGCTACTACAACCATTCCAGTCAGGAACCAAGCCACCCTTTCTCTCCACCCCTCCCCTACCTTCCATGCAGTCCCCCTCTGGCTCCCAGTCCACCCCGACCCCTCTTACGCAACAGCCCAACACGCCAATGAAGAGCAAGTCTTGTGAGTTCTGTGGGAAGACCTTCAAGTTCCAGAGTAATTTAATCGTGCATCGACGCAGCCACACGGGTGAGAAACCCTACAAGTGCCACCTGTGCGACCATGCCTGCACGCAGGCCAGCAAGCTGAAGCGGCACATGAAGACACACATGAACAAGTCGTCGCCCATGACGGTCAAGTCCGACGACGGCCTGTCCACAGCCAGCTCCCCTGAGCCGGGAACCAGCGACTTAGTGGGTAGCGCCAGTAATGCCCTCAAGTCCGTGGTAGCCAAATTCAAAAGCGAAAACGACCGCCTGATTCCAGAGAACGGAGAGGAAGAAGAGGAAGAGGAAGAGGAGGAGGAGGAGGAAGAAGAGGAGGAAGAGGAAGAGGAGGAAGGAGAGGAGGAGGAGCTGGAGAGAGAGGGAGGCAGAAACAACTACCACTTCAGCCTCAACCTCGAGGCTGCACGGCACCACGAGAACAACGGCAGACGTCTGGGCGTGGGCGAGGACGGGATCCCGCGCTCACTTCCTGAGGTTATGCAGGGCATGGGCTTGGCTGCCAGCATGCAGCACTACAGTGAGACGTTCCATCAACACAAGCGAGGAGCCCTAAACTCTGACAATGATGCACATAGGGACATGTGTGATGAGGACTCGGCTCTGGAATCAGACAGAGTGGACGAGGGGTGTGGCTCAGCTATCAATGGTCGAGGCTCGTCCCCCAGTGAGTCTGCCTCTGTTGGTTTGTCCAAGAAGCTCCTGCTGGGCAGTCCCAGCTCACTTAGTCCTTTCTCCAAACGAATCAAGCTGGAGAAAGACTTTGACCTCTCCACTCCTACAATCCCCAACACTGAGAATGTCTATTCCCAGTGGTTGGCCGGCTATGCCGCCTCTCGGCAGCTGAAGGACCCCTTTCTGAACTTCGGGGATTCCAGACAATCGCCTTTCGCCTCGTCTTCAGAGCACTCCTCAGAGAATGGAAGCCTGCGCTTCTCTACGCCACCAGGGGACCTGGATGGTGGCGTCTCGGGCCGCAGCGGGACTGGCAGTGGCGGCAGCACGCCACACCTCGGGGGTCCTGGTCGGCCCAGCTCGAAAGATGGCCGACGCAGTGACACCTGCGAGTTCTGCGGCAAAGTATTCAAAAACTGCAGCAATCTGACAGTGCACCGGCGCAGCCACACGGGTGAGAGGCCTTATAAGTGTGAACTCTGCAATTATGCCTGTGCTCAGAGCAGCAAGCTAACACGGCACATGAAAACGCACGGGCAAGTGGGCAAGGACGTTTACAAATGTGAAATCTGTCAGATGCCTTTTAGTGTGTACAGCACCCTTGAGAAACACATGAAAAAATGGCACAGTGACCGTGCATTGAACGAAATTAAAACTGAGTAGCGGTGGAGTATGGTGGCTCACTTGCCTGTTAACAGCGAATAACACCTTACCCCACTCCCACCCTCATCCTTGTAGATTTCCCTGTTTCGCTAGTCCAGTGGCGGCTAAGACAACGTGCTTGGCACCACCAGCACACCCTTTTCATTTACCGTTGAATGCATGATCTGTATCGGGGCAATACTATTGCATTGACGCAAACTTGGAGCCTTTCTCTTGTGCAATAATTTACATGTTGTGTACTTTTCTTTATCTTTCCCATTTTGGAAAATTTGACAGCATGCATGATATATTTGGGCTAATTTTAAAAATAAATTGTCCCTGGTTGGTTAGTTGTTTAGTAAATGTGTTGCTGTTTTATCATTCATTATTTTTACAAATGTTTTTTTCTTTATTTTTCTTTTTTTACTTTAGGATCAAAGAAAAAGAAAAGAAAAAACAACCATGCTGCATACATTCTGTAATACATATCATGTACAGTTTTGTGTTGAAACATGGAGGACTACAGGCTATCGCTTAACCCTCTTTGGACGGGCTGGATATCGCACTTAACCTAATCTTTCAAAAAGATGTTCTGTCCACATAGGGTTAAAATACTAATTGGCCCCTATTACGGAATAAAAGTAATGACAGCCTTTGGATTTCTTAAAAAGGTAATAGCATGAAGATTTGAATTTGTACTATCATTTGGTAAAACAAACAAAAAGAGTGCCTTGGATATCTTGAAATTGCATTTGCTAATCTCATCTGCTGTAATTCTGGAGTCTCAGCTAGATACTACGTAAGGATCGATCGGATCCTCAGAAGGTTCTTGCATCAAGTACCTGACTGCTATAGTCAACTGTGACTTTAGAGAGAAATAGTAATAATCAAAAAGCTAAGAAAATTTCTAGTTAATCATCATTAGGTACCTACGTAAAACGTATCCTTCCATTGTGGTTTATGTCCTGGGCATGGCACATGCAGTATATGGTGTGGGATTCAGCCTTGTTTACTTCTTCTATCTGAAGGTACTGTACTTGGCGGTACTAGTTTTCAGTCCACAATCATTTGACTTTTCTGTGTTTGTTCAAGTCTTCTCTTCAGTAGCACAACATTTTGACGTTTCTTTGACCATTGTTAGTGTGAACGTCCATTGCAAAGGAACACCTGAGGGCATTTGGAGTGAACTAATGTAATGTACACTTAAGAATTGGTTATTAAGAAAGCATTGAAATATTTGCAGCTGTCAGTGATGTTTAACTATGAATTGCCTACAGGTCTGAGTCAAAATCTTATTTCTCTATTATTGCCTATGTCTGAGCTCCCTAAAAGTCTAAATGAACCTGAAAGACCGACCGAGCGAGAGCGAGACACAGAGAGAGGGAAAACCATACACGTCACTTTTGTTCCTTTTGTTTTATATGAGTTTCACACATGGTGTGCTATAAGTTGACATTCAAGGAGACTCTTTTTCATTGTTGCATAATGACATCAATGACTCTAGACAACGTTTTTTGATGTTTAGACAGCACCTGCCACTCTGCCCTTCTTTTCATATTAGACATGCTAATTGGAGGTATAGTAGTTGAATATAAATTAAGCTTGCTTGCTTGTTGGACAACGAAGTGCACTGTTAAAGTTTCCCAGTTTACAGGTATTCACGAGAGGGAAAACTTCCTAATGAATTGAACATGGTGTCATTATTTAATGTAAAAAAGCCAACTCCTCCTCTCACCTCATGAAGATAAAGCCCAACACCGATATAATATTATTGTGTTGAAGCACACAGTGCTTGACAACGTACGGACAATTGAAACTTGCTGCTTTCACTGCAAGAACTTTTTTTGTACAAATCTTTTTTTAAGTGTGAAAATAAAATGACTTTTTTAAAAAGTAACATTTCATTATCTTAGGGGAAACTGTATTTAAGTTTGTTCCTCTTTTCCTCTTTGTCTTGGTGGCGTTCAAGACTTGATCACAATATATATAAAATGGGAAAAATCTGTGATTTTTTTTTTTTGTCTTCTTTTTTCATCTTGGCTCTTCACAGCTCTTCAGGTCAAACTTGCATTGGGGAAAGGTTTAAGATTATATATAAAATATATAATAGAGAAACTTAATTATAGGAAAATGCACATCATGTCAGTTCCTATGCTAAAACACATTTATGGTCTACTTTCTTCTGTATTTCTAGAATGGTATTTGAATTAAATGTTCACCTAGTGTAGGTACTACAGTATTTATATTGAGGCTTGTATTTTTAACTGTTGCTTGTTCTCTCAAAAGGTATCATTGTACCTTTTTTGGTAGTGGAAAAAAACAACAAGCTGCCACGGTATATTTTTTTAATTTGGCAGGATAATATAGTGCGAATTATTTGTATGTTTAAAAAAAGAAAATGGAAAAAAAAAAAAAAAAAATCAAATTAAAAAATGAAAATATGTGGCATTGTACAAAGGAGGCCATTCAATGGTTTCCCCGAGGAGTCTTTTGAGAATGTCCACACTAGCTAAAACAGGTGGTTGTACATATCTTTTTTCTGTTCTTCTTTTTAAAAATCTCCTCTGCTGCCATTCTGTATGCAGTACAGCAAGCTAATGTTGGGTTGTTCTGTAGTGTGCTTCTGTCTTTTCACCTGTCTCACCTGAATACATTCCAGCATCTTGAAAAAAAAAACCTAACTTCATATGCAGTAAAATACCAGTAAATAAACAAACAAACAAAAAATCATTCAAATAAATGAATTCAAATAATCAATGTTTTGCAGGTGTTTTTTTTTTCATTGCCAAATATTAAATGGTGCTTTATATTTAGATTGGGATGACTTTCATATGCAAAGCATATTTAAAAATGAAATGGAACTAAAGGAGCAGCCCACTTAAGTTCATACACTTTTGTAAATGGCAATGCGGAATATTTTGTTATCAGCCTTTTCTATTCCTGTTATGAGAGCTGTTTGTTGTAACTTGAACTTGAACTTTATCTTTTTCAATGGGAGTCACTATTTATTATTGCTTAAATACTCTGTTCAAAACGGAGACATAGAATGGATCGTTCGTTTGTTTTCTTTTAAATTTTTTTCTTTTCTTTTTTTTTAATAGAAAAGAATGACCAAAGGTCATTGACAGACTTGCTTTTTTGTTGTTTTTGTTTCTGGTCTATGTTGAGTTTTATTGGAGAAACCACTGTCTGTGTTTTCTGGCAGTTGTCTACATTATCCTGTTCACCAACCAATTTTGTCCCTTTATTGAAAACAATTAATAAAAAAATTAAAGTATATACCTGTGTCTGGTGGCAAAGATTTCTCTCTGCATTTTTGTCTTTTAATTAATTAATTATTATTATTTTTTTTTTGACACACACTTACACAGCTCAAAGTATCGTACTAAAGCCATGATGGTGTTTTAACTCTCATTTGCTTGAACTCCGCTGGGTGTATGCATGTCAAATAATTAGGACGGTCGTCCTGAGCAGCTCTGGACTTGTGGCACCTCTCCCCTCCTCCATTCCTTTGCCCCTGCTACTGTGTGTTTGTGTGCTTCAGCGATGGTGTGTTTAGACCTTGGGTGTAGGAGGGCCTTCAGGCTGCTCTGCAAATCTCTGGGGTCATGTGACTTGAAAAGTGTTACCTTACCTGTTCTATAGGTCAGAAGAGCAGCTTTACCACATATGCAGATGGAACATCACTTCTGAAACTGCCTTTATTTTATATGTATCTTTTATATGCAGCAAAAATGTTGCCTACGTTCACCTGTTCAGCATTAGCAAAATGAACAGAAACTTAGTTTTGTTGCAGAATAAAACCTTGACCACAAACTGAGTGTTGTTTATAGTGATGCACACTCAAATTTTCTCCTTTGTCTAACGCAAATCCATAAGGCTGAGATGTGTTTCTTTAAGATTCCTCTTCAAACACAAGAAAGAAATAGCCACTTGTGTTTAGAGAGGCCTATTGTGTTTTGGGAAAGAAGTAAAACTTCAACCCCTCCCTACCCAATCATTCCCATTTTATTCATCTGGCTCTTGAAGACAATGTGTCACTCTACTCAAACAATGCCACACTACAGACAAATAAAAAAAATCACTGACTTTCCTCCACTCCTGAAAAACAAGTGCCCACGTAAACCCATGCACTGAAAGCCCCTCCATTTTTACAGATTTTAATGCTGTATTTATGATAATTCTGATATCATTTATTCACCCTCGTGTCTTTCAAATCCTGTATGACTTTCTTTCTTATGTGGAACAGAAAAGGAGATGTTAGTCAGAATGTCCAAGCAGCTCTTTTCCATACAAGTGAATGATGACCATGGCTGTGAAGGTAAGATTTTCATTGAATAAAACAAATTTCAATCTGTATTTTTTTTTTGTTTTTTTACAGAAATCTACATCATTTCTGAACATTTGTAAATTTAGTGTAAAAGTTGTATGGACTGCTTTCATGATGCCTTGTTTTTTTTTTTTTTTGCAGCTTTGGTCTCCATCCACTTGGAAGCGAGCAGCTTGGACATTCACCTAAACTTCTCCTTTTGTGTTGCATGAAATAAAGCCAGTCATACAGGTTTGGAACGACATGAGGGTGAGTACATTTTCAAGAATTTTCATTTTTGGATGAACTACTCCTGTCTTGGCCTGTCAAAAATCAAACTAGCAACTAATACAACAACATATAAACAGATAACAAAACACAACAAGATCGCGTCTTCCAGGAAAAATGTTGTGTTCTCACTGTTATAAAAATCTAATCTCAGTATCCCCAAATATTCTTCTTTTCCCCTTTTCCCAGTGTTTTGTAGTTGAGAATTCTCCAGCGACTTACAAAATGTGAGTTTCAAAACACTGAGGTGCATGGTTTGTTTTAGTTTTATGTCTGTGTGGACTTGGCCGTGCAAATTGGTCTCCTGATCAAAAGTTCCTTGTGTTTATGGCCCGCTGGCAGGCATTCTGCTCTGGGCTGTTCAGCATGAGGTTGTCAAGCGGACTGTACCACTGTCTAAACAGAGGTTGACTCGGTTGTTTAAATGTTACACGTTGTCAACTTTCTAGTCGGTTTGAGAGTTTGTGGTACTGCTAGACATGAATGCCTCATCGCCAGTGCCCATCTTATGTGTGTTGAACTAGCTTTGCATCATTTCCTTTACTCCAGCTTGGCTTTGCTTTATTAATTGTGTGGTGTGAGGTGAGTGGGCACAAAGTAAGTGCACCTTAATGGACAATGACCACCTCGCACCCGCTCTCAAAGTATGTGGCAGTTAACCAAGCTTAGATTTACAGCACATCATCTGAACATGAACTACTCTCACGGCTCTTACAGAGCAACTTCACATGGCAATTTACACAAAGACGCAACCTCCACACCAATTTGATCTCAAGGAGACATGAAAGATTAGAGACGGTTCTTTATCCTTAGTTTTGAAGGTTATAGGGACTAGATTAGTGCTCAGACGTCACACAAGGCTCAACCTTTGACCCTGACAGGCCTGCCCAAAGGTTTGTGGGGTCAACTGGTCAAGCGTCATTTTATCCTCATTCCAGTGAACCACATCCAACATGTTTTTCTTCTCTCTTCTCTCTCTCACTCCGTGTCTCACTTTCTTTAACGGCAGGCTGTCAGGCTCCTAGAGTCATTAGAAATGGACACCTGCTTGCTGAATGGGGGTCGAGCAATGCCACAAGAACTTGTATGCTGACTCCAATCTCATTAAAGGTGGAATCAGTCTCTTCATTGTTGTTTTTCCCCCTCAAGCACAGGACAACAGATAGATAGTTAGGAGCAACCATGTGTGTTCTATGATTAGATTTGTGAGGGATAATTAATCACAAATGGTGCAGGGGAGAAACATACACATACATATACACATACACATACACATACACATACACACTAAAACAGCAGCAGCAGCAGCAGCAGCATCATTTGAATATGTTAGTGCTTTAATAAGCTAACTGATTGATCCCAGGTGAACACTTTGTTGTGGAGATTGCAATGCCCTTTAGGTTTGAATAAACAGAGCCCGCAGCCCACACTGAGCCCTATTTGGAGATAACAGCCTGTTTGAATGAGGCGTGTTGAATTCTGAGAAGGTGTGTCACTCGAACGGTCCGTAAGTATGTCACATATGGACTCTCTCTCTCTCTCTCTTTCTCGCCAGTGGTGTGAGACCCTGGAGAAACGTGTCATTTTTAGAACATACTGTATATACAGTCAAATACCTTCTGCGAACTTTAATGAACATTATAGGTTTACATATTTAAAAGGCGAATGAGGAATGACTTTTATTAAGTTGTCACTTAGCCCAATAAAACCTGTCTGAGTCACATTATACTTTCAAAGAGGTCAACAGGTTAGCCATCTGCTTGCACAAACCGAACACAGACCTTTTCTGCATTTTCTGTGCAGATTTTTGGTGAAAAATCAGTGGATTTCTGCTGAATGGAATAAAATATAGTAAAATGTGTTAATATGAACTGAGAGTACTACACTTTTATTGGTAGAGGAGCAAGAAACATTTTTAATAACTTTTGTTACATGTAGATATACATTTACTTGAGAAGCAAAACTGCATAATATATTAAAACTAAATGAATAATGAATGAATGAATAAATAAATAAATGTTAACATTTTACTGAATAACAAGACAAAATCAGAATTATTAATGTTATCATTATGAAAGTTAATTTATTTCACCTTTGGCAACTTCCCACATAAATTTGTTGCGTTTTTGAGGTGTTTCCATTTTTATTATGCAGCATAAGAATATATTAAACAAACAAATGCTGTACATCTAGTGGCAGTAAAACTTTTTGAATAATGGGTGTTTCCAGTTTTCTGGAAATTTGTGGGCACAGATTTCATGTGGTCCCGGTCATCTGTTGACTAAAGTAATAAAAGAACACTTTATGGTCACAAATACACACACTCGTCAAGCTTTGAACCTCAGACATCAGATGTTGGAGTTTAGTGTTTGGTGACTTATCCAAGTCCCCTGCCCTTGCATGGTCAACAGAGTGAGTGTGTCATTACCATAAATCTATCAGTGTCTTCCTGTGTGCGTGTGTCTGTGTGTCTCTCTCTCCTGTCCTCTTTTAGCACTCAGGGGCATGTTGGACTAATGGCTGGCCTTGTTCTCACCCTGGCTGTTTGCTGAGCTGGGAAGGCTAAAGTCTATAGATAGACAAAAGACTTGGAATGCAAGGTGTGGACAACCGAGATAAAGTTAAGACTGTGTGGACTGAAGGGCAGGGTGTGTGTGTGTATGTGTGTGTGGATGGTCTGGAGTGTAAAGGTCAAAGAGTCAAGTTCACTCCCTAAGGAAAAACATTTATGGTTTGTAAGTGTGTGTGATGTAGTTGTATCTATATTACCTGCCCAGTAATCTGTTTTCCAGTATCCGAGTGCTTGTCTGTGGTGACAGTCGGTAGTTTCTCTCACATCCACATATACAACTTCGACTCTCTTCTCCTCTCCTCAGGGCATCTGGTGCAGGCCTTAATCCCAGCGTAGCCTGATGGTTGAGAGCGAGGCAGTGTGTCCAGGCAGACTGGAGCTAATCTGCTGGAGAAAAAAAAGCCTGTCCATGCTTGCTGTTAACACGTCTCGTTCCTGCTCAACTCTGGGAGCTGTGCAGGGTGACCTGGGTTAATTGCAGCTGCAGAGATGAACAGCCTGGGTCACCTTCGCTACGAAAGAGACGGGAAAAAAATGAGGTAATCATAGAGGACGGCTGAAG
The DNA here is from genome assembly GCA_039654775.1 of Spinibarbus caldwelli. Taxonomy (NCBI): domain Eukaryota; kingdom Metazoa; phylum Chordata; class Actinopteri; order Cypriniformes; family Cyprinidae; genus Spinibarbus; species Spinibarbus caldwelli. The sequence goes on along the minus strand of CM077243.1, from coordinate 15,711,820 downwards.
TTGAACTGCAGAGATTTTTTCAGGACAGTTCCTAATGGTTGGTAGAGGGCTTTAGAGAGGAGGAGAGGACGGGACAGGTGTGAAAAGGAGGCATTGCTTACAACCGGTATTAACTGGGCTCAGGTGATTTAAAAGTGGTCAGCACTAAATAAAGGTGCAAACGGAGTCCAAAACCACATTCACCTGTTTCATACGTCAAAATTTCAGCCATTTTTCAGCTGCAGCCATTTTTTTTTCATGTTTGTCTGTGTATACATGGATTACTTTCTCCTTCTTTACCAAGTCAAGTGTTTCACCAATAGTCACTGATATCATTTTTTGTAAACAAATCCTAATGTAAATGTAGCTATACGGAAGGAGCTGAAATCTTAAATGTGTATAAATGCTAATGCTTAGTAATGTTACTCATCTAGATTTCACTACTGTAAACATGGAGTGTTACATTTGGCATAAAATGGAAGATGAGATCGTCTTTTTCCCGTTTTTGATGTATATTCAAATGAAACAACTTCTTGGAAGAGAAAAAAATGATTTTGTCCATTGGGATTTGATTTGATTGTTGTCGTTCGCTAATAGAGTGCTGCAGTGATGTTGTATTTTTGAAGACCCCGGAATTAGCAACACCTTGATTCCTAGTTGGATAATTCCATAAAATAAGTTCTATGACCAACAAAAGTTTATGATTCTTACACGTTTTGTTCATAAGGTTGTAAAAGCAGGCTAGTAAGTAGATGTACCCAACAATCACAATAATCCCATTTAGCCACTTGTTAGCAACCGCCTTTTTCAAGAAAAGTAAAAGCTTTAAAAAAAATCACAAAAGGGTATTACTGATGTTGTCGAATAAAATGCCAAATATCTTGAGCTTGTGTTAACCACAGATCTTATTTCAAGCATTTAAAATCCATTCAAGAAACCCACTGACGTCAGAACAATGGAACTGGAAGTGCTAAAATCTCAGCACAATAAACACTGCAGTATTCCATAAAAAATAAGAATGGTCAATTATGGTTTCATGATGACTTTAAAGGAAAAACATCTGATAAGTAAATTCAGAAAAGCCCATACCAAGTGTAAATGGTGATCCATCTTGTTTGCTCATTTGTGGTCTAATAATATGGGCCAGAGAAGAACAATGTGCCCAGGATTGAGACTGTGTTTTGTCTAGTGGTCCTACTGTTGTGTGTTAAAGTGACCCTAGTGCACTCTGTCTACCGCTTAAGACTGTTTTGACACTCGCTCACGTTTGTATCCCCAGAGTCACACACATGCAGGCATGAGCAAGCACACAGAGAAATGCGTCAGGAACACAGTGAACATTTTTCATGTGCTGTAAGCGATTTCAAAAGGCCATTCCATCTTCATTTTACAACTTCATGGTCTCCCTGGTATGTTCTCCATGCCGTTTCCCTCTGCCTAAGCACAGCTCTTGCTCTTTCTCTCAGTCTTAAGACAGTGGAGGTGAGAGGTCAGCATGGCAAGGCTGCAGATTAAGTTTCACATGACTGAGCACCTTTGTTGGGGCGGCCCACTAGAAAGGAAGTGTCGTGCATATCTGAATCCAAGAGGAGGATCGTGCAGCTCCTCCCTCTGAGTCTTGCACTGAGATTGGCCACCGTTGCAGCATGTCTCCCCCCTCAGACGAGCAAACATGCTCAGTGAGTGTTTTGAACTCTGCATGCTACACAATCTGGTTAATCTGCAGTGTCTCAGACCCTTTCATGAACTACAATACGTCTGGCTTGACACATGCTGCTGAATGGAAGGGGACAGCCAGCAAAGGTTGCACTTGAGATTGAAGTCATGTTCAGCCAATCAGTTCTGAACAATGTTCAGATGCTTCAATAAGGGATGTTCACAAATGTAAAAGCTTGAATTATTCAAAATGAGGATAAAAACATACATGAATTGCTACATTTTACAAATAAAGTGGTGCTTTTTTATTTCATTTTATTTCTGTTGTCAAGATGTGATATTTTGTAAAAAAAAAAAAAAAAAAAAAAAAAAATACATAAGCTGTCATTTAGGAGATTTTTTTTTTATTCAAAGTGATTTAAAGTATTCTTTTAACAGTGACAGTCCTTCTGAATCTACCTCTTTCTTTCTTTCTTTCTTTCTTTCTTTTAATGATGAAACAAGTATTTTAAAAATTAGGAGTTAAGTTATCTGCTTTCTGAGGTTAAATATTCATTACTTTTAATCAGTTAAATGTTAATTGTAATAAAATTTCACAACACTACTATTTTTACTGTATATTTGATAAAATAAATTCAGCCTTTTTGATCATAAAATACTTCCCTTCTTATTGATCCCAAACGTTTGGGTGGTAGTGTACAAAAACCTTTATATCTTTTTGTCAGCACACAATATCTGTAAATATACAGATCAAATGCACGATCATATAGTCAGTTCCTAATAAAGTCTGATCCCATCACAAGTCAACATAAACACCTGCTTACCTCACTTCCTCTGTTCCACCATCCTCATGCTCAGTCACCTCCATTACAAACAGCATCAAACCTTTCTTGCCCTTTGTGAAAAGCCCTTACATTAACCTGTCTGGTAATGACTAAACAATACATTGAATCTCAGTGTCTGAAACCTGACTCTGTAGACTTCAGTTTATGAAGTGAGTGGATGAGGTTTGCTCTCTGTCTTTGTCTCGCCCTCCTGCGTGAGGGATTTTCTGTTTACACACCCACACTGTGACTATTGGGCCATCAGGGCCGAATTAATTTGAACGATCGATAACTTCTTCATCAACATTTTCATTTCCTGCCTCTGCCAGAATGGTGGGGGCCCATTAGTTCTGGTGTCTTCAGCATGGTGACCGCTGTGTGTGTGTGTGTTTGAACAGCGATGACATGGCCAAGGTCAGGCAGCCAGTGGCCAACTAGAGATCACGCTCTGACAGGTGAGAGATATTTATTTCACTCCTATAGCCTGTAATTGAACATACACACACACACACACAAACAAACAAACACACCAAAGTTTGTGCTGTCCAAGACTTTTTCAACTCTGCTTTGAAAAGACACACTGTAAAAATATCCCTCTAAACTGAGTAAAAAAAAAAGGAAAGAAAAAAGGCAGCCGTGGTTGCCAGAAAATCACTGTTCAGCATCATTACTCCAGTCTTCAGTGTCACATGATCCTTCAGAAATCGTTCTAAAATGGTGATTTGCTGTTCAAGAAACATTTATTATTATTATTATTATTATTATCATCAATATTTAAAACAGCTGAGTACATTTTTTCTTTTTCAGGATTCTTTGATGAACAGAAAGATCCAAAGATCAGCATTTATCTGAAATAAAAAGTTTTTGTAACATTCTACACAATTCAAAAGCTTGGAGTCATATATATATATATATATATATATTTTTTTTTTTTGGGAAAGAAATTATAGAAATAATACTTTTATTTAGCAAGGTTGCTTTAAATTGATCAAAAGTGATGATAAAGACATTTATAATGTTACAAAATATTTCTATTTCAGATAAATGCTGTTTTTCTGAACTTTCTATTCATCAGTAAAAACCTGAAAAAATTCTACTCAGTTGTTTTCAACATCATCATCATCATAATAATAATAATAATAATAAATGTTTTTTGAGTAGCAAATCAGAATATTAGAATGATTTCTGAAGGATCATGTGACTGGAGTAATGATGCTAAAAATTCAGCTTTGAAATCACAGGAATAACTTACATTTTAAAATATATTCAAATAGTAAACAGTTATTTTAAATAGTAAAAATATTTCAAAATGTTACTGCTTTTGCTGTACTTTGGATCAAATAAATGCAGGCTTGGTGAGCAGAAGAGACTTCTTTAAAAACATTAAAAATCTTACTGTTCAAAACCTTTTGACTGGTAGTGTATATGTTAAGGTAAGTTATAATTAACCAGTTAACAGATTTTTACTGTAGCATTTACTTTAGCAAAAAAAAACTTTTTGGGGTGAGAAAACAATGACAAAATTGTTCAAATTGTAAGTGTTTATGTGTGTTTTGTTCCTGTATAAGCATATTTGGGTTTGTATTTGTGTGTGTGTGTACTTTCTGACCTCTGTGCTCAGCCCCAGAAATCAGTATTTGGAGTAACTGATCATATCAGTGGTCCCGTCTTCTTGGAATGCTGTGGATGGCCACAGGTGCCCATTACTTATCATGCTAAATGATTCAGGTCAGCTCGGTCAACATTCCGGAACTCTCTGAGACAAGACCACTCTGGAAAAGGGGGGAAGATCCCCCTCTAAATCTCTCCTTCCCAAACGGGCTTTCATTTATAAGAAACTGAATTTCAGTATTGAAATAATGGATGTTTATGTCCAGTAGATTCAAGTAGATTCTGATGTACTGCTCCTGCAGGGCCCGCTAATGTGTGCCACTTACCCACCCAGCAAGTGGCATTAGTGCAGTGGTCTTCCATTTCCCAGCAGTGCACACAGAGCCTTGGTTGCCTAGAACTCGATGCTTTTGAAGGCTTGTTCAACTGAGGTAAGTCTTTTAGGTCATCTACTTCTGTAAGTTTTAACCTTTTTTTTTTTTTTTTGTTCAATGGGTTACATGTTCTAATTATTTTCAGGATGTGTTTGGAGAATCCCTTCTTTCTTTCTTCTCTCTCTTTCTTTCACATTACCAAGCCAACTCTGTTATTGAGACCAGGCCCAGATTCCGGGCCCTTGAGATGAGCTGTACTACTTTAAACTGCCTACACAAACCCAGCTCCCTTTGACACCTACTAGCCTTCTGCAGCCCATTACTGACTGTATTTCTGATAGCTCAACTTTATGTAAATGATAAATATTTCTACTCAAATAACTGAGCCTATGTGTTATCCTCTTTGTTACTAACTCAGACAAGCTTTTCAGAATGTCCATGAAAAATAACAGTGACAGTGCAAAGCATTTGCTCTTATTTATTATAGGAATTGTTAAATTATACAGTGACATGATTAAAAAACTACTGCTTGTATTCTCTTTGGATATACCTATCTGAAATGACCCAGCAACAATATTTTACTCTATTGTTGTATAATTTCTGTAAATTTGTGTGTAAAACTATTCAAACTCAGAGATCTCTCACAGACTCATTAAAAAGAGCAAAGGCTTGTTTGAGAAAATGCCAAAATTTTAAAGCTTAGTGAAAGGTCATGCTTGTAGAAAAGAAATACACTTTAGCCTTATTACAGAAAAAAAATAGTGTTTGAGAATATACTGCAAACTAAATGTAATGTTTTTGAACACTTAATTGCATGTTAATTGCAATTAAATGAAAAGGTATAATGGTTTAAATTTATATTAAATGCAATTAGCTGAACTTTAATGTGCATTCTTACCCACTTAAGTAGGACTTAAGTACATTTTTATATTTAATTTTATAATTACTTCTGTTGTCTTTGAAATATTGTTAAAGTGTACTGCCAGATATACTGGCAAACATTTATGGTAAAATAAAATGCAATTTCTATTGAAACTTATGTCATGTATTTAAGCACATTAACTACATGTTTGTAATGATGAAATTACATATATTAACACCAGTGTAATATTGAATATTTAAAATGATGTTCTTCAAAGCATAACAAAACAATGATTTAAAATGTACTTCAATGTAAAAATTTTAATTCAACTTTATTACAAAGTGCACTTCATAAAAGTGTACTTAAGTATGTTAATAAGTCATGCAAATGTGCTCTATTTAAGCACACTTAAGTGGACTTTTATTTCATTATTAATAGTATATTATTAATATTGTATTATGCAAGATGTGAAGTATACTACAAGTGCACATTCAGTAAAATTAAGTTCACTTCTTTTTTTACAAGGACAGTCATAATAAGGTTGTCTGAAGATGTGCATCATATACTGATGCCTGAGTTTTGTGTGTTCACTGTAGAAGTGTAAGTGCTCAGGGTCTTGTGGACTCTAAAAGGTTAACCTGAACATGAGAGCCTGTCTCATCTCTATAAATTTTTGTTTGTGAAACAGTGGAAAATGCCTGAAGGCTCGTGTGTGTGTGTGTGTGAAATATTAGTTCTCCTCCTCTTTCCGCAGGCACACTTTGTACCTGAAGCTGAATCAGGCCCCGCTTATCTCTCTGGGTTGCTTCACACCCTCTGCCCGCTGGCGCTGGTCACATGCTTGACCTGCTCGACTGGCCTGGACCACACCCCGTCCTACATACCTACTCCTCACCTGCACTGTACCGAGTGACACTTTCGTAAGTACACACACACACACACACAAACACATGCAGCTGCATGCAAGCCTCTGCAGGAAGCGAGAGTTTGAGAGAGCAGGCAGCCCAGCCCAGTGGCCATTTATTTGCTCTGCTGTGTGCGTGAGGAGAGCCGATGATTGGCTCCTCTGTCATTAGAGCACATCGCCATTGCTGTTAAACCTTCATTCGCTAGATTAAAAACGCAGCAAGCCCTTTAATGTTCATGAACTTGCACACTGGAAACAATTACCTAAAAATAACAAAATTATCATAACCTGAGCCCCTCTCCGCCAAGGCAAAGGGCAAATAATTAGTGTGAGAAAGTGTGTTTTCATTGTGTAAAGCACACATGTAGTCGGTCCAAATTGCCAGTGTCTGTGTCTCATCTGGTCAGTCAATAAACTTTGCTGTAAAAAAAAAAAAAAAAAGAAGCTGAAATGCTTCCCTAACAAATTATGCCTCTGTTTTTCTGTATCAAATTTTCCACTATCACACATTTAATCTTATCTTCAAGAACTCATTAAACTGCAATGGTAATGAACATTTAATGAGAACACTTTAAACCTAAAGCAAACCTGATTTTATTTATTTTTACTCCCTTCCTTGATCCTAAACATTTCTAGGTTCTATTTAAACAGATCCGTTTCGGGTGATCCGATCACAAGTGGTCAACTGAGACACATTATTGTTTACACCTGATAGTAAAACAAACACCTTAAATGTGTCTCTTGTGACCACTTTGGGTTTCAGGGGGAGGGGGAGGGGGAGGGGGGGGGGGGGGGGGGGGGGTCTACATAGACAACCATTCAAACGTTTGGTAAGATTTTTTAATGTTTTTGAAAGAAGTCTCTTATGCTCACCAAGGCTGCATTTATTTGATAACAATGCAGTAAGAACATTAATATTCTGAAATATTATTATAATTTAAAAAATCTGCTTTCTACTTTACTATATTTTAAAATGTAATTTATTCCTGTGATGGCAAAGCAGAATTTTCAGCAGCCATTACTCCAGTCTTCAGTGACCCTTCAGAAATCATTCTAATATGCTGATTTGCTACTCAAGAAACATTTCTTTTTATTATCATTGTTGAAAACAGTTGTGCTACTTAATATTTTTGTGGAAACATTTTTTTAAGGATCATTTGATTAAATGAATGTTAAAAAGAACACCATTTATTTGAAATATAATTTTTTGTAACATTATAAATGTATTTATTATTTTGATCAATTTAATGTGTTCATGCTTAATAAAAGTATTAATTTCTTTAAAAAAAAATTTCACTCACCCCAAACATTTGACCTTCTGTACATCATTTGTCTAGTGATAAAGTACAAAATAACTAGTATAAAAGATTATTTAAAATAAATAAATTTAGAAAAATAAAATAAAATAAAAAATAGCCACTGCAATGATCGCCTGAAATGAATCTTAATACCAGGTGTAAATGGGGTCACAGTAATAAGTGTGAAGATCACTCTCACAGTCTCAGGGTCGTTTTAAAGGGAAGCTCCTCCTTCTCATTCCATCACTCCTTCTAGTTATGTTACCATCATGACCCCAACTGACAGCAGCCCGGCTCACAGGTGTGATGGTCACATGACCCCAAAGACCATCCTTCTCGGTGAGCACCTTTCTCTCCGAGACTGTGGTGGTACGGCGGACGCCCGAGGATAGTGAGTTGATTGACGGGTTGCGCGGCTTGAAGGGGAGGGTCAGGGACAAGCCGGGGGCAGCAGTGGGGGCCTGGGTGACTGACGCTGGCTCTCAGTGTCCTCCGGGCTCAGGGATTGAATGTCAGTTTCTCTAATAACGGGTTATAGTGAAAAGGTTAGCTCCAGTCATCTGACCATGAGAATGGAGAGAGAGAGAGGGAAAAAGAGAGGGAAAGAAAAAAAGAGATGAACGCTATGCCAGGGGCGGAAATTGATTGTCTGGCAGGGGGAAAGGAAATGAAGAGAAAAAGAAAAATGGAAGGCCGGTAAGCAAAGAGAGGGAGAGGGGTGGAGGACAGAGGGGTGTCATGGCCAGTCTCAGATATGCATGCCTGCTTTTTTAAATTACCATCAGCGCTTTATTACTCTCTCCTCTCTCGGTACCCTCTCGCTGACATCCACAGCACCTGAGAGAGGACTTCCTACTCACACCATCGCCACTAAATCTCTGCAAAATAAAAGCAAGAGCATCCAGTGAATACGAAATCAGCCGTCTAGGCCCACGCGGTGTCTGCTGAGCTTCAGTGGGTGCTGCACACCCATGGACAAGTAACAGCTTTTGGCATATATACTGATAGTATGCAGTGATGTTATTTGGGGAAAATTGCTTTAGCTAAATATGTCATGAACTACTTTGGGCCATTTTCCATCGATTTCCTCTTTGATATACTATAAGCTTGCCTCAATTTTTTTCTCTCTCTCAGGCTTTTATAACTGGCACCCACATACCAAAAAGGCTCCATCAATCTCAACCTCTTGAGATTTTACAGTAAACAAGACTTGCTACCTTAATTTTTAAATTCAGTTCAAATTCATGAATTCCCTAGTGAAAAATAAATATACTAAAATGTATTTGACATTTATTTCATGTTAAATATACTACAAATACATTTACATATTTATGTACTTAATAAAAATACACTACAATTGTACTTTTGGTATACTAAACTGGTATACTTAATGTCTGCTAAATTGGAACAACTTATTTTGTACTTAATGCACTTTAATTATGTGGAAGTAGTGCTGAAGTCCAACTAAAGATATACGTAAGTATATTTGAAAGTACTTTAGGTTCACTTTACATATCTTGCATTTAAAGTTCAATATTGTTCAAAGATCATACCATCCTCATCAATAGTGACATTAAAACAAATTTAATATCACTTGTGCATTGTGCACAAGTAGTACTCCAAATAAAGTTTAATTATAATTTTTATTTCAGTAAGTCACGAGCGATATGTCAGTAAATATGTTAATAGATTTGAACTATATTAGTATGAAATAAATGTATTTTATTATTACTTTTTTACCAGGGTTAAATTGAAATATAAAAGTCACTTTCAATTCATTATATTGGGGGCCTCTGATTGTGGCGGCTGTATATTCCTTCTCTAAAATTAAAAGTATCGGGTGACACATCAGCTTTATTAGCATCCATCAGTGCTCATCTGAAGCCTTTGGGATTCAGTTGGACAGTGGGGCTTTAGTTTTCAGGGGCCCTTTGGATGCACTTTGGCCTTTAGAATTTCTCCACTGGATCTCCCCTCAGCTGCAGGAGACTAAACACGGCCAGCTCTGTCAGAAGAAGCTCTGCTCTCCAGTTACAACCACCAGCAATGACCCACAGGGTGGGTCAAGTGCTCTGCCCAAGGTCATGGTGGGAGGGCAGAGGTATGATGGGGCTAGTAGCTGGAAGGAGGGGGTGGACAGCCTCCAGGGACCTGTTCCATATTGAGCCAAGATGGTGTGCAAACCACACAAACTGAGATTCTGCTGGCTGTTGGAAATCCATGAGGAACTCTTGTGAGAAAGATTTTTAATATGTATATATGTTAACTTTTGTCAGATATTATACTGTATATACTAACAGACTATTTATTAGAACAGACTCGATAAGGGACACTATAGGTATGGAAAATTTAGGGAATTTGTCACCAAATTATTTGTTTTCTCATAGTTACTATGAGAAGGAGTTATTTTAGCTACACTTAGGGTCCAGTGTATTGTATTAATGTGAAGGAATTTTTTGTATGGATTGTTCACAGGTGTTTTACCTGTATTTTGAATTATGCATTGTGTTGTGTTTTAGGGTTTAAGGAAATGTTCTAAAACTTGAAGGAAATCGTACTTGTAATTTTCTGCCAGGAAATTCTATGCTTTTCTACTGTTTTTACTGTATTTTTTTAAAAACAGTATAGGCTATATTTAAATACACTTAAGGATTTTAATTATTATTATTTTTTTTTAATGTGCAAAGTAGGCTGCTACACTGTTGACTATTAAGATAGCACTAAGATAGCAGATGAAAAAGTATGAGCAACATTTCAAAGAAAATGTTATACATTGATTTTAAATACATATATCAACAAATAAATTAACCTTAAACACACACAAACAATATTTTATATAATAATGTGTGTGTATATATATATATATATATATATATATATATATATATATATTGTTTAAGGTTAATTTATTCATTAATGTATAAAAAATTTAATTTAATTATAGTATATTTAAAAAAATAATAAATTATTTAATAAATTAAATAATTTGGAATGCTTTTTATTCTACTATAATTTGATTATATATAATACAATATTGCGTTATATTATGCATTTATTATATATATTAAACAAATAAGCCTTAAATAAAAAAGGCTTTTGTCAATTTAAATAACTTTTTAAGCAACAAGGAGTGTAACGTCACGTTAACGACTACATTTGCTATTTTTTCCCAACATAAAAAAGAAAGACGATAAATGAACAAATGAGATGGAGGCAGATAGAAGAACTGAGTGGTAGCAGAGTCCCCACCTTTCAACACACACGTTAATAACAGGATATTAAAGAGGTGAAATAATTAAGTTAACAAGAGAGCGTGTCTGGCTAAGCTGTCTCCTAAGGTCTGATATCGATACATTAGCTTAGACAAGCGCAATGCATTTTACATGGGGCCCTGGGAAAATGATTGATCAAGGCATAATAGCAGGCCCCACTCCACTTCCGCCATTAGCCGGGTCAAGCTGGCAGGCCAGTTTGTCTGGGCATAGGTCAGAGCCATGCTATAATAGCTCTGCTGCCATTACCAGTGAGTCTGTGTGAAAAACTACCATTAATTAGCATTATGCAGCTTCACACCCACACACACACACACACACACACACACACACACACACACTACTCATTCAGCTCTCATTGACTACAGAACAGCCAGAGCTCTGGCCTTCTCTCTCAGTGCCAAACGCAGGCACACAGCCATCCTCTCATTTGGACAGATAGAAAGAGATGTAGGGAATTAAGGAGAGAGAGAACGAAAGAGAGAGAGACCCGGGGTCTGACTGGCTGCCCGCTTGCTACTCCCGTTGGTTTCACTGGCTAATTGAATTGGCTTGTCAACAAAGCCGTTGTCATTCAGTAAGTGAATTTGTTGTATTATTGCGCATCACAGCTGCTGCAAATTGTCTGCTATTTCCTGGAGGCAAAGGAAGCCCTCATGCCCTGTCACAAAAAGCATGAGATACCAAAAAAAAGGCTAAACAAATGAAAGTAAAAATGCTAAATGACATAAACAAACAGAAACAACAGGGGCACCACAGACAGTGAGCGAGCAGAGGGAGATTCAGGGAGCAGGGAGACGGGCAGGTGTAATTGCAGCACTGTTGTTTCAGCTGGGACTCAAAGACAGAGCCCACACTGGCACAATGGCTGTGCCCCCTGGCACTGCTTGTAGGCCTGTCCGTACCCCTACCCATTCAAAGAGCCAGCTTTATCTTTCTCAATCTGTCTGTCTCTCACATACACGCATACAAAACACCCGCCCATTGAAGTGGCCACTGGGCTCTTTGTCTGTTTCTTTGCTTAAAGGTGCACTCCATTTTTTTTGTTTATGCTGCGATGGCTGTAATAACACACGTCTTGGACTAAACCAACACCTAAAAACAGATGAAAAGAAAACATTTCAAGTTATAAAATGTCATGTTTATGGCTATACAACTCTAATCTGATCCTATTTTTAAAAAGTACTCTGTCTGCAGTTATCTGTGATTAACTTATGTATGTGAATTTAAACCTTTTATAATCACCTTTTCATGCAAAGACTAATATATGGATACACTGATATTAAAATCCTGTCCCATACTGATTTTCATATTATGGCCTGATAACCAATAAATAGCAGATTTTATATATAATAGATATAAAGACTCTTTATTATTATTATTATTATTATTATTTAAATGCAACAAGGATGTACAGCATGAAAAATGGGTATTTATTGTGATTTTTACATTACATTTAATAGAGTCATAAATAAGTTGAATTTTCATTTTTAGTAATTTCAAGTGAGCTTTAGATTAAAGTATAATAAGTAAATATTAAATAAAATTTATAATATAATAATCACTTTTTTATGTGTAAATATAAATATAGGGATACCCTGTATTAAAATTCTGTCTCATACCAATAAGTCAATAAGCATTTTCATGATAACTATTAAATGTACTATATAATGATATAAATAGTTATATATTTTGTTTAAAAACACAACAGTGATGTGCAACATGAAAAATGGATTTTAATTGTAAGATTTTCTAAAGATTAAATTTAACAGTGATATAACATTTTATTTTTATTTTCAGTTTTGAAAATATAATAATTAAATAATGCATTATTAAATATGTAAAATATATAATGTAAAAATATTTTAGAAATATAAAAATTATTATAAAATTCGAACCAATACCGATTTAAAAAAAAAAAAAAAAAACTTTTTACTTTATACTTTAGTATTGGGACCAATTCTCACTATTAACTAGTTGCTTATTAGCATGCCTATTATTAACATATTGGCTGTTTGTTATTACTTACAAAGCACATATTCTGCATGACCATATTCTACATCTCTAATCCTACCAAATACCTACATTTAACAACTACCTTACTAACTATTAAGCAGTAAATTAGGAGTTTACTGAGGCAAAAGTTAGTTAATGGCTTGTTAATAGAATAAAATAAAGTGTGACCAAAAACTCTAATATTGTTTTTTAATGACTGAGCACCTTTACCTAAGACCCAAGTGTGAGACGGATATGAGGATTTTGCAAATTCACCTGCAGTGGCCTGTAAAACCATCAAGGTCTGAGTGACACGGGCAGCTTTAGCCCAGTCAACCCTGTCCTGACCCAACCTCCGTCATCCTGTACACAACTTGCTTCATCCTCCACCCCTGACTCCATGCAGGGCATCCAGTACTGGAAAGCATGCACATGACCCCACACTCATATGCTTGTGGTTGTTCCAGGCTAACCTTTAGGAAAATGCTATTTGTAGAAAATTACTATGAGTGTATGTATGTGTGAATCAAGCCTGGTGTATAACATCACTGACTGTAAAAGCTGAGGATTTATTGGATGTTTACTTGTTTCTCACCCCTGAAGAAACTATGTTAGGCAGTATATGTGTGTCACTGTGCAGTCCACTCTGCCATGGTTACTTTTAGATGATCTGCTTCAGCAGAAGGCTTTTAAAAGGCCTGCAAGGCCATGGCCTGATTACCGGACACTCACATACTAATCTGCTGAGGCCACATGACACTGCTCTCTCTCACTATCCTCCTCTCCCTCCCCTTCTTCTTCTCTCTTTCCTCCACCCACATTTTTAACCAGAGTACCCTTGCTCTGGCCTGACAAGGTTACGCCACTATGCAGTGAGTATCTATTGATTTCCACCATCAAAGATCCCTGCAGCCAGAGACGGCTTTGCTGCTTCAGATAACACTGTCTTTCTTCTTTAACTCTCTCTGTCACACACACACACACACACACACACACACACACACATAGAAAAAAACATGTCACAGTTGCCTCAGATTTCTGTCTCTAACTTCTCTCAGTTTACATGATGAGTCTTGTCCAGTGTTGAGTGTTATTAGCTTGGCCTTAGGGACTGGCCACCCTGGGGTCACATTAACACAGTTATTTTTCTCAAGTGCAGGTTTGTTAATCACTGTAAATGAATTATACATTGAAAGGCCAGTCTGTTAGCTTTAAAAGGGAAAATATGCTGTTAACTTAAACATTTTACTAGAAACTGAATGACGTCCATGGATAGCAAAATTTTGGAAGAAATAGTACAGCACCTTAAATCGTCAACCTGCTATCTTGACACACTTCCCACATCTTTTTTCAAAAGTGTGCTTAACTGTTTAGAAGCAGATCTCTTAGAAGTGGTGAACGCCTCACTTTTTTCTGGGACTTTTCCAAAATCCCTGAAAACAGCAGTTGTTAAGCCCCTTCTGAAAAAGTGCAATCTTGATAACACCATGTTCAGCAACTATAGACCAATATCAAATCTTCCTTTCATAGGTACGATTATTGAAAAGGTAGTTTTTAATCAGCTGAACAACTACTTAAACTCAAATGGATACCTGGACAATTTTCAATCTGGTTTCCGAGCGCATCACAGTACAGAAACAGCGCTTATTAAGATAATAAATGATATTTGCTTAAATTCTGATTCTGGTAAAATATCAGTGCTGGTTCTACTAGATCTTAGTGCTGCGTTTGACACTGTTGATCATAACATACTTCTAGAGAGACTGGAAAACCGGGTCGGGCTTTCTGAGATGGTACTCAAATGGTTCAGGTCATACTTAGAAGGGAGAGGTTATTATGTGAGTATAGGAGAGCATAAGTCTAAGAGGACGTCCATGACATGCGGAGTCCCACAAGGCTCAATTCTTGCACCGCTCTTGTTTAGCCTGTATGTGCTCCCACTAAGTAAAATAATGAGAAAGAACCAAATTGCCTATCACAGCTATGCTGATGATACCCATATTTACCTAGCCTTATCTCCAAATGACTATAGCCCCATTGACTCCCTCTACCAATGCATTGATAAAATTAACAGTTGGATGTGCCAGAACTTTCTGCAGTTAAACAAGGAGAAAACTGAAGTCATTGCATTTGGAAACAAAGATGAAGTTCTCAAGGTGAATGTATACCTTGACTCTAGGGGTCAAACAACTAAAATTCAAGTCAAAAATCTTGGGGTGATTCTGGAGACAGACCTTAGTTTTAGTAGTCATGTCAAAGCAGTAAGATTGGAAGAAACTTGTTTATGCCTTTATCACCAGCAGGGTGGACTATTGTAATGGTCTCCTCACCGGCCTTCCCAAGAAGACCATTAGACAGCTCCAGCTCATCCAGAATGCTGCTGCCAGGATTCTGACTAGAACCAGCAAATCTGAGCATATCACACCAGTCCTCAGGTCCTTACACTGGCTTCCAGTTACATTTAGGATTGATTTTAAAGTACTTTTACTCGTTTATAAATCACTCAATGGCCTAGGACCTAAATACATTTCAGATATGCTCACAGAATATAAACCTAACAGACCACTCAGATCATTAAGATCGAGTCAGTTAGAAATACCAAGGGTTCACACAAAACAAGGGGAGTCTGCTTTTAGCTATTGTGCCGCCCGCAGTTGGAACCAGCTTCCAGATGAGATCAGATGTGCTAAAACATTAGCCACATTTAAATCCAGCACTGTTTAGCTGTGTATTTGTTAAATGAACACTGTGCTACGTCCGAACTGATTGCACTATGTATAATCATTTTCTATTCTTAACTGTTTTAAATTGTTTTTAAATCAATTTTTATATCATTTTGTTTTTATTATTATTATTATTTTTTTAATTCCTTGTTTTTATTGTGATTATTATTTTTTTAATGACTATTTCTCGTCCTTTTATGTAAAGCACTTTGAATTACCACTGTGTATGAAATGTGCTATATAAATAAACTTGCCTTGCCTTGCCTCCGTTAACAGTTCTTGCTTGTGCGTTATTTCATCAATGCGGACAGAATACCATTCTAAAATACCAACCTAGGCACATTGAAAATATGTGCCTCTATATACATTTCTCCAACACCGTAATTACATACTTATATGTACGAATCACTGCAGTTTCCAGTTGAAATGAACACTAGAGTTACAGAGTACAGAGCTTTTATTAATAAAGGCTAATATTCACAAAATTATTAGCAGAATATTATGTTATGACTTCAAAAATTTTTTAACATCCTGCGTGATTTGAAAAACGCAGCAATACGTACCTGTATCAACGTAATATAAATATGCCATGGTCACGTATTGAATGCGTGTTTTAGCGCCATGGACATTTCACTTTGAAACTGCCGCAAAACATGCAGTAAGGTATGTAATTACGGTGTTGCAAAAATGTATATAGAGGCACGTATTTTCATGAGCCTGGGTTGCAAAATACTCAGATTCTGAAATGCTCTTCTTGTAATATGTAATATTTATGAAACAGCTCTGCAAAACTGCTACAGAATTTACAATGCGAAGATCAGCATGATCAGTACATTCTGATACCTGAACGATTATGAACTGGTAGTGAATGCTGCTTCGAAAAAGAATATGATGAATCATTAAACAGTCAACATTCAAGTTTTATTAAGTATTACATGATCTCATCAACTGGCAATGAGATTGGACCTCTTTTTTTAATTAAAAGATTTGTTCAACTTTTAAGGAATCGGAATAGTTATAATCAGAATAGAGTAGTAAATATTGGAATAGAGGAATCAGAACCAAAAAATCTGTAAAGTCTTAACTCCCGTTAAGTAAATTCTTAAGTCCTATTTCTAATACTGAAAGTAAAATTTGAAGAGGAAGAGTTATAAAAATGAAGAAAGTGCATTGGTGGGCCGATACGAAGTAAAAAAGGTACACCAAAAAGTGGTACCATCCTTGTTTAGAGCTCACAAAGGGGAAAGTGTGTCCAAATTTAGATTTAGAAATTATTCATAAGATTTTAAGTCATGGCATCATTCGCTTTTAGGGAAAATGAGATTTTATTGTGCGGTTGCTTATGAGCGACTCCCACCCCAGACAGAGGAATGAATGGCTTAATGCCAAGGCCAATTGAGAGACACTGTTGAGGGCCAGGGGGTAGATTTTCATAAATTATTCATCATTATACAAAATAATCCTTAGCAAGATTGGGAAAGGGGGCTGAGGCGACGGTTGGGACTGGAAGCTGTTTTTGGTTGGGGGGTGGGAGGGGGGTGTTTGAGGATTAGACATAAAAATGTCTTTCATAGCATCAAGGTCCAAACAGTCTCCTCTAAATATGGATTCCTATGGCTGTAGTGTAATGGTCATTATGGCGCTGGATAGTGGACATATCGGTTGTAGATGTTAGGGTGGAAGAGCGTGATGACCTGGTTGAGCCGAGCGCTCTCTCTGTGAGATGCCCCCCTCTGACTGGAGCCCCAAATTCAGACACTGTGCCTGAGAGACCAGACACTTTATCACGACCTGGGGTGAGACCCAGACACACCCCGCCATACAATCGCATGGACACACACACCAGGGCACACCCTCACTTGCAATCGTTCGCACACAGACATGTGACACACATAGACTACAGACAAACCTCACAACCTTTAGATGAAAAGTTACATGTATGTTTACATATGAAGAGTGAAAGAGAAAGCAAGAAGAGTGAAACTGGGGGAAAGATTACCAGGAATGATCTAAGGCCATCTACTATAACAATGTGAAGTTAGATGGGGTCACCTAAGCTGTCACTTTCCATGAATACAGTACAAAGGTCTGGAACTCTGTAAATGAAGTCAATTTTATTTTCCTGCAAATGGTCAGTGAAAGGAGGTATTTGACCTTCAGAAAATGTTGATTATCAACATCAGGAAGCTAAATAAAATTTTATATGAGCTGATTTATTTTGTATTGAATTTTTATGGGGTTTTGGAACCCTGTCTGTAGAATTCTGTGAAAAAAAGGTTAAAAAAAAAGTAAAAAAGTAAAAAAAATACATAAATAAATAAAAATAAATAAAATCTTGAAAAATATAGATGTATGTCAAATGTTTTTATGTGTGCAATGTTTTAGTCTGGAATCCATGAAGATATGAAAACCCCTTCCTCTGTATCTCAAGGACACAAACAAAAAGTTACTCTTATTAACACTGCAGTCTAATTCAATTTGAAGCCATCTGCTGCTGCCAGCATGCAAAACCACACAGAGAACCATCATCCGTTCCCTGATGAATCCTCAAGTAGGAAAGTGGGAATGTCCTTCAGTTGTGACTCAGACGCTAATGGACTGTACACGTTATCAGTACTGTTTAAAAAAGCACATCGAAAAACCAAGAAAACAAGCACACAAAACCTTTTCTATGCTGGTCCAGACTAGTTTATGCTGGTCTACCTGGCGGGACAGCAGCATCCAAAACACAAAATAAATACTGGTTACCCACAACACAATTTTTCCTTCTTCATGGCTGTCTGAGGCTCAGCAAAACCGTCTCTGTAGACTATAATTTTCAGAGATTTTTTTTTCCCCCCAAAAAGACGCCGGATCGTATAAAGTTTACTATCCTGTTACCAAATCCATACTTTTTATGGCATAGGAAATCATGCCATGTGCTTGAAAGGTCATCTGCAAAGGAGCCTTATCAAAACCAGGTGATGAAAATCATCTTGTTTGAAAGTCAGCTTGAACCCCCGCTGCTCAAATATCCGCTTGTGTTCATCTCCATACAAGACCTTACACATCTGGCCCTGAAATATCTAAAAAAAAAAAAAAAAAAAAAAAAAAAAATCAAGAACAATGTTCACTGATGGAGAATTTAGCATTGGAGCCAGTAAGCGGCTTTTAGTTTTGAATCAGAGTGATAATTCTCCCGTCACCCATTGCACTGGGTTGTAATTACTGTCCCTCTTGTGTGAAAGGCCTGGACTGATCAGTCTCCCCCCATTGGCTCACCTCTTCTATGTAACTGTGAACAAATGGCCTGAGAGAATCCAGCGCTCCTGTGGCCTGCTAAAGGGCCCTTGATTTATGAAATTACTGCAAACATGATTGAGGTAGTGGTGATGATTATTGTAATAATAGAGCCACTTGATGAAAAAGAGTCGGCGCTAAACTAGGCATACCTAATGAGGACTCGCAGATTGGAGGATGCTTGTGCGAAAGTGTTTTACATGAGAATGAGTGTGTCAGTTCCCTCTCTCTCTGTAAGAAACCGGGAAGTAGTTTGGCAGGGGTGAACCGAATACAATGTGGGAACTAGTAGCGTTCCCGAACACCCCCTCCCCCCAACTCAATTTACCGCCAAATTCAACTGCCCATCATCACATTTTCATCAGATAAACTTGTTCAACAAACATCTTAACCCTGAACTCTTTACTGAACTGCAGTATAATTAAAACACAACACTATTTAGTGAGCTTCATTGTAGCTTTACATTTTGAATAATAATAATAATAATAATAATAATAATAATAATAATAATAATAATAATAATAATAATAATAATAATAATAATACAATTCAAAAGTTTGGGTTAAGTTAGTTTTTTTTTTGTTAAGTGAAAGAAGTCTCTTATGCTCACGATTTTATTTGATTTCAAAAATAGAGTAAAAAGAAATATTGTGAAATATTGAAATATTATTACAAATAATTGTTTTCTATTTTAATATATTTTAAAATGTCATTTATTTTTGTGATGATAAAGCTGCATTTGGTAAAACTTTTTCATCGCATGATCCTTAAGAAATCAATCTATGTTTATTTGGTGTTCAAGAAACATTTCCTCTTACTGTAATTTCCAATGTTAAATACAGCTGTGCTGCTTAATATATTTGTGGAAACTATGATTTTTTCCCCCCAGGATAGTTTGATGACATGAAAGTTCGAAAGAAACAGCATTTATTTGAAATAGAATAATAATAATAATAATAGAAATATAAATATTTTGTAACACTTTAAATGTTTTTACTGTCACTTATTTTATATTCCATATAAATTTTACATAAATACAAACTATAATAATATATAATAATAATACAAAACTATATAAAATGAAATTTTAGATGTGTTACATTTTAAGATGAAAGCTGATGCCTTTCTTATATCTCTTGGTAGTGAGTTTCACAATTTTTGGGGCATAAGTAGAGCCCTGTCCCTCATAGGAAGAAAAAAAAGTCTGAGAGACAACTAAAAGATGTCTCACGTAAAGTAAAATGAAGGTAAATGTGATCCAGACTGAAATCACGATGGTTACAAAATAGATAAGATTCCAAAAGGATTTCAAGAGAGTTTTCTGTAAAATGGCCCCATGCAGGACTCCCCAAAAACCTCATCCCCAAGGCTTGTCTGAACCCCAACCAAGCATCCTCAGCACCCCCTCCTGCCCAGGCTCGCTGGACCAAGCAGAGCGGCTGTGTGTTAAGAGCTATTGAATAATAGTGACCTTTAATAAAGAAGGGGATCCCCAGACTTCTTTCCCAGACACGCACTGACCTTTCAAACCAGACGAGGGCCAAGAAAGGAGGGGGCAGGGGGCAGGGTTCAGAGGGGGAGGAGGTTCTCTAGGGTTTCAGACTGTGGACTTTGAACTGGCTAGTCCCCGCTGTCCTGTTGTGTGTTTCACTCTGCCAGGGATCTCACTTATCCCCTCCTCTTTCCCCCATCTTTTTTTTTTTATTGTGTTCGGGGAGTGTTCTGCATGCTGAGGCCTGAGCTGCCGGGCCTGAACCCTTGCTAATCAATTTCCCTGTGAAGACGAGTTCAGAGGCAGGACGAAGAATGCAGCCCGCGCTCTCTGACATCACTGGCTTTGACACTTGTGTCATTTCAGACAACGCTAAAGGATTACACCAAACAAGAGTAAAGATGCACAAGAGAGACGGTGCCAAATTTGAACCCCTCTTTGTTTCAAGACAACCCCGGCCCATGAAAAATAAACAAGAGAAAAAGTACGTCGCGGGCGACACCTGACACTGAATGCTAAACTGTCACTCCGCCCCCAGCCATTCATTTAGAAAATGCTCAAGTGGGTTGCCATGTCCTTTTGTTATCTTCCTCTCTCAGACAAAACAGCCCTGTACACTGTACACTGGCCCTTAATGAATACCTATTGTCCAAACACTTCAGCTAGCTCAAACAGCCCTTTAAGATGCCCATGAAAAACTGGGTTGGAGATAAAGCCTCGGGTCTGCGTGACATTCCCTCCTAGAAAAAGAGGTAAGCTCCTTCAGAAGACGCAGACGCTGAAGGTCATGTGAAGGATCTTGCGTGGTTTTCTCTCCCCACATATCAGCGCTTAGGAACAATGGCATGCATATGAGTGCCAAGAACAGTCGTGTTAGCTTTGACCTAAACAATGCTTTATTTACCGTTTACACTGTCATTTTCTTGCATCGTCACTGAATATATAATTTTTTTAATCTATAGCACATTGTTTAATTGCTGTCAAATGATGATTTCATTCAAGAATGGAGTGAGGACAAAACCATTAAGGCAGACTGTAGAACAGTTCCCATGGGAAAGAAAACAAATGATATCTCTTTAACGTCTCAATTGTTTCTCCCACATACCAATTAAAGGAAATGGAGAGCAAATTGAGACTTTTACTGAATTGCCCCTCAGATGTTTCTTCTGAGAAAAAGACCTCAGTAATCTTAGTGTCTCCTATAGTATTTCACAAATCATCAACAATTAAACAGCTGAAATTTCAACTCTCAATGCTTCTCATCAAATGCTTCCAGCACCAAATAATTTGATCTGACAACAACATTCATTTTTATAGTGGTATACTCTTACTGTATGTAAAAAATTGATGCATTATATCTCCTAAAGAATTTGAATCCAAAATCTGAGATAATAAGTTCTAAAATAGCAACCCTTGAGTAATACAATTTCCCTCTGGGTTATTATGAAATAAGTTCATTCTAGAGGTCGTTTTCTGCACATTCTAGTATATATGACATGTATGATGTGTTAAATACATGAGCTGCCAGTATTTATTTATTTATTTTTTTTGTATATGATTCATGTCTGTGCAGGTGTGCTCTGTAGTATGTACTTGAAATGGTACAAGGGCCTTTTACACTTTATTTAATTCTATATCCATGGGATACATTCTGTGAAGGTTAGTTCATGATTATAAAATAAAAGACTAAAAATAACCATTACAGAACATTCTGTTTAGGTTCTGTTCATTCTGTTTCCTGGAATGTTCTGGGAAGGTTAGAATATGGTTATAAAAAGAACCAAAAAATAACCATTAAAAAGCATTCTGTAGGTTCCCTTTAAGTTATCTCAAACATTAGTTTTTGGTTATAAAATAAAACCTAAAAATAACCATTAGAGAATGTTCTGTATAGGTTCTCTTTAGGGTGTGACAACGGCCTCTTTGCAACGTACAAGGAAGGTTAAAAAGAACCTACAACAAACGAACATTTCTAGAACATTATTATTTGGTTTCCCAAAAAATAACCAAAAGTGAACCATATAGGGAAAACATTTTGTGTTTGCTAGAATATATCATCATCACCTCTCTCTCTTTTCCTCTCTCTCTGAGAAGTGACCTGCCATCAGTGGACTGCTGTCAGCTCAAGGACGTCTCTCCACCCCATGTGCAGTTTTATTTTAAAAAATCAAAGCATATTGACTAAGAAAAATAATAACAGTAACTTTTTTTTCTCCCAGGGCCTGTCTGGTAATGGGGGTAAATCTGGCCCACTATCTTCACCTCGTCTAATTGCTTGCAGCATGACAATTGAAATAGAGAGAGGAGAAAATCTCAGTCTGTATTGATCACATATTGACCTCTATTTCATCAAGTATCCCCTCGCTCTCCTCCTCGCATCCCCCAATTTACACCCTTGATTCGAGTTGCTGTGTGTGAGTGTGCTTGTGTGTGAGAATGTATGAGTGTGTGTGTTTGATCCTTGATCAATATCTGTCCCCTTGTGAGACCCTGTCTAGCCGGTTTCCTCCTGCTCTTTGGGAGTCTAATGAGTGGCCTTGTCGTAGTAGGACGGGGTCTTTGGCAAACGGCCAGACCCGTTACACCACCTAAGAGAGGGGGAGAGACCTGTGACCTTAGAACCTTTACCAAGGTCAAAATCAAGATGTAGCATGTCTTGGAATGTATTTATACTACATACCTACACAACAATAGGAGGATCCTCTTTGAATTAAGCACATATTATGAATTCAAATATAAACACTAACACAACCTTGTATGTACACTGCTGTTAAAATCTTTTAGGGTCAGAAATATTTCTTCTTTTTTTCTTCTTCTTCATCTTTATTTTTTTTTTCTTTGAAAGAAATCAATATTTTTTTCCAGCAATGATGCATTAATCAAAAGTGACAGTAAAGACATTTACAATGTTACACTAGATCTCTATTTCAAATTAATGCTGTTCTTTTGAACTTTCTATTAATCAAATAATCCTTAAAGAAATCAGTTTACTATAAAATAACTGATTTAAACATTGATATTAATAAGAAATGTTCAAATCCACCACAGGAATAAATTACATTTCAAAATATATTAAAATAGAAAACAGTTATTTTCAGTTGCAATAATATTTCACAGTATTACAGCAATAAAAATGCAACCTTAATAAGCATGAGAGACTTCTTTCAAAAACATTAAACTTACCAACCTCAAACCTTTGAATGATACATACATATACATATATATATATATGTGTGTGTGTGTGTGTGTGTGTGGGTGTGTGTGTGTGCACTTTTTTAATTAACTTGTATTTTCACTACACTTCTGTATGAGAACAAAATGACACATGCCCACGATACGTTGCAACATGAACAGCCGATCAGAAATATTTAGTTATGCTGGGTTGCTACAATATATTTATATACTAGCATCTAATTAATTAAATGTTTGCGTGTGTCTGTTATCATGTGTTGGCATACAGTATCTACAGTACAGTAGATATCTAGTATAGTTTCATTCAATGATTGCGTGAGTTTGCATGCATACACAACATTTTTCTCACTGGCTAGCGTGCTAATTAATACACTCAAATGCACATTTTTCATACTACTGGGAAGTCTGGGAAGCTGTAATTGCTAGATGGCTGCTGTTGCTTTATTGTCTTCATGGCTGTGAGATTGCCAGTGTGTGACATCAGTTGAGGAGCTAATGAAGGATACTTTAAAGCCAGCTTTTCTTTCTCCTCTTTCCTCTTTTTTTGGCCACTAACTCATTAAAGCTGGCCTATTCTTTAACCGTTGTCTTGATGCTGCTGCTGCTGCTTCTTCTTCTTTTTTTTTCTTAAACATCCTCTGTGCCCTGGTTTGACTTTATGGTGTATCTCCTAAGCTGTTGGATTATCTTTATCCTGCACTTTCTCTCTCGTTCTTTTTTCTCTTTCATTTTGCCGGTGAGATCCAGGAATACATTTCTAATCAGATGTCAGGAAAAAAAGGAGGAGAGAGAAAGATAGAAAGGAAAAGAATGACTAATTGAAGCGAGGGATTTCCCCTGATCTGTACTCGGTTGGCTGTACTTACAGCTCAGTCAACTTGCCCTTCATTTCCATGCCTTTATCTGAGAGCTGAAAGAAGAACGCTTGCCGTCTCTGGAACATTCTGCACTTTCACTGTTCACACTGATCCTACAGCTGTGAATGTCACCCGTATGCACAGACACAGATCTGTCCGGTTGAGTTGGTTTAAAGGGGACTTGGAAACACCATTTTCATTGCTCTTTTGAAATAAAAGAATTTGATGTTCACAAATGTAAAGATCCCTCTCTTGTCCGCCCAGACCATTTTTGAAAACTAAGCGGCAAAAAAGGCTCATTCAGAAATTTTCATTGTACCGCCACACTCATGAGCATGTTAAACAACCATCCATGTTTACACGTAAATGCCTATTCAATATTTCGTAACCTGGTCCATCCTAATGAACAATAATGTAAACTATTCTAAGCATAACATAGTCTTAAAGGAACAGCAAAAATATGCAAATCCTGTCAGAATCATGTTGTGATTTCACAGTACTCTTTTCCATACAATACAATGCATTTCATACAAATAAAGGCCACTATCAGGCACCAAAAATTACATAAAAGTAGTGCACATGATTTATGTCTTATGTCTGAAGATTTTGTCTTCTGAAGTGATATGACAGCTTTGTGTGAGGAAGAGACTTAAAGCAAAATTGTAACCAAAAAGAACAATTCTATCATCATTTACTCACGTCATGTAGCTCCAAACCTGTATGACTTACTTTCCTCTAAAGAACAGACACACAGCACTTAGAAGAGCATTTTTGCTGACTGACTTTTGTTGGATGAAACACTCTGAAACATTTTTTTGTGCATTATTTTTGAGTGAATTATTCCAATTTCTGACTTTAATTCTCAAAAACTATTAATCTAAGAAGATGAAAATACTCTTAAATGATGATGCAAATGTTTTTGGTGCAGTGTTATAATTGGGCTTTAGAGAGGAAATACTACAGAAAATCGTTTTAAGAAAGGTAGCAAGCAAGTTTGTTTAGTAAACGGTGTTAAAAGGTTGGGCCTCACGTATGCAAGGGTGCCGTTAAGGTAGAACGTGCTGAGAGAAATAAATGTGAGAGAATAAACGAAGGAGGGAGCAGTATAGAGGAAGGTCTGGTCATTCTTTAGCTATGTGGTGGGTAGAGAGAGGTTGGCCGGTCTCCTCTGATAAGGCAGTTTGTGGAAATCTGAAGGGGTTAGCCGTTTGTTGCTTCTTTCCCTTTTTTTCATCATTTCCTTCAGCGTAGTTACTCAAGAGGCCATGGTCAGCTATGACAGACCGATAAGGAAATAAGGGGTCTGATAAACGTGCGTGCGGAGGCTGTGGGGAGTACAGTCGGGGAGGAGAAAAGCCGGCAGAATAAACAAAGCAGTGCCGTGCTCTCTGTTAAAGAGATTAATTGCAGTGGTGACACCTTTGCCATTGACAGGCATCAACAAGGAACTTTTCTTTGACTTTGTCTCATTGTGGGGAGGAGCAGCATGCGTGTTAGTTCATTGAGGAGCCCTGTCTCACTGCGCTGGGAGCAGATGCTGCTCATTGGCAGGCTTTCAAGCTCTTTTATGAATGTTAAAACTCACATATCAAAAGAGCCTCGCGACAGCTTGACAAGTCTTACAAAGGTCCCAGATATTAAAAATTAATATCTATTCATTATTGCCCACAGTTGATTCAAAGTCATGGTTGGATACGTAGAGGTTTGCACAAGGTTTCTCTCTAGCTGTTGGGAGGTTTCCAGGTAGAAGAAGCAACAATTTATGTCTTTCAAAAGAGTGTTTTGAGTAAAACAAATAAGGATAACAATGTTAACAGTACAGTTTCCAAAACTGTATATATCTTAGTAAAAATCTTCATTTTTTTATGCAAAGAACGTTTTTGAGTGAAGACATATAAGCATGTCCAATATGTATATATAAAAATCATTAAAAAGATGCAAAATTCTAGTTTAAAATATGTTGGTTTCATATGGTTTTTAATACTTTTATGCAATTTTGAAGAAAGGTTTAAATTTAAAGAGATAGTTCACCCAAAAATGAAAATTCTGTCATTAATTACTCACCTTCATGTTGTTCCAAACCCAAAGACCTTCGTTCATCTTCGGAACACATATGATGATATTTTTAATGGAATCCGAGAGCTTTCTGACCCTTCATTGACAGAAACGCAACTACCAGGTTCAAGAAAGGTAGTAAGGACATTGTTCAAATAGTCCATGTGACATCAGTAGTTCAACCGTAATGTTATGAAGCTACAACAATACTTTTTGTGCACAAAGAAAACAAAAATAACGACTTTTTCATCAAAAATATCTTCATTTGTGTTCCGAAGATGAACGAAGGTCTTATGGGTTTGGAACGACATGAGGGTGAGAAATTAATTAATTGTGACAGAATTTTCATTTTTGGGTGAACTAACCCTTTAATGACTAAAAGAACTAAATCATTAATATTACTAACAAGTAAAAACATGTTTCAAATATGTTCAAATTATCTTATATTTTTTTCTGCATGTTGGTTTCAACACAAAATTTTGTTGGTCACACAACATGAATTGCAATTTTAATGTATTTTTCTCATTTTCAAAAATGAGAATCACGTCATTGACCCCTTTAGTACATGATGTAGTCACAGCATTGATCAAAATGTACTTGTTATAAGTATCACCTTTTATTTCCTTGAAATACATTAAACACATTTGTCTGCATGGGTTCTTTTGAGATGTTTCACTCAGATTGTTATGTTCAGAAAGTAAAGCCTGTCCTCAGGACATCTCAGAAGAAAAAAAAAAAAAAAAAAAACGATCAAACGACTGATGGAATACAAAGAATGACTTATATCTTCCTTTTTCATGCCCCATACTTTTCAGCAGCCTCTTAAAACACTTTCCCCTCATTAAATACTGTAGAGTCTGGTTGCTGCATGTGGTGTTTATTTTCACTCTCGGGCCTGTGAGAGAGTCAGGAGTCTGCTCTCACTCTGAGGGGGATGGTGTGGTCACAACCATGAGAGACTTTAGCCGAGAGGCTGTCTGTTTGATGGAACCACTGGCCCCTGTTTCCTTCCTTCCCTTTCAGGGCAGCTTGCACGGTCATGTTGGCTCTTCTGCTCGATCTATCCCCCACTGCCAGCACCTCCTCTGGGGCCAGTTTCATTTAAGCTGTCCTTTCGACACTTGGCTGAGCATGGTGGTCCGTGCAGACCCATCTAGTTCCTGATTCTCAGAAAAGAGAACACCTGTGTTACAATAAATGTCTCAAAATAAACCTCAGGCCCACCAGCCAGTATCAAATGCAAAACAGTTCCTGATCCGTGTGGCGGCTTCCTCCTAGAAAATGAAGGTCATGTTTTATGAGAAATGCGTGGCCTTAATATCCACCGCTAGAACTTCAAAATGTCTCCTTTGACATTGACGTATTTCATGCTTGGTCTGGAAGTAAACCTCCAGATAAGGTCTTAAAGCGAACAGTGTCATTACAGACCTTTCACAAAGTTGTACTGAACCACTTTTGCATCGCAAAACCCTCATAAGACTTTGATTGCATTTAAAGTGCCTAATTAAATAAATATCAAATGTATTTATTGTTACAGCAATATGTAAATGTCCGATTCCTCGGTGTATGGCTTCAGGCGAAAGCAGTTGAGCATTTAGTCACTGTGGGCGGTGTGTAAATGTGTGTGAAGTTTCTTCTTTCGGGCCTCTGGAGTGTCACGCAGTCTTCAGGGCTGGTGGCAGGGTCCCTCAGCTTATATGTTCCTATAAGCACTCGCAGGCTGAATCTTATCTGCTCTTATCGGTCCTCAGACTGTCCTCGGAACACTATGCCTGCTTCACCGGTCCCTTATCTGGCCCACCACCACACTCTCAGCCCCCGGCCACACTGACACAGCACTACATGGGTGTGTGTGAGTGCACATGTGTGTATTTGTATGTGTACACTTTTGACTCACAAGTAACAACAGAACGATAACATATGGGACAAATATTGTAGCTACATATCTTGAAGTGACCCCTAACTCACAAACACACACTCAGAGATGGAGAGCTTAAACATATTTGATCATCTTAAAACACTTACTGGATTGGCTCTGTGGAAGAGGAAATCATGGGGAAAAAATTTACTCATTTTAGAACATATGAGGTTACAAATATTGAAAACGGACAAGTTGCAGAGTAGTGCCGTGTTCATTTACGAGAAATCGTTTGTTCGTGGCCACATGTGGATGGTGTTTAAGTCAAAGAGAAAGTTTTGTTTTACTTTACGCTATTGTTAGACCATTTTAGTGCTCTGGATTTTTAAAGTCCACCCAAAAATTCTGTCATTATTTACTGTACCAGAGAGTTTCAACTCCCATTGACTTCCATTATATTTTTTGACCATACAGTGGAAGTCATTGGGAGTCAATTATTTATTTTAGCATGTTATGATATAGTACAATATCATGAATATCAGAGTTTTGGGGAATTGCATCGCATGAGTTTGATTTAGTTGTCAAACATTTTTCAAACATTGTTATATCATTATTACAGTTATATAATTTTTTGACTTTATACCTCTCCAAAGGCATAAAAAAATTATTATAGAAACTGAAAACATGCTCATTATGGAAGAAGTGTCAAAAATGTATTTTTGAATAAATTCATATATAGGAGCAAAACAGGCAAAGAGACTCTATCATCACTTCCTCTGCACATAAAACAGAGGGCTGGAGGCTTCACACTTTCACAGTTCACAAGACTCTCTGTTCCTCTGCACTTATGGTTTACTCCAAACTGTGTCCATTTCACAAGAATAAATTACAGCAGCCTGTCGGCCTCTCCTCTCTCTCTTTGTCTTTCTTTCTCTGTTCTTCATTTTCTCTGAGCTACGTTAGCCACACTCTTTCCCAGGGGAACGAGCACTGTCAGCTCCGTGGCCTCACATCTGGAGCTTCCTGCTGGGCTGGATCGGACTCTCCACCCTCCGGCCTCTCCCCCCCCAACCCTGCTCTCACTGCCACCGAGCTGGGCATTATCCTCCTCCCCAGCTTCGGAGTGCAGGCTGGCACTCCCTGCCACCTTCTTGCCAAAGTCCCTTTCATTTAAATAAGATTAAACACAAATGTGGAGTGGGGGCACACACACTGGCTGGCCTGGGAGTTGAAGTGATGTTGCAGAGCACTAATCTATTCCATAGCCAATCTTTGCAACAGAGAGAGAGATAGAGACAGAATACAGCAAAAATCATTTTAATTAAAGTGTATTTTGTCTTGTTTTCCAGTACAAATATCTAAACAGTCTTTGAAAGGAATAGTTCACTCAAAGGAATAGTTCTGTCATCATTTATTAGTTTACTCCAAACCTGTATGAATTTCCTGTGTGGAGCACAAAAGGAGATATTTAGCAAAATGTCCAAACTACAAAGAAAAAAAATATTCACCAAAGACACGTTACATTTATCAAAAGTGTCAGCAAAGACATTCACATTGTTACAAAAAATGTTTCACAGTTCCACAATAATATTATTATATTAATAAAATACTATACTATTAAAATATTTATATGATTTTTATATTTTTTATTTGTTTTATTTTTTTCACTATATTTTTGATTAAATAAAAGCAGTCTTGCTGAGCATAAGAAATTTCTTTCAAAATCATTTAAAATCTTACAGGCCTCAAACTAGCTTGAGAAGCAAAATTGCACATATATCATAAAAATATTATATATAGGACTTGTTTTTTATGCTTGATATACACATACATTATGTAGAAAACATGTCTAACGTATGTTTTGTCAAATATATGCAATTTTTTTTTATAATGTAGGTATATCTTGATTTAAGGATGTTGAGATATTTTAAGACAAACCACTGATTATGAAAAACATTTTGCTGCAGTAGGAAACAAATTGGAGATTCAGAGAAAGAGAGGCAGAGAAGAAGAGAATAGGAGAGGGTAGGCTGTGGTGCGTCGATGGTCATATTCTTCAGATGGTTCGTCATTCGGTGGTCACACTCTTCACAGCAGCCGACTATTGATCCCGCGCTGTTCAAAGAAATTGATCTTGAGTCACATGAAAACATCTTAAAAGGATGAGAGAAATTCCACTCAGGATGAGCAATGACACTTTTCTAGCTATTGACTTGTGCACACACAGTCAAGATGACATTAACTCTCTCTCTTGTAAAAGGTTGTATTAAACCAGATTTCCCTTTACCTAAATTCTAATGATATTTTGGATCCTTTATAGTCTGGCTTCAGAGCAAAACATAGTACTGAGTCAGCTCTTTTAAGAGTAGTAAATGATCTCTTGTTATCTGCAGACTGTGGTAACTGTACTATTCTCTTATTATTGGACCTAAGAGCTGCCTTCGATACAGTAGATCACCGCATCTTGTTAAAAAGATTAAATCTTGAGGTTAGGCATTTGTGGTACTGCATTAGACTGGTTTGCATCGTATCTCACAAATAGGTGTTTTTCGGTGGAAATTGGTCAATTTTCATCAAGCTCTGTTCCCATCACTTGTGGGGTACCCTAGGGCTCTATTTTGGGTCCAATGTTATTCTCCCTGTATTTGCTCCCTCTTCATTTTATATTTGAGTCTCATAAAGTTTCATACCATATTTATGCAGATGATACTCAGCTTTATTTTCCTCTAAAATCAGGTTCTGATTCAGTGTCCTCCATGCTGGTTTGTTTAGAGGACATCAAGAATTGGATGGAAAATAATTTCCTACAGTTGAATCAAAAAAGACTGAAGTTATGTTGTTTGGTCCTTCTCACCTTTTACAAAATTTAAGACCTACTCTGGGCCCTGTTGAAGACAACATCCGTGAAAAGGTTCAAAATCTGGGAGTTATTTTTGATCCTGAATTAAAATTTGACAAACAAATTAACTCTGTAGTCAGAGCCAGTTTTTTGCAGCTTAAGGGGCTTTGCAAGCTGTAAAGTTTTCTCAGTTTTAACGATTTAGAGGTTGTTATTCATGCATTCATTTCAACCAGGCTGGATTACTGTAACGCTCTTTATGCTGGAAGTAACCAGTGCTCACTATCATGTTTACAACTGGTACAGAATGCTGCTGCTCGCTTTTTGACAGGGACAAAAAAGAGGGAGCATATTACCCTTGTGTTAGCTTCACTTCACTGGTTACCTGTTAAATTCAGAGTTGATTTTAAGGTTTTAGTTTTTGTTTTTAAAGCACTTCATGGTCTTGCCCCAGTTTACATTTCAGATCTTCTCCATTTCTATTCTCCTGTGAGAACGCTTAAATCGTCTTCTCAGAAGTTATTGATTGTCCCAAAATCTCGTTTAAAATCTAAAGGGAACAGAGCTTTTTCAGTTCTTGGTCCTACGCTCTGGATCGCTTTGCCTTTATCCATCAGATCATCCCCTATGTTATCTTCTTTTAAATCATCTCTTAAACATACCTTTTTTTCTCAGGTTTTTGCTTAACTTGAAAATACTTTTTTGTTTTGTTTTTGTTTGTTTCTTTTGTTTGGTGATGTCTTGTATTACTTTTTGTATTATTTAATGATTTTCAAAAAAAAAAAAAAAATTAAATTTTATATTGTCTTAATGCTTTTGTTAGTTGATATTTTTGATGTTTTGGCTGTGCAGTACCTTGGTCAGCACTTGTTGCTTTTAAGGTGCTATATAAATAAACTTGACCTTGACCTTGACCTCTCTGTAACCCATGCCAAAAAACAAACAAACAAACAAACAAAAAACAAAAACAAAAACAAAAAATCAACAGGATAGCAACAAACCCCTTAAAGGGATAGTTTACCTAAAAATGAAAGTTTAATCTTCATTTATTCCTCCTTATGTCCTTGTCCAAACCTGCACAACATAAAAGAAGACATTCTGAAGAATGTTGGTAACCAAACAGTTTCAGTTCCCATTGACTTACATTATATGGACAAAAAATACAATTTAAGGCCATGGGAAATGAAACTGTTTGGTTACCAACAAATCAAAATATCTTCTATTGTGTTCTGCTGGAAAGACATTAGGATGAGTAAATTATGACAGAATTTTAGTTTTTGGGTGGACTATCCCTTTAAAAATACCCAAGCAATGAGTTATACGATTACAACAATTAGCATTTCCTACCCATAGGACATTTTGTCCGTATTCTCTGCTGAGGCCTTTTACTACATATTCAGCATATAAAACACTGCATTAAGAAGCCACCAAACAATGCACAGCACATAGATGCTAATGCGTGGGTCAGGGGGACGGCTGAGGAGCGACTGCTGATTCTGGGTGACACAGGTCAGGGAGAAGGACAGCGTTCTGTCCGTGGGGGATCGACCGCTGCCTCTCCGCAGGGTGTATCCGAGACTGATTTGCATGGTTGTGTCCAAATATATGTGTATGTGTATTCGGACGGAAGATCCAGGGAGCAAGAGGTTATTCCGACAAGCCTGCGGATGGGGCTGCTCATGCAGGCCGCTTTGCCCTGGTCATCATCATCCTCATTAGAATTATTAATATCTCAAATGGAGGCAGAGGGGGTGAGTTGATGCGAGTAGCTTTCCTCATGCGTTGTGACAATGCCTGTCCCCTGTGTCCGGCCCTGGATCCGATCGGCTCGATTCTGCCACTGTTGCTGTGATGATGCATGGAGAGAAAATCACGGGCATGGCCTGGCTGCAACCCACAGCCCACAGGATATGCTGAATCCAGCATTCATTCCTTTCATGTCAACAAATGAAAAAAGTTGCATGGCATTTGCATTAATAATCTGCATGCATTTGCCAGCTTTTACATATCATCTCTACAGATATGCGTATTCATGGGACGAGCGCTAGAAGAAAGAAATGTTTGCGCTCTTAATTGCTCAGTACAAAAGCAGCAGCTTTGTAAACAAACGTAAACTTGCTGATATATTTGCATATTCATGCGGTGAACATTTTTTTCTCCTCAGAAGGTGATGAGGCTTGAAGTTATTTATTTTCTTTGACAGTGTGCATCTTTCAGTTAGGGGCCACCTTTTATTGTTTTGGCTCATTTATCACATGCACACACACACACCTCAAACAAACTCACACACACATGCCTTTTAATTAAAGTATTTCAGCTCTTCTTTAAAGCTTAACAATGCTGCTACTAGCTTTTGAAACCAGTAAACCAGAAACCACACTGACACACATACACAAGTAAATCTCTTTCTCAGCATATTATGACTCTATTGTATAGCATCTTTTGTTTACAGTCTGTGTGTTGGCTTACAGTACTGTTCCTTCCTGGTCCAGAGCCTGTAGTGTTGGCATTTGTCCACTAGGGTGTGTTTTAGGAGTCTCAGGTGCCTCAGTGGTAACAGACTGTGAGAGCTAACAGGGGCCAAAGGTCACTATTAACTCATCGCCTTTGGAAAGTATAAAGAGTGAAATGTGAAAGAGTGGAAGTGCTTCACTGTAATGTAATGTAATGTAAAACAGTACTGTTATCATCCATCTGCAAGCACTAACAAATGTCCAGCAGTAACTCCCTCACATAAACAGTCAGAAATCACAGGAGCATTACTGCAGTTTTTCTCTTGATGGGGCAGAATATAATGGGATATATTCATTAGGTATTGTATTAGCAGTTATCAAATTTATTAGCTTCACAGAATGTCGTAGTAAATAAATGTGTGTGCCTATTTATAAATCCGAAATTAATGTTAGCATAAAATCGGACGGAAGCATAAAATTAAATATTTCATACAGAATATTACTGTTTTACCCTTAAACTAACTCAGTTTGGATGACACTTTTGTTGTGTATTGAGTATATTATACATATACACAAAAGTGTGCTTTTATGTTAAATTGTGCTTTCTAGGCATGTAAAAAAATATTTAAATCGATGAAATCTTAAAAAGTCATAGAATTTCTATGGTGAACATTTTTCATTATCTACAACTTACTTTATTGCTTTTTAAATCCATCTTGTAAAAATACTCATTGTTTGGAGTTAGCTGCTTTTTATTTGTATAGTCTGTGATGTAGCTAACTACTTTAACTACTTCAAAAGAGTAGCTTGACTGCAGTTTAACTCTCTTAAATCACGTGCAGCTTGACAAGGTAGCTTTTATGTAGCTTTCCCAACACTGCTTCTAATCATCAATCAGAGCACAGATAATGTTAAATTCAAATCAACTCTTTTCAGAACAGAGGAAAGCTGCCAGTACAGAGCTGAACTTTAATCATGCGATGAGTGACATTTTCCTGTACTTCTGACAAGTGCCTCTTCAGCACATTCACACCTTAACTTAGTTATTTTAACCTCTCATTCGGAGCCCTTATCTGGATTTCTTCCACCTATCTACAATATTAAAAATCTTTGTGCGGAGAGGACCGGACCAGATTGCTCAAACAGAAGGAAGTGAAGACTAACTAAAAAAAAAAACCACTGCAACCTTCTGTTCTAATCTGCAATCACACTGTTAAATATGATTGTTTCAGTCTCTGTGCTTCTCTTTCTTTCTTTTTAAACACACCTTTTAGCGAGGCTAAAACTTTTCACTTTCACACCATTTGTGTATAGTCGCACATACTGTACACATTCACGCTTATGCACACACACACAAAGTATTACAAACTAACAGACACACAAACACACACACACAAATTAGCTACTTGAGTAGTTCCAATCCAGCACAGACTCATAATAAAACAGGCCAGATTCACCAAAATACACAGTTTCTTGGAGTGAAGCCAAATACTAGTGAGGCTTGTTTGGAAAGCTTTCAGTTAAAAAGCCACTTTTTGGCAGGAGTGGGGGTGGTAGAGCCACAGCAGTGGGTCAGAACTGCTAAAATAAATAATGGTTTAGGGAGAGAGAACCATTCCTGTAATTATATATGTCAGCTGACACCGAGCCACCCCGACTGCTCTCTCTCTCTCTCTCTCTCTTTGTCACACTCTTTCTCTTTCTCTCTCACTCCATTTCTGACTTTCTATTCATCAGCTTTCTCTCACTCGCCCTGCCACATTTTTCATTCATAATTTGTCTTTCTGTGTGACACATGTAAGTGAATAATAGCAATAATGTTACTGCAGCTTCCTGGTCATCAGGGCACAGTTCACAGGGGTCTGTAATCTGCACAGTGTGTGGTAAAATATAGGTAAAGTTCTCACTCTTACTAAAAATACTCATACTGAACAAGGCCACTATAAATCTTCCTTTGTGTTGTAAATATCCTTATAGAAAACAACTCTCAATCTCACACCCACTTTGCTATAATGTGAGGGATAGAAGAACCTAATGTGTCAATATAAAAGAAACTCAGAAATGTCTAAGAAGTTCACTGTAACGACATGACAATAAATAAACAACTAAATAACAATATTTATATTTTATTCATATTTTAATTGAATAATTTAATTTTATTCAACTATTATTCAGCAAGGGTGCATTAAATTAATCAAAAGTGATGGTATAGACATAAAAAAAAAATCTATTTAAAATAAATGCTGTTGTTTTGAACTTTTAGTTCATTAAAATCCTGTAAAATGTAACATGGTTTCCAGAAAAATATTAAACAAAAGCTTTATTATTATTATTATTATTATTATTTATTTATTTATTTATTTTTTTACATCAACAACAGTAAAAGTGTTTCTTGAGCCGCAAATCATGTCACACTAAAGACTGACAGTGCTAAAAATTCAGCTTTGCCATCACTGGAATAAATTTGATTTAAAATGAAATTTAAATAGAAATCAGTTATTTTAAATTGTAATAATATTTTATATTAATTTTGTACATATATTTTATGCATTTTGATTAAATAAATTCAGGCTTGGTGAGCATAAGAGACATTAAAAAATATTTTTGACCCCAAAATTTAAACAGTTTCAAAGTTATTTAATTCTATATGTGTTTAAGAGTTTAATCAGGAAAAAAATTAGAATGGGTTACATTGTCCCAAATTCCATAATATATGTAAACTTGACTGCAAAATTGTTATTAAGCTTACTATTGTTTTGTAGATGCTGCTCTGATGGCATTATGCTCACATATTTTCAGAAATTAGGGGAATATCATTATGTTTAGGTGGTACTTGGAAGGTCTGACTTGATCAAAGGTGATCCTTGACCTGAAAAGTTTGCGAAATACTGGTCTACAAATTCAGACACGACATTATCTAGGAGAGGACATCTACAGTTGCTATGAAAGACAAACTAAGAAAGCAGCATGAAAGACCATATAATGGGATCCAGTAGAAGGGGAAGAAATCTCGACGGATGCCTTCATCACTGAAGAGAAAGACAGATGGGGAAGAATCATAAGCAGAGACACCGGAGCTTCCTGTTAAAGGCGATTAGCGCAGCAGTCAGGGGGCTCTTCCTGCCCTCACAGCCAGCCTGCGCAGGTGAGAGCAGCCATGCATGCCCACTCCTTCCCTCCCAGTCCATTTGAGGTAGGTTGCCCAGCGAGACAGGGTGGAGGGGGGCAAGATTAAACGGCGGGAAGAGTTTGGAGCCTTATCGCTGTTTATTCTTAGATTTCAAAACATGGAGGGGGGGTTGGTGAAGCCAAATCCCTGCCGCGCTCATTCCCCTCCGGGTCTCGCTCCTGCTTTCCTCTGCCTGCCAATCATTCCTCTGCCCACGGGGCCAAACGCAGGCCTTTCCAAAGGGGAAGCATTAGCAACACCACTTTGGCTCTCCTCTGCAGACTTGTTTATTCCTGTCTGACGAAAACCGATGCATTTCAATATGATCTTTTTTGGAGGCTATTCTGCTTGGTGAATACTTTTAAAAGTTATTTACGTTATGAAGTTGTTTTGTCATCACTTGCTTTTCCAGCAAGTTTTTGTTAGACAGTTTGTTGACCTACAGAGACCACAAATGTGTGTGTTTTCAGTGACGATGTGCACGGTTGTTCAGGGAAATCAGAGCCAGGTGGCAGGTCCTTTGCAAGGGTGATGGTTTGTTTTGCAAGACTGCTCTCACAGATTAGCTAGCTGACTATGGAACCAATGTGTCCAAAAACCTTTCTCTGCTGGACTGCTTTCATCTGTGAATCATCTCTTAGTTATCTCAAACGAAATCCAGAAATCCATTTTAAATATTAAGAAGAGATCAGATGAACGTCTGAAGTGAAGCTAAAGTTAAAAACAAAAAGTTTAGTTTATTTTGCCAGGGGCATTTTTCACAATCGAACCAGTTCCACTGCTTATTTAAAAAAAAAAAAAAAATACCAACATGCATTCTTCCATGGATGCAAGCATGAAATACTGTACTAAAACATAAATATAAACATACAGCATGACAGTAACATAAGTAGTCTGATTACTGAATGAATGACTCTAATGAGACACTTCTTGTTAGTGAATTAAACACACACTGTACATCCTATAATGACAATATGTTATGTTGTGCTTAAGACTTGTGAGTCTTAAATCAGTGTAGTTACTGTTGTAAATAAAACAAAGATTATTGGACTACATTTTACAAGATAATACTATTTCAGTCTTTTTACTTCAAGACATTGCCACCTTTTATTCAGTGTGTTTCTTGCTGTTTCTTTGTAATTACTTGTGAAATTTACTAGAAATTTCAGAGTGAAAAATTGTTTCAAAGCCATTTTTCAGTGTATAAATATTCATTAAAGAAAAATATTACTATTTTTTGTTTGTTTAGTATTGTTTTATATATGTGTACATAGTTTACATAGTTATATATGCACTTATGTCTCCTCTAAAACTCTAAAATTCAGTAAAAAGTCATCTTTCGCAAAACTGTTTTATTTATTTTACATTCTATATATTATTGAAACCATCACATAAATTGGCAATGGATTTGCATTTCCCCCCCAAATTTTTATTCCTTAGAAGTACTAAAAGAATCATTAATGAAATCAGAACCAGAATTTCTATGAAAAATCACATCCGGAACCAGAATTGTTGAATTATTTCTGCTTCATATCCCTAGTCCTGGCTTACTTGATTCCCTAGGTGAGATAAGACTCACCTAAAGAAAAAGAACTTTAATAAGTTGGTGGTTCTGCTAAGCACTGGTTTGCACTTACATTTTCAAATATACAAATATATATTTTTGGAAGTTGCATTCAAAATTCACTTGGCTCAAAAATCTGAGCAGTTTGAATGGGCATGATGCTTCGGTATCCAACCATTCCTCGGGTGAAACATGTTGAACAGAGCTGAAAGTCTCTGAGAGAGTGTGAGATGATGCAGTGGATTGATTCAGGTACCGTATGTGAGTCAGAGCC
Organism: Spinibarbus caldwelli; assembly: GCA_039654775.1. Lineage (NCBI taxonomy): Eukaryota > Metazoa > Chordata > Actinopteri > Cypriniformes > Cyprinidae > Spinibarbus > Spinibarbus caldwelli. The sequence goes on along the minus strand of CM077243.1, from coordinate 15,673,287 downwards.
CTGCAGGCTTACAGCCTGCACAAAGAGAACAGCCCTCCTTTGCCAGAGTCTCCTTGATCTTCTCAGCCCCAGGTCTACTGCACCAGGAGGCCACAAGCCCTGAACCCACCCTAACGATTGCGTTTGTTTACCGCCGCTACTGGATGAGAGCATCCGCTTAACACCGACGAAGACCTGCCGTGAAGTTTCCTCTCAGTCTGAGCGCAGAATACTCCAAGCCTCCCTCAGCCCCTCCTCTTCCCCAGGCCCAGCTACCAAAAATAGCAGCATGGTGGAATGGACTGTGACCCCCTCACCCTGCAGTGTTAGTCTCGGTTATGGTGCAGATGCCTTTTTCCCCCTTCAAAGGTTTGCTAATGCTTCCCTTAGGATCAGACCCAAACTGTGCAGAATGTCCTCTTTCCTCCTTTTTTTTTTGCACGTTTCTCTCTCCTTCACTCTGTCTCTTCTAGTCTTTCTCCTTCGTTCGCATCCTTCCTCACTGTTGCTGCCAGGGGGCAGAGAAATAATTCAAACTCAATGCATATTGCAAGCGCTTTGGTCAGTGCTGCAGCCGGCGAGTAATGACACATTAGTTTAGTGAAGTGACCCGGTCGCCTCACGCTCCATAATAAATAGCTGGGGTCAGAAACAAACTTCGCCTGGGTCTACCATGCATGCCTTCAGAGTATACGATACTTTAAAGGAATTTTCAACACACAAAGACGACAAAAAAGAGGAAGGGGGAAAAGAAGAAAAAGAAATAGCATCCCTTTAGGTAACAGAATGATTTCTGCATTGTTTAATATTTAATCACCTTGCCTTCCAACATTCAGATTTCTTTTTGCATATTCTATATAAAAATATATAATTAATGTCTGAGAAGCACATAAAAGAAAAACAAAATTCTCACAAGAGCTGGAAAAATCATTTGTTGTTCTGAAGAACAAATTAATGCGGGTGATAAAAGGAGATGCTGAGGCCATGTTTTCTTCTTTTTTTTTTGTCTTTATTATCTACCTTCGGATCATGGATTCTTTGTTTCGAGGTTGGACGAGGTTGTTGGTCATTTTGCTGTGTTTTGTCGAGTGCTTTTTTTCCTCAAGGTGTACCTTTATTTGGAGTGCATCCTCAAAACTGTGTTTGTTTTCCACATAATGCAAAATCTCATTAACGCATGTTTTTTTGACCCTTGACACCGGCACCAATTTGAAATAGAATATTTTTTCTTTGGAATATTAAGCTAGCACCTTCAGTTATATGAGTGATGCACTCAAGTTAAAGTCACTTCTGGAGCTTTTGAACCTTTGAATATGACTCTTGCTTTCGGCTTACCCTGCAGTACTACGGTTAGAATGACTGAACCTCATAATGAAACTGTTGTGAAGGCCACAGACATTCAGTTTTGGGGTGAATGTCAAACAGCATTTTTGCTACTCGATTGGTTGTTCCAAATGAAAGTAAAAAATTGAATTCCTTCATAAATGGCCCTTCCACAAGGCTGTTAGTGAAAGGTACATGTGATGGTCACTTTGAAAAATTAATTTTGCCATTTATGAGATCCTGGGTTGTGCATCCTTGCAATTTATTTTGAAACCTGAGGTAATTTGTTGAAGATCGTACCTGGTATTTAAATCCTTCAAGCACCCAAGGACAATCACAAGGAAATACTACAGTGTAGGTACAGTGACAGTACACCAATTTAAATAGATTTGAATGAGTTCAAATATACTCACTCTTCAGAGAGCTCGCTACAAGCCCTTCAGAGAGAGTATGACATAGTGTTGTTCACTTTTGCAAAGATTTCGGCTTTTGTATGTGTGTGTTAGCTCTGTACTCTGTATGGCAACCCCCTGTGTGTCCCGTTTTAGGGGACGGAGGCCATATTCGCTAATTGCCAAAAAAGAAAAATCTCCCACCCAACTTCTCTCCTTTAATGTTGTCACAGGAACTGAGCTATTTTTTTGTTTGGAATATTAAAGAGATAGTTAACCCAAAAATGAAAATTCTGTTATTAATTACTCACTCTCATGTCGTTCCAAACCCATAAGACCTTCGTTCATCTTCAGACCACAAATGATGAAATCCGAGAGCTTTCTGACCCTGCATAGACAGCAATAGAACTACCACAAGGCCCAGAAATGTAGTAAGGACATTGTTAAAATAGTCCATGTGACATCAGTGGTTCAACCGTCATTTTATGAAGCTACGAGAATACTTTTTGTGCGCAAAGAAAACAAAAATAACGACTTTATTCAACAATTTCTTTTCTTCCGTCTCAATCTTCGACGTGCGACGATGCTTCGAGCTAGCATCTTGAAGTTATATGACTGATACAATCAATTTAAAGCCACTTTTGCAACCTTTGAACATGGCTCTTGCTTACGACTTATGACTTAGTGAGTAGTACGTGCAATGGTCACTTCAAGACATTCATTTCGTCATTTACAATAATGAGATCCTAGGTCCTTGCAATTTATTTTGAAACCTGAGGTAATTTATTGAAGATCTTACCTGGTATCCATCAAGCACCCAAGGATAATCAACAGGAAATAGTACACAAGTTTAAATACATTTGAATGATTTTGCTACAAGCATTCTGCCCTTCAGAGCAAGTACCACATAGTGATGTTCACTTTCAAATACATTTCGGCCTTCGACTGTGTGTGTCAGCTCTGTACTTGGCAACCCCCAGTGTGTCCCGTTTCAGCGGACGGAGGCCATATTCGCTAATCGCCCAATAAAGATTAATCTCCCTCCCTCACCTCTCTCCTGTAATGTTGTCACAGCTACTGAGCTAAAATTTTAATAGGTTTTTTTTAGCACACCTCCATATTCCTTTCAGTGTGGGTCACTAATGACCAGCTGTGAGTGCAGAGCGCTGACCCCCCTGAGCAGACTGGGCTGCCTGGCCTCATTCTCAATATGCCGGCCCTCCAATTATCCTTAGCATGCCCCCCAGCGCAGGCCAGCGGCCCCTCCACCGCCACTGCCAGCCAACCACACTGCCACATGCTGCAGCAGAAAAATCTGCATCTGATAAGAATGTGAGTTCATTTTACTTCACATGCTGTGTGTTTGCAGCCACCCTGCCTGTGTGGAACAATGCACAGCTGTGGACTCTATAACATATAGCTGTTACCTCCATCATTACATATTGAACATTTATGGTCTGCCTTGTATTTGTCACCATGTGCATGCATAATAAATTCAAGAGCTATGTAAAAACAAAAGTGGAGTAAATCACAGTCACTTTATAATATATTTCTGCTTTGTGAAAGACACAATTGTATATTCATCAACTAAAGAATTTAGGTGTGTCTGTCAAAGTATAGCCTCTCAAGGTTTTGGTATGGTAGCACAACAGGAATTATTGATCATGCTTGTTTCTCATTTAAGTTACCTTCGATAAAAGAGTGGGATAAATGTAAATGTAAAGTAATTCTCAATAAAGCATTGTCCGCTTTGTCTGCAATAATTATGTCGCAATATTCTTTATCGTTCGGTCAGTAACAATGTAGATCATGATATAGGCATAATTAATATAAAAAAAATGATATCACAATATTCTTTATCATTTTGTTCAAAACTAAATATATTAAGTGATTAAAATGTATTTACTTACTTACTTACTTACTCATGTATTTTGCAATGAAAAAAACAAAAAACAAACTTTGTCCACAAATACATATTTAAAATCCTACAGTTCAATAAATGAATCACGTGTTGATTCAGTTTGAAGTTCATAAATGATTCAGTTTTTTTAATTAAGGGAATGATCCATTAGAATTATTAAAACAGGTAAATTATTAGTTTGTGTGTTTTTGAATGGTATTTACTGCATACAAAGCCTCTAAGGCTATATTTAAATATTTGATATAAACTCATGGTTAAACTAGAATATCTCTAAATAGTTCCTGAGGAATTAAGCTATCATAAACCAGTCATTCAAGTTTCACAAACCTAAAGTACACAAAACTTGCTTCATTTTGAAACAGACATCACTTATGATAACTTGCAGTGAAACTGATTCAGTTCATTCAGTAAAGGATTCATTAGAATGTTTCAAACTGGAAATTCCTGAGACTTTGAAAATGATTTATTAAAAAGATCCATTAAAATAAAAGAACAAGTGTTAAAACTTTACCTAAAGCCTTTATATATAATGCATTAATTATGCCTCGTAAGGCACCTATTTATGATCTCATGAATAATTGTAACCTCAGTTATAATATATTATAATTCTTATCTATTCTTTGTTGCACATTTAGAAAGTATAATGCATTACACTATGAACAAACCTTCAAATATTATAATGCATTTTAACTTTGGTTATAATTGTTTATGAAAAGATATAATGCATGACAACAATCACTATGAATACATGTATAATGCATTATACATAAAGGCTTTAAATCAACTGTTACTGAACAGAGTCACTGGTCAACTCAATAACTTAATAGCAAGATGTGATTTCCTGTCACTATTTTGTTATACGCAGTCTTTTTTTTATCTCATTACATTTAATGTAAGATGCATTATCAGATTCACAACTTAGGTAAAATATTTTTTTATTTTGTTGTGGTGCAGTCGTTCTGAAGATAGGCCTATATAAGGATATAGGTCTACAGTTCTGCATGTGGATATCTAGTTAACTTGCTACTTGTATCAGTGCTGGTACCTTGTAAACACAACTTTGTTTCAGGCTAACTGATAAAATCACTGTGTTGCTTTACACATACAGTAGTTGCATTGATTCAGGTAGATTAGAATTTACAAGAGCAAAACAGTTGCAGAGCTTTCCAGTTTTGTGTGCAATATGCATCAGACAATCAGCGAACAGACAGTGGGTGGTCAGTCAGTCTGTCTGAGGCTGAGACTATGGTCACCCCGGTCATAATTACAGCTCAGCGCCTGTTCCAGCTCCCTCTATCTGCACTGGTCTTATTCTCAGTCATTGCACCTGACAATCTTCCTCTTTGTCATCTTCTCTTTGAACCTCAGAGGAGCACAAGCTCATGGCAGACAGCAGGGAGTTTGTCCAGCTTTGACATGGCAAATGCATTTCTTAGCCCTCCTTTGAATACACCCTTATCAATATGAATGCTAAGCTGTGACTGCTCTGAACCCCTGCTCTTTAGAAATGGGACCACACTGGTGCTGCCAGATGCAAATTTGACCAAAACAGGCACCTGATAATATAACTGACATTTGGGGTTTGTAGACGCACCGCCTATATGAAGGACAAAGGTATGAATGCATGCACTAGCAGACATATTCATATAGGGCACATAAAACCCTATACCCAGAATACAATGCACAGCACAAATCTATGTAGCCTACATGAGTCCTTGCTTCAACCCTACCTGCTGTCAGTAGTCTTCAGGGATACAGTCCATTATTCTGCTGTATGCAGGCCTGAGGTGAGCCGGTCTTTCTCTCTTGACCTTATACTATAGCATACACATGCACAGATTGAATAAAATAATAATGGCTGGGTTTTCCAAAAAATATTCCAAATTCTGCCCTCAAAATCATATATCACCTCTTTCAGTGTGGTAGTAGTTTCAGATATTTTTAGTCCAGTCTGAAATGACCAGCCATGACTGTACAGGGTTAATTGTCAGGGATTAAAGCGTTCTTCTAAAATACATTAAGCCCAAGGCTGAAGTTGAAGTCAATGCTGTAATATTAGTTATTAAAATGAAAAATGGGAATTATAAATGGGGTAGGTGAAGAGAAGTATTGCCAGCCTAGTGCAAAAAATATCAGAAGTGAGTGAGAAGGTATTAACATTATAAGAAAGTCTCTGGAGAAGAGTATATGTGGAACATTATAATGAGCTATAGACTTGCACAACTTCATACCGCATATCGCCGCCTAAATGATCATATAATACATGTATCAGTTTCTTATACTGGGACTCCTGGTCTAGTTTGACCAGCCATGTGCTGCAGTTTGTAATTAGTGCAGCCGTTTCATTTCAGAGAAAGAGAGAGCAACTAGGGGACCATGAAAAGAAAGGGACTGAACAATAGTGAAAGAAATCAAGAGGAAAAAAAATACAGAGAGACAGACATAATCTCACCAATCTGACACTGACCTTTTTCTTTAAAGGCTGATTAAAATTTTTAAAAATGCTGTTTGCCCCTAGAAGACGATAACCTCTACAACAAGAGACATTAAAGAATAATAACCATCTATAAAAAAGGACAAAGAAATTCTTGCCTGAGCTAGAAAAACCCAATTGGAACATTTTAGAAAATTAATGAAATTTTAGATCAAATGAATAATAAATTAGGAGAAAATGAATTATAAATGAGAAAAAAGTGCTCTTACTATCAAACAGTACTAAAGGAACATGTAATCCTCAACAAGCTTGAAGAAACAGGGTCAGGTTCAAGCCAGTGTATTGGTGTGCAAAAAACAAAGGTTTCTGCTCTACTCTGCTTTGAAGATAATTGAAACAACTGTGCTTGAAAGGACTCCAGCCTGACTATGTACTACACAGGCCAGTTTTACTTGTTTTTATTTTCACCAACAACAATGGGATTTGCGTGGTTCTGCTCTTTTCACCAAAAAAATTATAGTAAAACAAAAAAAAAAACAAAAAAAACATCAAATGCATACTTGCGCTCACATTCCTTGGTACATAATGAAGTTCTTAAAAGCTCCATTAAAAATGAAACTCGAGAAAATATGCAAAACGTTTCATGTTGCTGAAAGTTGGCCCATTAAAAGTTGGGTCTTCTTGAAAGGAGCCACGAAATGAACTTCATCTTTGTTCATCTTTGCTGCACAACATCAATCCAGCATTTAAAATGACCAAAATAATGAATAATCATACAATTATCTTTATCAATCACGAGCATGTTCCTGTACCAAAGGCTGCATTATTGCTATCGAATATTCATTCTAATTTCAATTATTAATATTTTAATTATACAAATGAATTAAACATGAGAGGAGTAAGCAGAAATACTGGAAGATGCTCAACACAATATTTGATAGAATCACCAGTTCAGGCAGTAGGAGAGATGCAAAGCTTCCTGAAGTTCTCATCAACGCAATATAAGTGATAATGACCTCTGAGTGAGTCTTCAAATTGCATTACTGTTGTGTGGTGCAATGATACACAGATCAATCTCCGTTATCATAACGGCAATATTTAGTACTCTGAGATATTGCCTGCCTGTTATCTGCGCTTGCCTTAGGAACAAAGAGTTTTATTGAGCCCAATAAACATGATTCTTTCAGGGTGGGGTGACTGCTGGCTGGTGGTCTTATTGGAAGGTGTTAAATGGCTCATTGGCACAAGGTTGTGGACGTGTGAAATGACAGTTCATGGTGAAAGGCCATCAGTCAGTGTAAACAAATCACGTTAATCAGTGGCTACTCACTGACGGAGAGTGGATGGAGATGGAGTTTTAGTGGAGCCCTGCCGAGCCAATGTGCAAAGTGTGTTTAAAAGTGCACCTGACACAATGGTGTGGATGTTTAACTTTACTGCCTGTGTAATACAAAGCCATTTACTCAGTCATGTCCCATGTGGGATGCTGCATTCTGTAAGATTATGAAATAAAATGCTGAATTTTATGTCTGAGGTCTGCAAATGTTTATTTATATAAACATAATTTATAGTAGTATAATAACTACTTGAATAACTATAAATGATAGTATAATTTATAGTTATTCAATTTATAATGAAGGTGGAAAATGTGCATCATGAGGATACTTACATTATTGTAATAATTTCAAAGAAAACATAACACTGCAATATTAACAAAGCACTAAACACTACATTTTTGGTAATAGTGAATAATGTTGGGGACTGATTTACTTTCTACTGTGGATTATACCAAACAACATTTATATTTACATTTTTTAAATTTTGCTCTTTATTGTCAATTAAAATGTTATTTTTGCCTTCAAAATTAGTTATAATTTTAGTAAAATTGACTTTAATTAATATTATGAAATACTAAATGAGTAAAGAATATTTTCAACAAAATACAAAAAACTATGAAAAAAACCTATAAAATATGTGTAAAAATAATAAAAAGGGTTACTATTTTAAGGTGTCCTTGTTACAGTGTTATTATATGTTAAGTACTGAGTAATATTAATTAACTACATGTACTTACTATATGGTTAGGGTTAGGATTAGGTGTTGGCTTAGGGTTACTTGCATGTAATTATGCATAATTTAATGTTATTATAATACTAAGTACATGTAACGTAACAAGAACAACGTAAAATAAAGTGTTATCAAAAAAAAAAAATACTGGTATAAACAAACAAAAATACTTGATGGAATACAAACACCTTTAGAATGTTTCGACTGTCCCCTGAAGTGCATTACACAGACACCAAATAATGTGGAAAATGCTAAAAAACCAAAAGACAGTTGATAAGAGAAATCTGACTGGCAGACTGCAGGCCAGTGCTGTCGAGTCTGGCAGATAATGAATAAATTGTCGGAGTGCCTGAGATGCCTTCCAATAAGACCTTCAGTGCAGGTTGTGATTTCTGCTATGTGTGGAGTCAACCACCAGCTCTCTGAATGAGATCATGTACTGCGTTCCTGAAGTGAACAATTATAATTGCATCCGACTCTACGGCTAAAAGCTGAAATAAACCAGTTCCTCTCGCAGTCTGTTCCTCTGTGGATACATGGATAGTGAGTTTGCCTTATGTTAGCAGTTAGGGTTATACAGTTTAGCACACACCTCTCACTCACTTGGCCGTGGTGCGGCTAGACCCGTCTGTGGGCTTCGGGGAAACGCACAGCGCTATAGGACTGTTAAAAGTAGATAATTGGAGATGGGAGGAAGTCGTCCTTACAATAGGCATCTACCGATGCGCAGCTTGTTACCAAAAGTGCTCTAATAATTAATGTAGTTCCCTTCCCTGTTCGACACTCTGTCTTTGATATAAGGTTACTGCGCTTGGGGTCCTGCTGAAGGACTAGGCTAAGCAGTCAAACCTTTTCAAGTCCTTCTTCTCTCTCTCTTGCCCAAACATGCACCCTGCCCTGCGTCTTTTCAGGAGTGAGGGCAATCAAGCACAGAAAATGCTCTCTTCTCGTCTCTTTTTGGCACCATCAGCACATTTTTGTTTTTTAGCCATTTAATTGGCCTTGCTTATCCAATTATTCCTCAGGTTACCCATCATTTCTGTAAATTTCAGAGGAGAGAGTGTAAATCGAACCGTGTTTGAGTGTAAGGTCATTGACAAGTAATAGTGGGCCATCATTAGCAAAGGATGTTCAGGATGGGCTGAGGGAAACGCGTAATGCTCCCCACTGTGGGAGGCTCAGGATGAAGAATGAGAAAAAAATAATTATTGCATGCACTTTTAAAAGCATTCTAAATGCTAAATGCCTGCCAGTTTTTTTGGGCTTTATTTTTTTCTTTGTCGGTTGACGGATTGTTTAATGAATACATAGAGGAACTATATGTAGACCATGCCAGTATATTTTCACATTCTTGTATCCATCCTGTAACATGGATTCAGTACTGTGTGTTTGAGTATTATAGCAAGTGCACAGTACAATACTGAAGCTCATTGAATGTTCTTGTTTCAAGTCTGCAACAAAAAGATTCAGATTTTAGCTGTTTTGGGGCCATCCCCAAAACACTGATACACCTGGGGGTGGGACATACAATGTTCTGTGGTTCATTATGATGCATGTATGGCAGTATTAAAAATGAAGTCATCCTTGTATGTAAAAATGTTACATTTTAAAATGTATTTTACAAATGTACATTTAAATCTACATTTATGACCAACAAATAAATTCACCAGATTCAAATAAATTCACACAACAATGATTTAAACCAGTTGGGGGCCGAGGGGCAAAGGATGACTTAAAATAATTTAAATTACTATATTTAAATAATTATGTAATAATAATAATAATAATAATAATAATAATAACAATAATAACAATAATAACAATAATAAGTATATATATTGTAATATACACACACACTTCTGGAATCACAAAATGAAAATTAATTATAGATGATTAATTTACCGGTAACACTTTAGTGTAGTGACCAATTCTCACTATTGACTAGTTACTTATTAGCATGCCTGTTATTAACATATTGGCTGTTTATTAGTACTTCTTGTAACGGAGCCGACGAGACGAGAGACGTGCGGATCCATATGCGAACTTTTATTAGACAGAGACGTGGTCATAACAGGCATGGTTCAAGCAGTGGCAAACAGGTATAACACGGCAAGACAAAGAGTAATCCTACGGCAAGCGTGGGTCTTCGATCGGCGAACAAAATCCAACAAGGCAAAGCAGAGAGATAATCCAATAACAAGAGCAATAGTCCAGGCGAGGTATAAACAGAGTCCGAAACAGCAGGCAAAGGGTTAATCCAAGTTACACAGGCAGAAGATCAAGAAACGAATGACACAGGCAATAAACTAGACTTAGACTTTAGAAAACACGGAAGGGCTCCGTAATGTAGCTATCACTGGAAGAGCGATATACGCTAGACCAGTGCTTCCCAAACTTGTCCTGGAGGACCCCTAGCCCTGCACATTTTGCATGTCTCCCTTATTTAACACACCTGATTGAACTCATCAGCTCATTAGTAGAGACTGCAAGACATGAATTGGGTGTGTCTGATAAGGGAGACATACAAAATGTGCAGGGCTAGGGGTCCTCCAGGACAGGTTTGGGAAACACTGCGCTAGACAATACTTGGCGATCTGTGAACGGAAGTTCATGGTTTATATAGGGTGTGTGATTGTATGATTGTTCTCAGGTGTGAGCGTGTGATTGAGACAGCTGTGTGATGATGACAGTTGTGTGCTCAGTGCAATGGATGATGGGAAATGCAGTCCAGTGTAATGGGCAACAGTCTGTGTGGTGCGAGAGTCAATATGAAGGAAGGGCGACCTCTGATGGTGAGTGGACGGAAGACCATGAACCGGATTCGTGACACTTATAAAGCACATATTCTTCATTACCATATTCTATATCTCTAATGCTAATACCTAAACTTAATAACTAACTTACTAACTATTAATAAGAAGCAAATTAGGAGTTTATTGAGGCAAAAGTCATAGTTAATGGATTGTTAATAGCGAGAATAAAGTGTGACCAATTTACCAATCTGGTAATAATACATTATAGTTTATATAGTTATTGTTATTTTAATACTATATTATATAGGAAGTGTCAAAAAGAATGAGAACCACTGATTTAAACAATAATGTACATTTTAAATGAATAAAAATAAAAATAAAAATAAATATTAAAAATGTAATTAAAAAGACAGAAAATATCTAAAGACTCTAAAATCTCTGAAACACTGCCACCTCCTAGACTTCATAGCTTGTAACTTCAACTTTTTATGCATTTCTAATTATGATTATGCCTTTTTATGGTACATATGTATGAATCTGTAACATGCATTTTATATAATTTTCTAGCGTTGTTGCTAATGTAGATGTGGTAAGGGTGCAGTCTCATCAATCCTTGAGTCCTTTGTTGATTACTATGTTGTGGCTGATTTCTGCTGTGAATGTGAGCATGTGACAGTGCTTTACATAACTAAAGAATTAAGAGTTCTGTATCTGCAGTTAGTGTAACTGCAGGTTTGTGTATGATTACATGTGTGCAGCTTTGCAGTTTTGCTGCACATGCTTGTGAATGCACAGAGGAGTCTGGGAAGGATTGTGTAGGGAGGTGCCATGCTGTGCTGTGTCTGTCTCTCCGTGGGCTGTGTTGTATGCAGGCCCATGCACAGCACCCTGTCAGTCAAGGTGGGGATCAGCTGTGGCCTGGGATGGGAGCATTAGCCCCCCGTGGTGCTCTCTCTCTGCGCCCCCTCCCCATCCTGCCCGATTTCCACCCCATGCGCTTCCCGGAGCGCGGCCATGCTCCTACCTGTCTGCTTAATCTGGGATTTTCTCAAGATAATGCTGTTATTTCAGGCCAGTAGCAGGATTTTCCATAAGAAAGGCCCAGTTCAGCCCTTTTTTTCCCTTCTGCCTAAATGTCATCTATTGTGCTGAGATATACAAGGGATTTTGTGGTGAGCGGTGCATGAGCAGAATTTTGACAGCATTTTAATATCCGTTATGATTGCTGTAAGACATCTCTGTTCTTTAAAACTCATTGGGAAGAGTCTATGGTATAGTCACAATAAAGCTCTGTTATCTCTTATCAAGTCAGAGATTGCAGCAGATGAACTAGGATAGATCGCTCAATAATGAACAGCAAAGGAGGAAGATTCCAGTCGTGGAAAGATGCAAGTCTTTGCACAGATGTTGTCTAACCACAGGCCAGCATTCTGTGAAAGATAGGCGGCTTTCAACACTATGGATTATGATAGCTGTTTTTATGTGTGCACTAGATTAGTGTATATACAAGATTAGGGGCCAAGGATTTAATTAGGACCATCAAGGAAATCCTTCAGAAAGTGCTACAGATGTTTTCTGAATCTCTACCTTCCTGAAAAAGGGTCAAAGTAAAGCAAACAAGTAAAAAAGTTCTGTACAACTATAATAATATTCAATAAGATTAATTGATAATATTCTTAATATCAATTGGTTAAATTTAATTTCTACTTACTAAAATATTTAAATAAAAATATACATTTACTTGCATATTTTAATATAAACTAAACATTAACGTAAAATGAACAAACTTGAATTAACAACAATATTAACATTAAACTACATTAATAGTAAAAGTATTTCCATCTGAACAAATTCACACTAAATAGAAAAAAAAAAATTAAATTCCAAAAATATTTTTATTCAGTGAGAAGACATTATTAGAATTAGAAGCATAAATGCCGTGAAAACATATTGACCACATTAATGGTCATCAAAAAGGTAATTCTGTACTCTAGTTATTCTGAAATGCCAAAGTTTGGAAAACAAAAAAATGTTTTTGCAATAATCAGAATTCTTTACATGAATTAAATTTGTACTTTGAATGGAAACATAGCTTCACTAATACAATACAACTGGACGTCTCTAAAACAGCTGGATGTGGAATGAATTTTTAATCAATGTTTATAGCTCTCCAGCTCTGCTGAAGTAGTCCAGTAAATGAGGATAAGTGCAGGCTTGTGTGTGCACCCGCTTGCGTGTGTGTGGGTCCTTCAGTAATAAGGCTGCTGTTTCTTTATGAATGAACCTTCCCTTTCATGTTTGTTCGAATGCCACATGGTTGACCACAAAACAGAACCCTCAAATCTTTAAAATAAACAGAAAGATTACAGTTCTGCTGTTGCCTTTGAAATGGTTTTGGAATGCAAATCGAGTCAGAAGGTCCGGCTGTGGTTATGTGCCTTAATAGGCTATAGTTTTAGCCAGCTGATTATTCCCCATTTATATACCTTCATTTGAAAACGTCAATTGGTTAAATCAAAGAAGGAATGCCAGAAAAGCCAAACAAGTTACCACATAATGACAGCCAAAAGACTTTCAGAAACAGACCACAGTGAAACTGTAAAATAGAAGAAAACTAAGGAAGTATAGGATTCCTCCTGCAACACTAATGGCATCGTAAGAGACAGATCAGATTAATACCGCTCTTACCGTGTCGTAGCGTATACTTGCAAATCATTGTCTGCACACCCATACGGAAATGTAATATATGTAATATAATATATATAAGGCAATATATTATTATCACATATATCCATCTTCTCGATATATGTAGATATATGTTTATAACATATATGAAATTCCCATAGTAAAATTTGTATATAAAACTTCATTTAACTGTTTGTCCATATGCGCTCTCATCATTGCGATTATCGTCATTGTACAAAAATGCAATTCATTATACTACATACAGGTGCATCTCAATAAATTAGAATGTTGTGGGAAAGTTCATTTATTTCAGTAATTCAACTCAAATTGTGAAACTCGTGTATTAAATAAATTCAGTGCACACAGACTGAAGTAGTTTAAGTCTTTGGTTATTTTAATTGTGATGATTTTGGCTCACATTTAACAAAAACCCACCAATTCACTGTTTCAACAAATTAGGATACTTCATAAGACCAATAAAAAAAAACATTTTTAGTGAATTGTTGGCCTTCTGAAAAGTATGTTCATTTACTGTATATGTACTCAATACTTGGTAGGGGCTCCTTTTGCTTTAATTACTGCCTCAACTCGACTTGCTCTCATCTGAAAAGAGGACTTTGGACCACTGGGCAACAGTCCAGTTCTTCTTCTCCTTAGCCCAGGTAAGACGCCTCTGACGTTGTCTGTGGTTCAGGAGTGGCTTAACAAGAGGAATACGACAACTGTAGCCAAATTCCTTGACACGTCTGTGTGTGGTGGCTCTTGATGCCTTGACCCCAGCCTCAGTCCATTCCTTGTGAAGTTCACCCAAATTCTTGAATCGATTTTGCTTGACAATCCTCATAAGGCTGCGGTTCTCTCGGTTGGTTGTGCATCTTTTTCTTCCACACTTTTTCTTTCCACTCAACTTTCTGTTAACATGCTTGGATACAGCACTCTGTGAACAGCCAGCTTCTTTTGCAATGAATGTTTGTGGCTTACCCTCCTTGTGAAGGGTGTCAATGATTGTCTTCTGGACAACTGTCAGATCAGCAGTCTTCCCCATGATTGTGTAGCCTAGTGAACCAAACTGAGAGAGCATTTTAAAGGCTCAGGAAACCTTTGCAGGTGTTTTGAGTTGATTAGCTGATTGACATGTCACCATATTCTAATTTGTTGAGATAGTGAATTGGTGGGTTTTTGTTAAATGTGAGCCAAAATCATCACAATTAAAAGAACCAAAGACTTAAACTACTTCAGTCTGTGTGCATTGAATTTATTTAATACACGAGTTTCACAATTTGAGATGAATTACTGAAATAAATTAAATTTTCCACGACATTCTAATTTATTGAGATGCACCTGTATCTGCGCGAATCAGCATGATTGTGCATGAACCTCACAATACCGCTTTTGCGCATGCACCAAAATTCAAACACAACCGCGCAAACGGCAGAGTTTGAGTTATAGCTGCTGCTAAACAAACAGTCATCTGCGTTAAGATATTTTTCTTAGCAAGTGGAAGGATAACAAACGTGCCAGAACCTTCACATAAAGTTTAAACGACACTGATTTTATAGATGGGCACAAAGACAGACCAACAACATCACTGAGTGGAGCACTGCATGAAATGCCCTTTAGTGAGCTGCAGTGGTGCAGGTAATTTACTCAACGCTTTATTAAAATTCATATGCTAATATTACATAGAAACTAAGTGTAATATGATTGTGTTGGACTGCAAGAGCCTCCATCCCTATATAGATCAGTTTCAAATATTCCCTGTCAGTGTTTTATATATGATGTTATGATTAACGTTACAGCTGCATTGATGTGTTTTGCAATTTGCTCGTGTTAAAGTTAATTTTAACTATATACTATTGGGTAGATTAATCTGTATAGAGATACTGTAAGCTCATTGTTTTCACTGGATAAGCAATGCAACATTTGAAAATTAATTAAAGCTCTCTGACAAAAGTAATGGAGCAAAATTATAATGTTTATCTCTGAGATGTAGTCTAGTCTAGACTATAACTATAAAGCTGCACAAAATGGAATTACTCAAATACAGTACTGTACTTGGTTATATTGCACAAAGTACATTGATTGACATGTCAATGGCATGCCTATGGTGGGTGCATAAGCACATACATGTGCATATTGCATTATAATTTTGTACAGTACACTAAAGGATCTGACTTTGGGGGTTTAAAATTATGGTTAACCTATGGTAGTCAATTTTGTTCATATCTTTGCTGATAGATAATTGTGCTATTCCTGTTTGTGTCCCTTGAAAATGTAATGAGTCCAGAAAGACAAGTCCAGAAATTCTCAGAAAATAGAAATGGAGGCTGAACCTGCAGATTGTGGATGGCAGTGATGTGAATGATGGAGCATCTACCCAGAAAAGGTTACATATTTAATTGAAACCAAAACTAGCATCTGCAATATACTTGTAAACAAATCAACTGCCCTTTTTAATTTATTTTCTCCAGGCCAAAACCAGATACCATCAACGATGCCCTCATTAGTTATTATGAATGTCAACTATTTATTTCATTGATGCTAACTAGCAAATGAAATTGTAACCTTAGTTGTGAACTCTGTCATTGAACACTTAATTCTTCATGCCTGTAGAGGCATATTATTTGCATGGGCATGTAGGCTGTGCTTTGTTGTTGTTCTGCCTTGTCCTTAAGAAGGTGGAGCTCAGATGGTATCTGGCAATATTTTACGAATACAACTTATAATTATTCCATAAATAATTAGTATTCTGCAGTCTTTTAAATAATCTTTGACTTTACCAGCTATGTTTTAATACTCAATGTACACTGCTCACAAAAAGTTATTTATGGAAAATGTAAAAAGTTCATGCTACAGTGATATTACATCACGAAAGTAGGGCATTTAAGTAGAAGCATGCAATGGTAATTTCTTCATCTCAAACAATTTATTGAAACAAAAGCTAACAACAGTGGTGGCTATACCACAACAAAAAAGTCAATGTCTCAGTAACTTGCCATCTGTCCTTGAGCATCAATTACAGCTTGACAATGACGTCTCATGCTGTTCACAAGTCGACTTACTGTCTGCTGAGGTTCTGGGGTGCAGGGATACAACCCTCTACACGACAACTCCGCTGATCCCATAGGTTTTCTATGGGATTCAGGTCTGGAGAAAGTGCAGGCCACTCAATTTGAGGTACCCCAGCCTCCAGCAGCCATTCCCTGATGGTGCGACCTTGATGAGCTGAGGCATTGTCGTCCATGAAGATGAAATCAGGCCTGTGTTGCTCATGCAGAGGCACAATGACTGGATTAATGACATTATTCAGGTAGTATTGGCTTGTCACAGTACCATTCACAAGGTGTAGGGCAGTTCAGTATTGACTAGACACATCTGCCCAGACTGTAACAGCACCACCTCCAAAGGCTCATCTGGTTACAACAGTGGCTGATGCATAGCGTTCTCCTTGATGTCTCCAGCAGCGTTGGTGGCCATCATTTCTGCTCAATGTGAGTCGACTTTCATCAGAGAACAACACTGGTTCCTCATCCTGCGCAAATGCTCCCTGGCCCATGCAAGTCTCGCTGGCCATTACAGTCTGGGCAGCCATGAGACGTCGAAACAGCATGAGACGTTGTTGTCAAGCTGTAATTGATGCTCAAGTACAGATGGCAAGTTATTGAGAAATTGACTTTTTTTTTGTTGTGGTATAGCCACCACTGCTGTTAGCTTTGTTTCAATCAGTTGTTTGAGATGAAGAAATTACCATTGCATTCTTCTACTTAAATGCCCTACTTTCATGATGTAATATCACTGTAGCATTAACTTTTTACATTTTCTATAAATTTCAGCTGAAAGTCAAATATCCCTAACTTTTTGTGATTAGTGTATTTGTCATTTTATAGGTAGTTAAACACTTTAAGATATAGGCACAGTTCTAGCTTAAAAGCAAAATTGAACTTTGGTACAGTGTTGGATTGCAAGACTTAAGCAAATTAAATATATATTCTAACACCATGTGTTAGAATATATATTTAAAAACTAAAATCAAGTTTAGTTTACTGTACCACCCAACACTACCAAAGTTAAAAAGTTGCTTTTAAATGTTGAGCACTTCCTGAAATACATATAGAGTTCAGACAATTTGATTTTTAATATGATACGTTTAAGTGTAAACTAGGGATGTGCGGGTCTAGTCGACTAAACGGTACAGCTCCTGCTAGTCGACACTGAAAACAATAGTCGATTACACGAGAGAAAAAAAAACATGATTTTATCATTCAAATTACCATAATTTTAACGCTACATTTAAAACATTTTAAATAACAAGTTAAAATAAAACTCTTGGAAAAAAATATATATCAAACTATTTAAATATATCAATATTTTTAAAAGCGTATTTGGGCGGAAACCAAATTTTTTACTTCAGCCCTCGCATGCGTTTTCTTCATGTCAGTTGCGGTGAGCTCAAAAATGACCACGCGAAGAACCAGCAAGGTGTGGGATTATTTTGAATTAGAAGGAAACGGAAAAGTTTTGTGAAAATTGTGTAATGTCAAATTGGCTTACAATAACTCTACTGGAGCGATGCGTAATCATATTCAATACAGGCACGTATGCGTTAGCTTGGAGGCTAGCCAAAGCCAGCAAATGTCAATCATGTCATACACTACAACCCGCCGCTGCGGACCGCGATCCCATCCGCTCGTCTATTCCTCTGAACGAAGACCCACTTCGGTGGTGGTGCGGGATTTCCAGGCTCTTTTCGAAACTGTCTGCTTGCTTGTGGTTATCTCTCTGTGTGCCTGTGACTTCAGTTCCTGCCGAGCGCGTTTTTTTTCAAGTGCAGAATCGCCTCTAGTCCCGCCAGACCACGTTAACATGTTAAATTCACTGAACAAATGCGCATGGTCTGAGTAAGTAAAACGAGCTTTGTTTTGTTTTATATAACCAACAAGAAGTACATTTTTAAAAGCCGTTTTAATGCTATTCCTTGATAAACTTTCCTATTCTTTTTGACTTGTGTTTTAATATATTGGCTAACGTTATACGAAAATGAAGAATTCTGTCAGTCTATTGATTGATTTTCCATTTCTGCATTGCTCCAGCCGATTTGAATAAATAAGATATGCACTGGTTTATGTTGAGTGTATGCTCTTCCGTTTTTCTGTTTAATTAACGACCGCCTAAAATTAAATGATAATGCGAGGCAAGCGTACCTCATAATCGTGACCTATTTTTAGCAGAATTCATTGAGGGATTTGACCGTGTGATTCAAAGATTAAGTATTTCAAGTGTAGGCTGTTATATAGACACGCACAGTTTTTTTCTTTTGCCATTTTTTGGGGGTTTCTATCTTTTAGACTAGTTGACTAGTAGGATACAAAACTTCCGTTTAAACGACAGTCAAATTAGTCGTAGCACACATCCCTAGTGTAAACGTAATTCTGGGCCTAGTAAATCAGTTTATTGTATATTATAAAAACGTAACTTTTAGTAATTTCTTACAGATGCAGTGATCCAGAAACGGGGCCTCTTGGGGATGGCAATAAACCAAAAACTACCCAAGCTGTGGGAATACAAAACTGTAGACCTTTAGCTGAACCACTACAATTGGTTGATGTTCTGTTTCTTATGCCTGTTCGTGTTTTGATCAGTTATATATGTAATTCTTTCTTATTTTTTCTTTTTGATTGTACAGCTCAATAAGATTTTTTTTTCTATTTAAATAAAGACCGTTTAAATAAAGATGTTACTTTTTGTAGCTTATTGCACCATTTAATATTTAAGGCTTAAGGCAACTTTGTAGATACATACAACCTGTATTAAAAGATCAAATATTATATATATATATTATATATATATATATATATATATATATATATATATATATATATATATATATATATGTTTGTACATATATATATGTATGTACATATATACGTCACATATATGTAAATAATTTGCTATGCATATGTCTAATTTGTATATAACACATAATTAAAAAAGACATATATCTCACATATATTAATAATTATATATATTCCATATAGGGCAATAAATGTATTATACATACATAAACATATATTTTTATATGAGGTAGACTTATATGTTAATATATGAAATTGTTCCATTTTCTAATAGGATTCATATATGGATAGGGAATATATAAAACATGTATGCCATATATGTATATTTCATATATGCACATATATTACATTTCCGTATGGGCATCTTTAGAGTAATAATGGAAACCAATGTGAAAATGAAGTCTCTAGCTATTCAGCATTGAGCACATAGCGTTTTGTCCACGCTAATTGTAAATTACAAACTAGACTCCAGCGGTGGCATTTTTTCCCCTCAACCTTCTCACAAATTTTGGTCTGTGTCCAGCCTCTGGGTTTGTAATTTGTGATTAGTGCAATGGGCAGGCCTTCTTAATCTTAGGCCAGATTTAAGGCAATATTTGAAGGCAGTTTGTGATCATGAAAAGCCAATTTCCTCCAGATGTTTCGGAGAAAAAAAAAAGAAAAGGAAATCCAGATTTACCCAGATCTGAACCTTTGGCGCTCTGTACTAAAATTACACAAAGAATAAACGACAACTAACCAGCAGCAGTTGAGGACGACTCCTGGATGTTTACACTCCCAGCTTCTTACAGATGGACTGTTTGCCACACTGTGTGAGTAAATGCAGTTCACTGCAAGCAATAATGATTATAATTAAAAAAATAGAGAAGTATATGATTTCAGCACATGCCAACTGCTCCTTGCATAGGAGCGACAGATTGTTCCAAACCAATTAGAGCTCCTTTTGTTTAGCTCAAGTTAAACACACAATCCTCCAAAGAAAGCAAGCGTCTTTTGATTTCTTTTGAGCGCTGGCGGATGTGGCTGCAGACGGTTCCCCGCACAAAGAGAGGTGCAGTAACGATGCGCCAGGCTCTGCCCAGATGGCTCAGAGGCACTGCGACCTTGTTAGCACCTGCTCTGCGGGCCCTTTGTGTGGGCATGGCCGTGGGCACGGAGACGGGCACGCACCACAGACTCCGCTCCTCCCAAACCTCCATCAGCTCTAATGAAGCAGCAGCTATGCCCATCATCACTACCACCCTCAGCCCCTCGCATTACCCATCAGGACCACCCCCCCAAAAAACGGTGGCAAATGGCAAAGACGTGATTTAAAATGAATCAACCATCTCAGGGCCCCTGAAATGTCATTATAATTAGGTATGTAAATCTTCTTATCATCCCCTGTGCCATGTATTAGAACGACTGCTATAAGCCCTAAGGTTGCCCTAAAAATATTCAATTAATAAATGACTGGGTTTTGATGAACTTTGATTGTTTTGGGCCGTCTTCCAAGTTTACCTTATCAGGAAATGTCACCTTGATCCGGGTCTCGGTGGTCTGCTAAACGGTGTCACAACATCCACCCTATCCTCTTTATTTCTGTTTTAAAGTGCACTTTTTTGTATCACCAGATTAACCACAGCTCAACTTATTGGACTCAAATCAAAATCATTATGATGGAATGGCGTTGTTTGAAATGGTACAGACGTATCTAGTTGACCCCGTGGCTACCATCAAGGGTCGCAAGGGTGAACACACAATTCCGTGTGCAAACATGCTAACTGTATGTGCAGACTCAAAAAAGACATTCAAAAAGAAGATAGGCCTTCAAGAGCGCTTGCCAGAAAAAAGCGAATCAGCTGCAAAGAAACGAACAAATGAAAGCCCAGAGTGGTGGAGCTAATGCGCAAACTTGTTTCTGTCCTCTACGGCTCCATCATTTATTCAGGAGGTAGAGCGCAAGACGGCCGACTCACATTTGCTTGATACTCAATTATACATTAGTGTACATCACTTGGCAATCTGTTCATATCAATTTAATTGGATTTTAATATTGCCTCTGATCTTGTTGTCCAATTAACAGTACTGGCTGGCAATAAAGCAGAACCACACACTCTGTGACACCTTTGATCCCCGCCATATGGAGCTCCTCCATTGATTACCACATTTTCTGAAATTTCACTCTCTCAATATGGCCCGTGATGAATGGAAGAAAATGCACATCCCCGACGTGATAAAATTTCACTTCCACTTGCAACTTCATTTATTTTGTTGACATCCTGCACTGATTAAAAACAATAAAAAAGGAGAGCCATGCCCTGAATATGGTATGCAAATAGAGCCCTGGGCAGGCATCTTGTGATGCCAGGGGACTGTTGCAGTCACTGGCTTGGCATCGCCTCAAGAATTCCCTTAAAGTGGCAGCACCTTTTTTCCAAAGACTCGGAGAGATGCTTCTCTTGTAATGGCTGTCACAACACCGAGCTGGTGGGGAGGAGAAGAAAAGCGGTTTGGAGATCATTTTCTTTTTACATAGCGGGGAAAAAAAAACTCCACTTGCATTCATTTTTCATAAGGGCTTACATGATTTCAGAACAGCATCGCACAAAATATTAAAAAAAGGAAATGGGGAGAAACGGTTCCTGTAGCAACTGTTTATTCCGTTCTCGTATTACCACGCAAAGACAGCTGCCATAAAGCGAGAGCAGTTTTACCTCTTGGGGGCAAGTGAGGGGCAAAAACGAAGCGTGTAACATAGACACATGCAGGGGTGCAATCAGAGCGGAGGGGTGCAATCAGAGCGGAGGAGTGCACAGAGCACTGACCCACCTCAGGTAAAAGCTCACTGGAGTCACCAAGAGAAGAAGATGTTCTTGAAGATGACTTCTGCTGTTCTTTTCTATTCTTTTATCTCTCTGCTTCTCCTGTCCTCTCAGTTGTCTATTCCAACTAGGGTCCTTCACAACACTCATCCCAAAATAACTCTACCTGAGATTTGCACTGTTGTTTTTTGGCTGCATCGATGCATCAATTCCACTTTTTCCTTCCTGACACCAAACTTTAGGATATCTATACCTAATTAATTACTTTTATGTTTAAATAAATACAAAGTGATAAACAATTATTGTTATCTATAAAATACTCAATAATACAGCAGCAAAATTAACAGTGATTAGAATCTATAGTTTTTAAGTATATTATTTATAATACAATGTAGATAGAATATAAATATAAAATTCACACAAGGGTAGACCTTTTAATGCAAAATCTTTATAATAAAAATATTATATTGAATATTAGAATTATATTGTGTAATAATAATAATAATGTATTTGTTAACCTTATTTTGCCTAAGCCTTTATTTTGGCGGAAAGGTTGTAATTCATAATAGCTTATAATATAATTAAATGCTGTAAACTGTCCACAAAAGCCCAGTTGTTTTGTTATATAAGATGTAATGTAAAACAAACTGCACCACAGACATAACAAGAGAACTGACTTAGTGGCTTTTGTGATTTAATTATCACACCAATCTTAGATTTAATAATTGTATCACTATCTTTAGCAGTCGTGGAAAATAATGTATTAATCCTATGAACTATATTTATGATATGTATATGTTTATGGAGCTTTCAAAGTTGACATTTGAATTTGGATAAGTTATGTCTGACTGATAACCAGTCCATATAAAAAAGGTCTTTAAATCAACCCCTTTTCTGCATGCACATTTTATTTATTTTAATCTGACAAAAGCACACACAAACAAACAAACAGAAACATTGTTTCTGTTTGTCAGAATAAAATCAGTTAAAATGTTGTCTTAAATTAAAAAATATAATTTCACAAAGAAAATAATGAATTGAGACAAGATAAATGGAAATGTTGACATGCCCTATATTCATTGCAAAAACTGACTGATAAAGACATTGTTGACAAATTAATGTACTACAATAACCCCAATAAATAAATGATATTATTTTGTATGACATACTGAAAAGCTCCACTCTGTCGTTGCTGTTTCATTGTTCACTTTTCTGTAATTCACCCTTCTTCTCACCTATATTTCACATGTTGTATTACTGTCACTCCTGCCGCAATACAAACTGACTATGCTTTCTTCTTTTCCCCCTCCCTCCTTCTCTCTGTCGTTCTCCTACGCAAGTATAAAAAACACTGTTGAGTAGTGGCCTATCATTAGAATAATTAATTGTTCAATGAAGTGGCATTTTCAGCAGGAAGTACTCCAACGGATGCTGTAAGACAGGCATTAACAGGAGTGAAGTCAGCAGCGAGGAGGGGGGCTGCACTTGTTTTGTGCTAGTTAGACTAATTTCTTTCTTTTTTTTCACCATTTTTTTTCCCAAAGAACAAATACCAGAAATGTAAACATAAACGTGAATAATTATCTCTATACAAAATTTAATTGTACTAATTAAAAGTATGAGTAAAAAGAATATATATATATATATATATATATATATATATATATATATATATATATAAATTACATTGAATAACTACATAAAGTAAAAAAGGTCAGCTTATATATAGAAATTACATTGAATAACTACATAAAGTAAAAAAAAGGCCAGCTGTTACCAAAAAAAAAAAGCAAAAGCATAGCGTATCTGTTACACGTCATAAATGATTTCTTGACCATTAGCACTTTTTCTGCATCACAGCTATTCCTAGGGCATATTAAATCAGCGAGGGTGCATGTGTGTGGGGGGGCCATGGTAGGACATCTGCGCCTGCCAGATAATTCAGTTAATTTCTATTCCCTTGAACCTGGAGGTGTTAATTTGGAAGCAAGGCAGCCGAGTCTGAAGAATGCCAATACGTCATTTGAATGATTAATGCAGTCGGGGGAATTGGGGGCCTTTGTTTACTCTTTCATTTTGACATGGCAAAGCAAGGAGGAACGGTGCATGGCACTCAGAGTTGAGGGCAACTTCTGTGGGCGTCCTGGGCTTGGTGTGCGGGAGTTTGTGTGCAAATGCAGAGAAGACCTGACTATAATGTTGGGATATACAAGGGTGAAAAATACGCTACTTCAACTTTCTGCGGAACAATCAAACGTGACACATAAACACACCATGTGCCAAAATATGAAGGGTTGTCACAGGTAAATCACACACTCATACACTTTGAAAAAATAGAATGTTTTTTTTTTTTTTTTAAACTGTTGCCTAAATTAACTCTATAATCTGTTTATTATAACAAAAATAGAATTAAGGATGGTTTAGGGTTAGGTGCATGTAATTATGCATAATATACTTTTATTACTATAGTATGTACATGTAATTTATAACAAGGACACTTTAGAAAAAAAATGTTTCCATAGTTTTAAAGCATTTATTAATCTCAGTTAATGTTAATTTCAACATTTTCTAAAGCATTATTAAAATCAAAAGTCAAATCAAAATTAAAATATAATATCATTAGTTAATGGACCTGAGCTAACATGAACAAACAATGTTGTCGTATTCTACAACAAAAACAATCAAAGCGCCTTGTTATCACTAGTTTTATTTTGATTTCCAGAGTCCGCTATTAGCTTATAGCCCGTTAGCATCGCCAGCGTGGTTGCATTAGCGGCAACCAAGGAAGGTTGCCGCTAATCTCGCTTCCATTGCTAATACTCTATTCACACACATTACCATTGTTTTACTCACTGCTACTTGCTTAAATGGCGGATGTGTGTCTACCTTTGAGTGCAGGCGAGGACACGTTCGAGCTGCATTCGGTGCAGCTGGAGCTGGAGGCCGTGGAGAAGCAGATCCGTGAGCTGGTGGAGAAGCAGGCCCAGCTGAGAGAGCGGAGAGCCGCGCTGGAAACATCCCGGGCTGACGCTCACAAGTCCGGGGTAAGTATACAGCGCGCCGCTAACACTCCCACCACCTCTACTCCGTGTGTTTCTCTGCACAGATCCTGTGCACCCAGGACGCGATCTTCCCAGATGTCCTTCACTCCGGCGCCGGGACACCACGGACCCTGGGTGCAGCAGCAGCGGAAGACGCGAGCCAGGCCCCGGGCGAGGACCTCTCCCCCTCCGCCGCCTCCGGTCTTCGAGATCTCCACCCGGAACCGCTTCGCCCCCCTCCGCGAGACGGAACGCGACGCTGTGATCGTCGGAGACTCCATCGTCCGGCACGTCCGTGCTACGTTAGCTGAAGGTAAAGCACACACTCACTGTTTCCCTGGCGCTCGTGTTCTCGATGTTTCTGCGCAGATACCCGCGATCCTGAAGGACGACGAGAGCATCAGCGCGATCGTGCTGCACGCGGGGGTGAACGACACCAGGCTGCGGCAGACGGAGACACTGAAGAGGGACTTCAGGAGCCTGATCGAGACGGTGCGCAGCACATCACCCGCGGCGACGATCATCGTGTCTGGACCGCTTCCCACGTATCGACGAGGACACGAAAGGTTCAGTAGACTTTTTGCTTTAAATGAGTGGTTATTGTCATGGTGTAAAGAACAGAAACTGCTCTTTGTTAATAATTGGAATCTTTTCTGGGAGCGTCCTAGGCTTTTCCGCGCTGATGGCCTGCACCCCAGCAGAGTCGGAGCAGAACTCCTGTCGGACAACATCTCCAGGACTCTACGCTCCATCTGACTAGTAAGCCAATTCACAAATAACTGCTATGATGACTTTTGTTCTACCCACTTAAATGATAGAAATACTTGTGCTGTCCAAGCTATAAAGACTGTGTCTGTTCCCCGAACAGTGAAGCCAAAATATAAATATAAATTTAATGCAGGATCTAGAAATAATATAATCGTGATTAAACCAGAAAAATGCAAAACAAATAAACAAAAGCAATTTTTAAAGCTTGGGCTCCTAAACATTAGATCACTCGCACCCAAAGCTGTTATTGTAAATGAAATGATCACAGATAATAGTTTTGATGTGCTCTGCTTGACTGAAACCTGGCTCAAACCAAATGATTATATTGGTCTAAATGAGTCTACTCCACCAAGCTACTGTTATAAGCATGAGCCCCGTCAGACTGGCCGTGGCGGCGGTGTTGCAACAATATATAGTGATATTCTCAATGTTACCCAGAAAACAGGATACAGGTTTAACTCATTTGAATTGCTTCTGCTTAATGTTACACTGTCAGATATGCAAAAGAAATCTCTCCTGTCTCTTGCTCTGGCTACTGTGTATAGACCGCCAGGGCCGTATACAGATTTCTTAAAAGAATTTGCAGATTTCCTCTCAGACCTATTGGTTACTGTTGATAAAGCGCTAATTGTTGGAGATTTTAACATTCACGTCGATAATACAAATGATGCGTTAGGACTTGCGTTTACTGACCTAATAAATTCTTTTGGAGTCAAGCAAAACGTCACTGGGCCCACTCATCGTTTTAATCATACGCTAGATTTAATTATATCACATGGAATTGATCTTACTGACATAGATATCGTACCTCAAAGTGATGATGTTACTGACCATTTCCTAGTATCGTGCATGCTGAGTATTACTGATATTAACTATATGGCTCCGCGTTATCGTCCAGGAAGAACTATTGTTCCAACCACTAAAGATAGATTCAAAAATAACCTGCCTGATTTATCTCAACTGCTCTGTGTACCCATAAATACACATGAACTAGATGAAATGACTAGCAACATGGGCACTATCTTCTCTAATACATTAGAAGTTGTTGCGCCCATCAAATTGAAAAAGGTTAGAGAAAAACGTACTGCGCCATGGTACAACAGTAATACCCATTCTCTCAAGAAAGAAACTCGTAAACTTGAGCGCAAATGGAGAAAAACTAACTTGGAAGTTTTTAGAATTGCATGGAAAAACAGTATGTCCAACTATAGACAGGCTTTAAAAGCTTCCAGGGCAGAGCATATCCGCAAACTCATAGAAAATAACCAAAACAATCCAAGGTTTTTATTTAGCACAGTGGCTAGATTAACAAATAAACAGACGCCACCCGATCTAAATATTCCCTCACAATTTAATAGTAATGACTTTATGAATTTCTTCACTGATAAGATAGATAACATCAGAAATACAATAACAAATGTAGATTCTGCAGCGTCTAGTACTTCAGCTCCATTCATTGCACCCAAAGAAAAACTGCAGTGCTTTACAACTATAGGACAGGAAGAGCTAAATAAAGTTATCAATGCATCTAAACCAACAACATGCCTATTAGATCCTGTACCCACTAAATTACTGAAAGAGTTGTTACCTGTAGCAGAAGAACCGCTTCTCAATATTATTAACTCATCGATATCTTTAGGTCACGTTCCAAAATCATTCAAGCTGGCGGTTATTAAGCCTCTTATTAAAAAACCACAACTAGATCCTAATGAACTAGCAAATTACAGACCCATTTCTAATCTTCCGTTTATGTCTAAAATTTTAGAAAAAGTTGTATCTGCTCAGTTGTGCTCTTTTTTGCAAAAAAATGATCTCTATGAAGAATTTCAGTCAGGTTTCAGGCCCCACCATAGTACAGAAACTGCACTTGTTAAAATTACAAATGACTTGCTTCTTGCGTCAGACCAAGGCTGCATCTCATTGCTAGTTTTACTTGATCTTAGTGCTGCGTTCGACACTATAGATCATGACATACTCATAGATCGATTACAAAATTATACGGGTATTCAAGGGCAGGCTTTAAGATGGTTTAGATCCTACCTGTCTGATCGCTTCCACTTTGTTTATTTAAACAGGGAGTCATCTCAATTATCACCAGTAAAATATGGAGTACCACAAGGATCTGTCCTAGGTCCTCTGCTATTTTCAATATATATGTTGCCCCTTGGTAATATTATTAGAAAATACGGGATTAGTTTCCATTGTTATGCTGATGATACTCAACTATATATCTCAACAAGACCAGATGAAACTTCTAAATTATCTAAGCTAACAGAGTGTGTTAAAAATGTAAAAGATTGGATGACCAGTAATTTTCTCCTATTAAATTCAGATAAGACAGAAATATTACTTATTGGACCAAAAAACAGTACACAGAATCTCTTGGATTATAATTTGCAACTAGACAGATGTACTGTTACTTCCTCTACAGTCAAAAATCTGGGTGTTATATTAGACAGCAACTTGTCTTTTGAAAATCATATTTCCCATGTTACAAAAACAGCATTCTTCCATCTTAGAAACATTGCCAAGCTACGAAACATGTTACCTGTTTCTGATGCAGAAAAGCTAGTTCATGCATTCATGACCTCTAGACTGGACTATTGTAATGCACTGCTAGCTGGTTGTCCTGCATCTTCAATAAACAAGCTACAGGTAGTCCAAAATGCAGCGGCTAGAGTCCTTACTAGGTCAAGAAAATATGATCATATTACCCCAATTTTACAGTCTCTGCACTGGCTACCTATTAAGTTCCGCATCAGTTACAAAATATTATTACTTACCTATAAGGCCCTTAATGATTTAGCTCCTGTGTACTTAACTAGTCTTCTACCACGCTACAATCCATCACGCTCCCTAAGGTCGCAAAACTCTGGACTTTTGGTAGTACCTAGGATAGCAAAGTCAACTAAAGGAGGTAGATCCTTTTCACATTTGGCTCCCAAACTCTGGAATAGCCTTCCTGATAATGTTCGGGGTTCAGACACACTCTCTCTGTTTAAATCTAGATTAAAGACACATCTCTTTAGCCAAGCATTCACATAATGCATCTCATGATCTTGTACTGCAGTTATATCTGATCAAACACGCATTATTGTTCTTTAGCTTGGATTGAACAAATAATTGTTGCTTGGTTGGAACAGCAGCTACGCTAATTATGTCTCTATTTGTTTCTCTGTTTCTGCCACGGGATTAACATCCCGTGGTAACTAGGATTTACACAAGCTTCAGTCTGGATCCAGAACACCTGAGAAGAGATGATGCCAACCCCTCAGAGGACCTCAGATGAAGCATACCCTCAGACAACATACAGAACTACCAAATTTCGCCATAAGTTAAATATATTAAGTTTCTACAATATATAAATATATTGTAGAAACTTAATTTCCTGTAAAGCTGCTTTGCAACGATTTGTATTGTGAAAAGCGCTATACAAATAAACTTGAATTGAATTGAATTGAATTGAACATTATTTTGTATTTTTATTAACTAATGTTAACAAATAATAATGAATATGTTAACAAATATAATGCTCATTGTTAGTTAATGCTTTAATGGTAACACTTTAGAATATGGAACACATATTCACTATACGACTTTTCCTCAATAAATTCCTAATTTTCTGCTTATTAATGTCACAATTCGCTGTAGGAAGGACGCTGGAGACGCGGAGAAACTTTTAACAGTCTTTAATACTGGAATCACAGGGGAAAATCCACAACAGGAACACAGGAAACATACGACATCCAACAAGTAGACCCAACAAACATGAACTGAACAGACTGGGGCTTATAAACTCAGGATAACGAGGAACTAAGGAGACACACCTGGAATCTTAATCAAATAAAACGAGGAAAAGAACATGACCAAATAAGGCAAAACAGGAACTACATGGGGACAAAACACGACACAGACAGGTACATAATCCTGACATTACGGCCCTCCTGGAAGGCGCGTACTCACGCCGTAGAAACTACATGGGGAGGGGCGGGTGGGAACTTGGTAGGCGGCTCAGGAGGAGGACGGACACCCGGGAGGGTGCCGGGTGACAGAGACCAGGGAGGTGACGAAGGAGGGAGGAGCCAGGAAGGAGACAGGAGGGAGCCGGAAGAGGAGGAGCCAGGCGGGACCCAGGCCGCAGCCATGATGACGGTCCACGGTGGAGCCGACGGAGGGAGGAGCCAAGGAGGAGGAATGGCCGCCGACTCCAGGGGGCCGACCATCAGCGATGGAGCAGGTGGCGGAGGAGCCCGAGGCAGAGACGGAGAGCCGATGAGCCAGGGCGACGGGGAGGATCCGGGGGACCAAGGTGGAGCAGATGGCGCCGGCGACCGAGGGGATCCAGATGGCCGTGGTGGAGCAGGAGCGACAGAGGACTGAGGAGGAGCCTGATTGAGCCGGAGGGACGGAGGGATGAGGCACAGCTGGAGGAGAGGAGTCCCGAGGCGCAGGATGGTCGACGACATACCAAGGCAGAGCCAGAGGGACGAGGGAGCCCGGCGGAGCCAGTGAACAGATGGGCCACGGCGGAGAGGAGGGAGCTAGGAGCCATGGTGGAGTCGACGGGTCAACGGGCCGAGGTGGAGTCCGGGCCTCAGAGGCTGGAGATGGAGGTGAGGGATACTCCGGCAACGGCGCCGCTGGAGGATGGCAGTCCCGTGGAGCTCACACCGCATAGATGGTGGGCTGAGGGCGAGCAGAGGGGCTGCCAGACAACAGCGGAGGAGGAGGAGGCAGGAGTGGGTGGGAGGGCGGGCATTTGCGAGCCTCCGGGCTTTCAGGGCTGAACTCAGGAACGGGAGCCCTCTCTATGCTTAACAGGGGGAATGGAGCCGACACTGGAGCGAGCTCTGGGGCTGGAACGGGCACTTGAGGGTGCTTTCAAGGAGCGGGCTCTGGAGGGCGCTTTTGAGGAGCGGGCACTGGAGTGCGTTCTGGACTGGATTCGGGAACTGGAGCCCTCTCTGGGTTTAACTCAGGAACGGGAGCCCCCTCTGGGCTTAACAGGGGTGCTGGAGCCGACACTGGAGCAAGCTCTGGGGCTGGAACGGGCATTTGAGGGTGCTTTCGAGAAGCGGGCTCTGGAGGGTGCTTTCGAGGAGCGGGCTCTGGAGTGCACTCTGGACTGGATTCAGGAACTGGAGCCCTCTCTGGGCTTAACTCAGGGACGGGAGCCCTCACTGGGCTTAACTCAGGAACAGGAGCTCTCTTTGGGCTTAAATCAGGAACAGGGGCCCTCTCTGGGCTTAACTCAGGAACGGGAGCCCTCTCTGGGCTTAACTCTGGAACGGGAGCCCTCTCTCGGCTTAACTCTGGAACGGGAGCCCTCTCTGGGCTTAACTCTGGAACAGGAGCCTTCTCTCCTTCAGTGTGGCACAAACCCCGCGCCATACTAAGCTCACCCTCAGCCGCGGTGCAGGGGGCGGAGCTCCTCTCCGCGGTCTCACTGTCCGCGGCATTCTCCCTAGTGGCAGGCTCTGTTGTCAGCTCTCACACCTGGTCTGACGTTCTGTGAGGCTCTGGCTCCGTGGCGATCCTCAGCTCTGTCGCACTCCTGGGCGATGGCTCGCCGATCTCGGCGGGCTCTGGCTCTCCGTCAGCTGTGGGCTCGGGCATGCACTCCGCGCAGCGGGGAGATGGTTGGCTGGGCACTGGGTCCGGGGTGGCACTGGCAAGATTCCCCTCAGGACAGACGGTGAAAGGGGATCCATGTCTCGCCAGTGTCCACTCCACAAAGGCGGCGAAATTCGCTCGAGGGCCTTCCTCGGACGACGGCGCTCTGTACGCGGAGTTTTAACTGGTGTCACAGAACACACAGAGTGCATCGTCCGGGTAGCTGGAGAGGTTGGCGAGCACCAGAAACAGTCTGGTGTGGCCCTTGAGCGATCTCTCCCCCTGCTTCAGCAGGAGGAGGAGGTATTCCGGATGAAGGAGGGGATCCATAGACACAACGGAAACCAAAAACACTGGGTGAAAAGAACGGAAAACAAATGGGAGAAACGTAATAAAACTGTTTTGGTCGGGTCTTCCGTCACGATTCGCTGTAGGAAGGACGCTGGAGACGCGGAGAAACGTTTAACAGTCTTTAATACTGGAATCACAGGGGAAAATCCACAACAGGAACACGGGAAACACACGACATCCAACAAGTAGACCCGACAAACATGAACTGAACAGACTGGGGCTTATAAACTCAGGATAATGAGGAACTAAGGAGACGCACCTGGAATCTTAATCAAACAAAACGAGGAAAGGAACATAACCAAATAAGGCAAAACAGGAACTACATGGGGACAAAACACGACACAGACAGGTCCGTTATCCTGACAATTAATAGTTAGTAAGGTAGTTGTGAAGTTTAGATATGGGGTAGGATTAAGGGATTTAAAATATTGTCATGCAGAATATGGCATTAATATGTGGTTTACAAAACAGTAATAAAACTGTTTTGGTCGGGTCTTCCATCACGATTCGCTGTAGGAAGGACGCTGGAGACGCGGAGAAACGTTTAACAGTCTTTAATACTGGAATCACAGGGGAAATCCACCACAGGAACACGGGAAACACACGACATCC
This sequence comes from Spinibarbus caldwelli, assembly GCA_039654775.1. Taxonomy (NCBI): domain Eukaryota; kingdom Metazoa; phylum Chordata; class Actinopteri; order Cypriniformes; family Cyprinidae; genus Spinibarbus; species Spinibarbus caldwelli. The sequence goes on along the minus strand of CM077243.1, from coordinate 15,640,692 downwards.
AACAAGTAGACCCGACAAACATGAACTGAACAGACTGGGGCTTATAAGCTCAGGATAACGAGGAACTAAAGAGACACACCTGGAATCTTAATCAAACAAAACAAGGAAAGGAACATGACCAAATAAGGCAAAATCAGAAGAACAAACACTAGACACAAAATTTGGTGAAAAACATGAATTTATATAATACTATTAATTAATATTGATATTATAAAATCTAAGAAACGTGTCACTGAGAATGACCATGACTGCTTTTAGATGATCTTTTTATATTTTGTGCATTTCTACATTTTGTGATAATCCTATTTTGGGATTCAGTTCTGTTTTTCAGCATAATTAAATTAAAAAAGCATTGTGTCTGCAGGAAATAAATTGCACCGTATTGAAGCTTTACTCCAGGTTCAGGCGAATGACACACTCTCTTAGTCATTTGCCAGGCAGTTAGCGGGCAGGGTGTGCCAGACGTGTCCCTGAGCAGTGGGACTTGGCTGGGCTGCCAGCTGCCCCCGCAGGCCCCGCGATGCAGCCCTGCCCAAGGTGAGATGAACTCATCTTGAGAGAGCTGACTGGCATGGGCATGCTCTGCTGGCCAGAGAACAGGCAGGTGTCCCTGTCCCATTCCCGTCTTCCTCACTTCTCATGCCCAACGAAGTGCAGCAAGCTCTGACGGATATCCTGTCTGCTTTCCCTTTGAGCCTAGTCTCTCTCTCTCTCTCTTTCTCTGGCTCCTGTGCGCTCGCTCGCTTTCTTTTTTCCCAGCCCCATCACTTATTCATGGAACAGGTTTAACTCCCAGCACTGATGTCTGGAAATGACGCGTGGACAGAAGTGACAGTGGGTGGTTTCGAGAGTGGCCAGCGTGGATAATAGCAGCCGGTCGATGGAGGTAAAAAGGCTCGATGCTATTAGAGATGCTGAGGTTAATTATTAGAGTTAAGAAATGTGCATTTCTATGTGCTTCAGAATGTATCTAATAAAATGTCAAAATGTGAGTCTGTTAAGAACTTCAAGCTTCTAAATAGAAATTACAGAAAATATGCTGACCTTTTATAGATGAGTGTAATGCAAATGATCAATTTTCAAATGATCAAATTATCGTATTTCTTCAAGGTTTATGACTAAAATTGGTTGTCCTCGCTCTCATGCTCACATCCTCGCTCTCACGCTCAGTGCTTTTTTTTTGTTCAGTATAAAATGTATTTATTTATTTAGTTATTAATTTTCTTTGAAGACGACAAAGAAAAAAAAAACATAATAATATCATTTGCTGGGTTTTGTTTGATCAGATAAAATGAACATATTCAGAGACCATGAAAGGAAAAAATGAGATTCATTTCAAAACTACAAATATTTTTTCTAACATGAGAATAAAATATGAGAATAAAATGTTTTTAATCCATATTTTAATGGACAATTCACCAATCCAGATTTTGGAAAATACTTCTGAAATTAACACAAAAATATTTTCCTTCAGTCTGTGGAATACTATCTCTTCATTTAGGTTTGTGGTTTCTCATTGGCCAAAAAAAAAAAATTCTGAATGAGGGTGTGTTTCTCTGCCTTCTTTATCAGTCTCTTTTCGCAATCAATATGTAGGACATCTCGATAGGACCGACGACCCACCCACTACTCACACTCAAGGACACTGAGGCACATCAGCTCAGATACAATTACATGAAATGTTATACAGATTTTAAAAATATGCATATTTGTTTATAATATTCTACAAATTTCATTAAACAGTTTAGCGTTATTTAAAGTTTATTTCAAACATATTTAAGGCACTTGAAGAATGCACTGGCAATGTATTTCATTTATCCATTTATTTTTTTTTAATGAGATGATGAATCTCTTTAAAATATAACTCTTGTCAAAACACATTTGGATAAGATGCTGTAAATCCTTAATGAAATACATACTGTATTAGTGTGCGTCTCAGAGGAATTTAACATGGTGCTAATTCACTCTATAAATAGATCACAAACCAATTAAGCCCGTGATGGCTAATCCATGATGGGCCTGTATATGCTTTTTTTTTTTTTTTTTTTTTTTAGTTTTCTGTAGTCTTAGAAAACCAGAGTGATGGCTTCCTCATAGTTCGCCTGTCCACATCCATTTCATACACTAGAGAGAGCACATCTGCGTTTCCCATTCTCCCTTGTTTTAAAGTCCCTCTAGGTGCATTTAAATTAAAAGCGGTTCAGGTTTATAAAATGTTAGATTCACCGATAATCTGAGGTCTGATGTGACCCCAAATCAAGCCAATTTAGAGGAGCTTGCTAGTGACATTATAGAGTTACCATGTGTTCTAGCCTCTGATTGGAACGTCTGGAGAAAGAAATTTGCATGCCTCCCTAGAATCATTAACACTTACATAACTCGGCTATCGTGATTGCTGTGGTGAGAGGTGTGTGTGTGTATCTTCGTTCTCCAGAGAGAATGAAGCGTTAGCTGCAAATCCTGCCTGCCGTCAGGGTTTTATCCTTTGCCTAAGATCTGCCTGATCAATGGCCCTGCTCTTTTGAACAGCAAAACCCCACTGAACTTTGAAAGCTTCTCACTCATCACACCGTCACAAGCGCAGGGAAATAGTATGAGCCAAAGCGCAGGGAAATAGTATGAGACCGGGAGAATAGAAAACACGAGAGCCTTCATGTTTTTTAAATAAAAGAATTTGACAAACTGACGAAACTCTTTGGAGAGAATTCATCATTTCGAGAAAATGACATGAGAATTATGTGGGGAGCCAGCCAAGCTTGGGATTTATAAAACACTCAACAAATACCCCTTTGACTGAATAAATGTAAAACTACTCCATTCAATTACGCTGGCAAGGTGCAGAATTGAACCCCTTGAGAATCTCCTGGAATCTGGAAACATCACTAATGTTGCCTGTACGTTGCCAAAACCCATCACTGCTAACACCCCAAAAACGTCTGGATCTACTTTAAGTTGTTGCTTATTTCTGTAGACAGATGTGATCGTTCTCGAGCACCCATATATTTTGTCGGTGACGTACCCTACATGCTAACCCTCATTATATATCATAAAACAGCTGAAAACTCATATGTGCATTGATTTTTGCCTGAGGCCTCTATGTGTGTGCTCAAAGCAACACTCTCAAAGAGCATCAGAGAGCATGACACAAGCAAGAGTATTTGGCACAAGTTATAACCTTTGATATTCGACAACCTTATGACAACCAAACCTACTGGAAGCTACTGGTTAAAGCTGCATTCAAGTAGCTCAAATGGTAGAGCAAGAGGCTGGTAACCAAAGCCATGGGTTTCCAGGGAACACTTGAACTCATGAAATATATACTTCTAGTCACTTTACGTAAAAGGGTCTGCCAAATGCATACATATATTGTAAATAAAATGAAATAACAAAAGGATGAACGAGAAAGAAAAAATATAAATGCATAAAGAACAAATCAGCTCATGAGTCAAAACTAACAAAGTATGCTAACAATGTGTCTACATTTACAACAAATCGCTAACTGCTATAAATAAATCAGCTCATTATGCAAACTGTTTGTGTCATTTAAAAAAAAAATTGTCAGAGTTTTTGTCTTGCTTTAGTGTCAAAAACTGTAGTCAGGTATGTGTGCATAGAATAAGCCAACAGAATGGTGCAATATCAAGGTGACAGGCAAAAAATCAACTACGTTTTGCCTAAACTCTAAGAACATCTCTGGCTTGATAAGCATAACTCTGTTAGATTATACTGTGTACATGTAATCATTACTTAGAAAATGTATCAAATTAGAAAATTACTTACAGCGAATAGATTTTCTATAATTGCACTTTTACATTATGAAATATGTTACAATTTAAAAAATACTATCATTGTAACACAGTCCAACAAACATTCGGTTATCAAATTAAATTGGTTATCGTTTTAAACTAAACTATGTTCTGATTTCCATAGAAAAAATTCAGATATCAGGTTCTTTTATCCAAAATGTAATTGTATAAAAGTTCAACTGTATCAACTAAATATAATTCACTGGTCATTATGATATCAACCTGAGGTCGTCGGCCTCGATTCAGTATATCATTACTGTCAAAACCATTTAGAATCCTGCCGAGTCCATTTTAAAGAGTGGAAAGATCTTTGTTTTGTGGTCAGGTTTAAGTTTCCCATTGCTGCACTTTTCACTGCAGGTTTGACCTCTTTAGCTGTTCTACATTTATACCCTTTTACAGCCGCACGACAAAAAGGAGAGCCAGAACAAAGGCTGACAATTACAGTCAGAAAGAACTCATCGCTGTGGGGCAAGGTGGACAGCACAGAGCCACGCTCATCTTACACGGCTCTCACACAGACACGCAGGCTGGCAAAAGGCATCCAGCCCATCAAGAGCCTCTGAGAGGAAACAGGATGGGGAATTCCAAACAAAGAGACAGGCAAGTTGATTCTTGCAGAAGCGAGCATTTTCTTCAAAAAATTGTGGTCACTGCTTTGGCACACAGCTTGATGTTGTTCAAAAGCATTCAGAAGCACGAGCCAAGGGCCCGATAAACCACCAAGACCGCCTTTGCCGCTTTCTAAAGAGGCGATAGTGGGAAAATAAGGATAAGGTCTGACTAATTTTCATTACCTTATCTGAGCGTTTACTACAGAGTACATTATGAATTTATCAGCAGGTAGATGGGCACTGTACACACAGGGAGAAGCCAAAGTCGTCTCTCAGTGACTCTGTAGCTCTCCATGGTGTCACACTCCACAATAACACTGTAATGTCATTCTGAAATAAAGAAGTTTTGCACATGAGTGGCTCTGCTTTTGTCCTCAGGGTTACTTTATGAAATTAAAATAGAGTGAATGAGACTCCCTTTGAAGGCCAGACAGATAGAGCGAGGGAATGAGAGAAAGAGAGAGAGAGTGGGAGAAAGAAGGGGGCTGGGGGCAAGCAATAGGAGCGCAATTAAAATTGCACACACTGGCGAAATCTTTTTCTTTTAAAGCACAAGTCCTAGCCCTCTTTAGGGAGCTCATCAACCCCTTCTCCTTTTGAAGATTTCACAGCGATTTTTTTCTCTCTGGTTTTAGGCAGACAACGAGGTGCTGGCCGCTCCATTATGGCCTTGTTTGCTCCTTGTATGCAGGATCATCCATACAATAAAGGGGAAATTAAAAGTTCTCAGATGTGCGGCACTGTTGGCACATGCTGCTAGCGTACGCATATTCTCTCCGCCCCCGGATGGATTGAAGATACTACGTTCACATGGGAGTGAAGGCCAGAGAGGAGAAAACATGAGGGGCTGCCTTCTGCCTATTGGTGAGGTGCAGTTGTTTTCAATAGTATTTGCTGCTGTTGTACAATACATTTTAAATGCTTAAGCTGCTATATATGAGTCACAAAATGGGGTAAACACTTGAATATCATTTATTCAGCATCCTGTTGTTCCAAACCCATATGATGTTCTTTCTTCTGTGAAGAAAATTTAAATATAATATACTGGAAACTCTTTTCCATGCAATTGCTTTTAAGCTTCAAAAATATGTAAATTCATAATCAAGAATCATAAATTGTGTTATGTTTCATGCTCTATATTCAAAGTCTTCTAAAGCCATACACTAACGTTGTGTGAGGAACAGAATAAAACAGAAGTCATTATTATTCACTTACAATCTCAATATCTTCCTTTGAATTTCTTAGATTGTTAAAGAGAATAAGCAGCAAACACCAAGCTAGCAGGCTAATTAGGTAAGATTTTAAGACTAAGTAAATTTATTAAGAAAGTAAACATTTTTAATTTGACCATCTGCACGTACAGTGTAGCATTTGGACCAATCAGACACACCATTTTTCATTAGATTTAAGAAATCAGTTATTCATTAGATTAACAAATAGTCACAGACCCCTCACCCAATAAACATACTGGGTGCCAGGATGTCTGTGAACGACCCCAAACCCCTGGTTACCATGGCAACCAGGACCTCAGCCAGACCAGATAAACTTTACGACCTAATGGCATGTCGAGAGTTCTCCCTCTCACTATCTTTCAACCATAGGAAAAACATAATGCTCATAAAAATGGACTCTTCTTTAATTAATTCATAGAAAAACCTTTCTTTGAATGAACACACATATCCTTCAGGTCATTGTGTATGTTATTACTGTTGTTGTATATTGTCTTTTGTATTGTCTACTGTTTTATGCATGCTTATAATAGAACCACTCGTTCATGTAATCTTACCTATGCCATGTTTAGTATCTATGAATTCACCTTCGGATGATCTAATTGAGAGTGTACAGTGGGTACGGAAAGTATTCAGACCCCCTTAAATTTTTCACTCTTTGTTATATTGCAGCCATTTGCTAAAATCATTTAAGTTCATTTTTTTTCCTCATTAATGTACACACAGCACCCCATATTGACAGAAAAACAGAATTGTTGACATTTTTGCAGATTTATTAAAAAAGAAAAACTGAAATATCACATGGTCCTAAGTATTCAGACCCTTTGCTGTGACACTCATATATTTAACTCAGGTGCTGTCCATTTCTTCTGATCATCCTTGAGATGGTTCTACACCTTCATTTGAGTCCAGCTGTGTTTGATTATACTGATTGGACTTGATTAGGAAAGCCACACACCTGTCTATATAAGACCTTACAGCTCACAGTGCATGTCAGAGCAAATGAGAATCACGAGGTCAAAGGAACTGCCTGAAGAGCTCAGAGACAGAATTGTGGCAAGGCACAAATCTGGCCAAGGTTACAAAAAAATTTTTGCTGCACTTAAGGTTCCTAAGAGCACAGTGGCCTCCATAATCCTTAAATGGAAGACGTTTGGGACGACCAGAACCCTTCCTAGAGCTGGCCGTCCGGCCAAACTGAGCTATCGGGGGAGAAGAGCCTTGGTGAGAGAGGTAAAGAAGAACCCAAAGATCACTGTGGCTGAGCTCCAGAGATGCAGTCGGGAGATGGGAGAAAGTTGTAGAAAGTCAACCATCACTGCAGCCCTCCACCAGTCGGGGGTTTATGGCAGAGTGGCCCGACGGAAGCCTCTCCTCAGTGCAAGACACATGAAAGCCCGCATGAAGGACTCCAAGATGGTGAGAAATAAGATTCTCTGGTCTGATGAGACCAAGATAGAACTTTTTGGCCTTAATTCTAAGCGGTATGTGTGGAGAAAACCAAGCACTGCTCATCACCTGTCCAATACAGTCCCAACAGTGAAGCATGGTGGTGGCAGCATCATGCTGTGGGGGTGTTTTTCAGCTGCAGGGACAGGACGACTGGTTGCAATCGAGGGAAAGATGAATGAACGAAAACCTTCTCCAGAGTGCTCAGGACCTCAGACTGGGCCGAAGGTTTACCTTCCAACAAGACAATGACCCTAAGCACATAGCTAAAATAACGAAGGAGTGGCTTCATAACAACTCCGTGACTGTTCTTGAATGGCCCAGTCAGAGCCCTGACTTAAACCCAATTGAGCATCTCTGGAGAGACCTAAAAATGGCTGTCCACCAACGTTTACCATCCAACCTGACAGAACTGGAGAGGATCTGCAAGGAGGAATGGCAGAGGATCCCCAAATCCAGGTGTGAAAAACTTGTTGCATCTTTCCCAAAAAGACTCATGGCTGTATTAGATCAAAAGGGTACTTCTACTAAATACTGAGGAAAGGGTCTGAATACTTAGGACCATGTGATATTTCAGTTTTTCTTTTTTAATAAATCTGCAAAAATGTCAACAATTCTGTGTTTTTCTGTCAATATGGGGTGCTGTGTGTACATTAATGAGGGAAAAAAAAAAAGAACTTAAATGATTTTAGCAAATGGCTGCAATATAACAAAGAGTGAAAAATTTAAGGGGGTCTGAATACTTTCCGTACCCACTGTATATTACATGTTGATACTTATGCAACATATTAGTGTTCTAAGAATCTTTAGTAGTTTTTGCATCAACACCCAATTGAATCACATATGCAAAATACCATGCTCTAAGACAAAGAGTCGTAAACTTTCCCTCCAAAAGTGAAAGTCACCACTAGCTCTGTGACCTCCCGGAGGTGTGACCTCTATAGCAGATAAAGCTCTCACATCAGTGACCGGCCTGCCCAGTCTGTGGTCCTTTTAGATCCTAAGAGGATGAGGAGGATGAGCTTGAACTCTTCTGGACCCCTAAGTTGGTGCCAGGCCTTGTGGCCTTCACTTTCCATTCATCAAAGATCCTAGGATCTCCACTGATGTCTCTCTTAGCTCTTTTTCACTTTCCACCTGGGAAGAAACTCCCAATCACCATCGAGTCAGAACATCTTTGGAATTCATCACTCTTCAAACCCGGAAGAACGTGATCGCAAGTCCAAAACCTTGAAACCATCAAGACTTTCATCCGAGACAGCATCCGGACACTCGTCAACGACCAAGGCAATGCAAGTATCATACATTTAACTAAACGAAACAGAGGTTTAGGATAAGCTATAGACCCTGTTATGAACGGCGCTGATGGTTTTACTCAGGTGGTTAACTGACTCTTTTCATAGCTTCATTCTCTGGTTTTCCTGATGGTTTCATCCATCAAGTCTCATTTTCCATTTCCCATGCATGTTTGTTTGTTTGTTTGTTTGTTAGACTAGTTTGTGTTAGTGTTTAGTTAATAAAACTCTTGTGCACAAATTACATGAGTTTCTGATTCTGCCTTGCAAATTAATGTCCCTCTACGATTTTGACCCTTGCTACATGCTCTAATGCATTAATACTGTAGGAAAGTATTTTCAGTGGCCACGGAAATATTCTTTCTTAGAGTTGATATGAAATTACACTGAATGTTCGCTGGACGAACAGATTAGTTGATGGTAATTTAATTCTGCTACAGTTACTACTGGCAGCTGATATAAATAATTGTAATTAATCATAATTAATTGTAATTATTTATATACATTTCCCTTTTGAGCTAATTTGCTACAACAGTTAGCCTTAAAGTTATTAACATATCAAGACACTAATATCTCATACTAATCAAGTTTTTATTGATGTCACTATTATTAGCAACAAGTAAGCAACAATATGAAACAAGGCTCACAAGCCGACAATATTCAAGTCAAGAAGAAAGTTTACACTTATGTGACTAAACAACAAGCAACATGCACTATTACAACCAATACTGAACTTTTCACTATCAAAGAACACAATTGCAAACTTGTTTCACACGACTTTACAGTTTCTTTAAGTAATTTGACTCAAACTTGCAGTCACCCGGCCTCAAAGCATGCTCAGTAACCAGCAGCACTCCAATATTTTCATGATTAAGAATACATACATTATGAAACTATAATTTTGATCTATATTTTCTATCATTAGTTTAACTGTTTAACTGTGTTGTGGGTGTCAGGTGTGTTCCAGTGTAGTGGGTCGAGCATGCAGATGGGGTGGGCAGCATGTAGCCGTGTCTCCGTGCACTGAGGAACACGGTAATGGACGGGGATGAATCATTGATCTGACACTTCTAACCGCATTCCTGTTTTTACATTTCTCTAATGACAGCTGCTCCAAAGACAATCTGGAATGTTTCCAGTATCAAATCAGCCATATCCAGAGCATGTTTCACCTCATGACGCGTGCATACTCTGCTCTTTCTCTGTGTGTGTGAGTTTGCTGTGAGGTCATGTGTAAGAATGTCTCTGGTGATGCATCAAGATTAACCTGTTTCATGAAAAAAGGTATGCATACAGGATGCTGCCTGCTTAATCTACAGATGTGCAGCAACACTGCACACACCCCATCCATTATACGGCCGTGTCTTCTGATGGGTTCAGGACACTGAAACAGGGCATTATGGTTTCATAAATGATAATTTATGCAGCCATGTTAAAATCTGGCCACAAAGCTTCATCACTGAGCTCTTCCTTGCGTCTTCCCAAGTTAATTACTAGGTCAAAAAAGCAATTTGTACCATCCAAGAACAAACCCCTTTCCAAACACCTTGCGCATTATGCAAAAATGGCAGATGCTGGCAACACCTCCTGAACAAGCTGGTGCAAGGGTGAGAAAGACGGATGAATGCGGAGAGGCGTTTAACGCATTCATTTTGTTTATTTGTTTATTTTTGAAACACCCAGAGAAGACAAACTCATAGATCTAACCAACAAAATCTCTTGAAATAATAATGCTTATTAACATAAACAGTTGAATGTTTTTTTAAGTAACTTAAAATGGCAAGCTGCCACGACATAAAATCTGTCATTAATTAATAAGGAAGTAACTTTAATAAAATGTTTGTAAAAAGAGCTTATAACTGTTTAGCACATTATAAAAATAAATAAATACTCATATACAAACAATCATACATAGACGCCATCACTTCGTACACAAAACATGTCAAGGATAACAAAAAACTAACGAATCATTATGAGGAACAAACTCATCCTGACATCACATGACAAGAATTTAGTGAATATGACAACCAAATCAACAACAACAGTGTAAATAAAACAGGCAAATGCTCAAACAATGCAACCATATTAATTATTCATGCCCCAGTGCATGCTGGGAAAAGGGTGAATAGGACTGAACAACAAAACGTTTTTTAACCCTCACCTGCTATGATTGTTGATTTAATACAAATTTTAAAATGTAATGGAACATTACATTAAGATTATTAGAATAGCAAGTAATGGAAAAACTGCAATAATACAGTAAATATTTGGCTATTTTTCAGAAGCAAGATTCTAACCCCACTTTTGAGAAGACCTACCATATTACAGAGAGAAAAAGAGAGAGAGAGTGTGAGAGAGTGAGTGAGTGATAAAACGAGTATGGGAAAAATGGTGAAACAACAGCTAGCGGCATCAGACCCAAACACAGTCAAAGGAAAGAGAACAAGAGAAAAGAGAAACACTTTAATGCTGCAAAAGCTGAGTAAGTTATTCTCTTTCAGTTAAAACAGGGGCGTTGACATAACAAACAACAGATTTGATCCACTGGATGTATGATACACATAGAGGGTACCTGCTTTTAGCTCTGTTGCATGTGATGCTTTTCACAGACATATTCCAGCTTTAAGGCAGAAGATAATCTAAGGTCTGTATATCTGTGTGTGTTTACTTTTATGTGCGCTGTGCCGCCCAGGGCACAAGAGTGTTTGCGTGTTGACTTCAGAGCCAAATCGGGAGGCAACGAAGGGGACAGGCCACAGCTTTCAGCAACATGTCAACTGGACACATTAACTCATAAAATATCCTCTATGCGCATGAAAAATGCAGGCTGACTCCAGGAGAAGGGTATGTATAATTGATTCAAATGAGGAGCTCTTCCCTGCCAGGGACCGTGTGCTCGGTTTGCCAGCTGCTGTGCTGGGAGAACAGAATGTAGGCCAGAGGAAGAAGAAAGGTGCTCCGGACACAGCCTGACCCGGTGGGAGAGAAGAAAAGATAGAGGACGTACCACATCAAGCCCCAGGCCATGACGTGTATGATGTTAGTAAGAGTTCATCCAAATGCCGAGTATCACTAGCATCATTTGCATCAGCTGATGCAGGACAATCACATAACCCTCTTGTTAAATAAACAAAAGACAACCAAAGATATGAAAAAAGGTTTGAATTCAGTCTTGCGTTATATGTTAAAGGGACAGTTCACCCAAAAATTAAAACTCTTGTCTTCATTTAGTCACCCTTATGTTGTTCCAAATGTGACCGAGATAATGTTTTTTTTTTTGTCCATATAATGACAGTCTGAAACTATACAGAAAAATGAACTATTTTTGTATTTTAATTCTGTAAAGAACAGAAGGGAAATTTATGGCTTCGATACATCTGGGCTCACTATAAGGGTCATTCCTGGGATTCAGTAACATTTCAACTTGGAATATATATATTTTTTCAACTACATATGATTCATTTTCTAAATAGCCCATATCATTAGACACATATCAAACCTCCAAAAAATAATATTTTCCCATCTCAGGCGTTAAAAACCTTTCAATATTTTCAGTTTTTTTTTTTTTTTTTTTTCAGATTTAGACATCTTTTTTTCTCAACCCTGTAACGGACAAAATGGATTTGGGTTAAAAAGGATTTTACACAGAACTTTTAATGAAACATACATCTACCTAATACTCATGTGTCCCTCTTAACAATTTAATGATAACAAATGTAACATTTATCGTAATTTTCACATTTTTTATGGGACTGAAATAAAAAATAGACAAATTGTTTGTCTATAGTCTCTTTATTTTTATAAGACTGCAACACTTTTTAAGGGATACATTGCCTTCAGTTTTAATTTTCAATTTTGTTTCTCTCTCATATTGTCCCCTTCTTTCTGGGTCAACATATCTGCATGGCCAACATTGTCTTTCTGCTGCAAATGTGGGTGCAATTTCTGATGTATGATGCTTGTCAAAGTTTAAGTGGACATATTACATCAAAAATTCTATTTATAACAAATATTTGAGTTGTCATGATTTTGGTAAGTATATATTTACTGAAACCATGACTATTGTATATATATTGTATATATATTTATTTATTTACTTAATTTATTAATAATTTTAATTAGAAAAAAAAAAAAAAAAAAAAAAAAAAATATATATATATATATATATATATATATATATATATATTTTTTTTTTTTTTTTTTTTTTTTTCTAATTAAAATTATTAATAAATTAAGTAAATAAATCAACCCTGTCACAAGTTTACAACCCTGAAACAATGATATATATATATATATATATATATATATATATATATATAATAGTCATGGTTTCAGTAGATACATACTTACCAAAATCATGACAACTCAAATGTTTGTTATAAATAGAATTTTTGATGTAATATGTCGGGTTGTGGTTTTTCACTCAAAATGGCCACTGCTCCTCATGTAGTGTAGGAGAGTAGACCATATATGGCAGCAATAAAATATACTTACGGATTAAAATAAAAAATTGAAAAGTAATAATTTTCCATCTTAATTTTATGTGACGGGGTTGAGTTCAAAAATATGAATGAAAGGTATGATACTACTAACCATTTTCTGCACCACTATTAAAGAGACCTGAATGATGTAATTTCTAGTAAATGATGCCACATATGAGTGGAGTCTAAATTATTATGGGCGTAGAAGGTATGGTTAGTGTGACGGGGTTAAGTTCAGACTGAGGGACATAACTTTAAAATCTGTTTTTTTTTTATAAAATATCTGGCATTTTTTAAGAAAAATTTTTTTCACAAGAAAGGAACACAAATAAATGCTTATGTTATTGGCCAAAATGATTTTGGGCAATAACGTAAGCATTTATTTAGTATAAACTCAGTGAAGTGCCTCAGGGAAATGTCAAAATGCATTGGCTTAAGATAGATACTGTATACTATATACTTATTTTATGCTAAAAATATATATATTAAAATGCAATAATTATTTTTATTCATTATAATGGGCATACCAAAGTATTGTGAAAAGCTTCTAACAATTAATTTTGGTGAACCACCACTTTAAAAACTCTGGAGGACTGAAATATTACTGCATCCCAGGAATGACCCACAAATATTTGGTTCTCGACCCTGTAAATTCAAACTATTGTGAAGTGAAATATTCTGCTTTTGCCAGTTACAGATTCAGTCATCTTCAGCTTTGCCAAACTAAGAACAAAATATTCCTTATTGACCTGTATAAATTCATAAGGTGCTCAGGATTAAAAATTTACGAAATCCCTTCTTTTGAAATATCTGACATGTTGCTGTTTAAGTTGGAACTGAATGAATATCACAGCATAACCAGAGCTTTCCTCAAGCACCATCATCTCAACATGCAAATGAGGGTGGACGACACCAGCCCTGTACCTGAAGTAAAGGAAGACGCACTTAAATCTTCTTGCTCCTCTTGAGCCATATGGCTTTTATTACATAACATAAGTGTGTTTAAATATGCATTAAAAGCTACATTTCAGTCAGACTAAAGCAATAATTTTTCATATAAAGAAATGTGAAATCTTATCAGTCTGGTTTTTGCAATGTTAGACTAACAGATCTGGATAATGCCATTTACTCTCACAAATATTGAAGTATTACAGAACTGAGCATATAAATATACTTATGGAGTCCTTTCTCGGTAATGCCATGGAAAGAAAAATAGGCTTGCATATATTCTTTCTGAAGAGGTGAAAGCTGGTTTATTAAGCCTTTTAGCACTCCTCCCAACAAGTGTCTCCACCCCCAGGACAAAGGTCCTGCTAGTTGCGTCTACGCACAGCAATTACCCTGGCCAAATCAATGGCCATTGTTTCAGCTGGTAACCTTGCGAATAAATCAGGCTTTAGCTTGAAAGTAGTTAACGCTACCGTTCCTGCCGCCCAGTCTTCAAGGTCATTATCTGATTTAGTCAAAGAAAAACACTGTGCCTTTCCTCCTCTTGTTTTCCTTTTCATTTCCTTTTTTGTTTTTTCTCTCTACTTGCAGTTGAATGGCAACCCCTAATCAAGTCTTGACTGAACACCGATTTTAATCACCCATCACACAGAGCTGCCAAATTCCTACAGGCAAATAGCCATGAAAAATTTACCAGCAATTCCTCACCTTGCACCACACAGCTATTTGTTGTTCTGCTTAAATGTATAAAATAATATATTATTGAGTGGCCAGTCTGCAGAAAGGCATAGAGGAAGAAGGCATGGAGTGATTCCAAGGTCAGCACTCTATGCCCGGGGACTAGACAATCGATATCATTTAGTCAATAACTTCTTTATTACTCCACTATCACTCCCAGCAAAATGATTTTGGAGTTAAAACACATTTTTGTATAAGCAGTTCATAGAATATTGAGCAACCGTATTAAAGAATAAAAGCACTACTCAGATTTTTTGGTTGGCCTGCTTTAGTGAGGTCAGCGCCAGTGCCCATCAGTGCTACTGTAACCTTCTTTCCTCTCTTATTAAAGCGGGGTCTCTCACAGGGGGCCAATTATATGATGCGGTAAGCACACAAACCTGTGTAGCAGCGTGTGCGGTGACAGTCGACGTCCCCCAGTCCCAACAGTGTGCCTGCGTTAGGTTTTTACAATGCAATCCCTGCACGCAATAACTGCAGCGCCTTGGGTGAAGGACACTGAGACGCAATAAATATGGATGCAAAATCAAAAATAATATTATAATAGTACATAAAAGACGCCACCATCTTCCCCTATCCGGTAGCATACAAGTGGCGCTTTACTGCAGCTTGTAAAAGTGCTTTATCACCTGCCACCGCATGCACAGAGGAGAGAGGAATGACACATTGCCGTACCAGGTTGCATTAGGTGCACTTTGCATCTTTCTTTTTGAAGACTGCACCGCTTTCTTGTCCTATTTCACTTGTTTTGTAACACATTTAGTCACATTTAGAAAAAAAAAAATCTATTATTGCACTTTTCTTGACCTTTCGTTTATATATTGTTTGCTTGAACGCACTTAAACTGCTGTAATTTCTGTAATGAAATTCTTTCTTACTGCTAAACCTGTGACTGAAGAGAACAAAAACAAAGCGTAAGCACTGTTCTTGAAATAAATCTGCAAATACTACAGAAGTCAGGCGTGTGCCATGACAGACAGCCCCTCAGCGGGAGCTTCAGGTGATCTCCCTGCCCATTAAAGCAGACCCAGGTGAGGACTTTACTCAGTGGAGTAATCCATGAGGGAGGTGAACAAACAAAGGCTCTCATTGACGAATGGCTCTGCGGTCAGTAACACTTTGGACCTGACCCAAATAAAGAGAGAGAAAATCAACCACAATATCAATGATGCTTGCCATGGAAAATTCTTCTCTCAAAGAATGACTTAGGAAAATAACTATATATTTTATTCTTTGCAGAGGAATGCTTTTCTTTGTAAATGTTTCTTCTTAAATCGTCTTTGGTCAGTTTGGTAATTTTTCCTTTTCTCTTAAATCAATTGCCATGGTAGAAGACAGTTTATTCACATCACTTTTTTTTTTCAGTGGAATTTCTTCAGGGATTTCTGATGCTCATTTAATTAAAGTGGACTCAAAAAGAAACAAGAAATTATTCAAATTAATTGTTTGTTATTGTTTTATATTACCAATTTCATTCATTTTAATAGTTTAGCACTACTTGCTGTAGCTTTATTGTGGTCAAGCTTCAAAGTCACATTGGAAATGTAGACAGTATCAAACAACTTAATACAACCCAATATTTCAGCAAAATCTGCAACTACAATCAACTATCACACTTTAATTGTGTTAGCAAGTAATCATATCCCATTTGCTCTTATTTGACCTCAAACACAAAGAATGCTGAGCATACTGTGCTACTGTACAGAATATTACTGTTACCAGTTGACCTTTGACTCAAAGACGTGAAATTGTGTGTTACTCTAAAAACAAACAAAAGATAAAAGTGCAAGAATTTCAAATGAAGAATATACAGTTATTTTTCTGTTTCCTTTGTACACTTTTTTTCTTTTTCTTTCTTTGCAGGGAGACCTGGTTTCAGACTGAATGGAGCGCTTTGCTGTGCTGGCAGGTTATGTGGGTAGTCTGTGTGCAAAAAAACTATGGTAAGGTCTGCAAGATCACAGAGAGGGTCAGACAATGTGAGTGTTGTTTTACTGAGAGCAGACCCTTGCAGACTCTTTAATAGCAGCCATTTCCTCTCTGTCTCTCTCTCCAGATGGAGAGCTTTAAGGACTCGGTGGCTCTGATCCTTCAGCCCTGCACCCCAACACACTCAACACAAACATACAACACTCATTTTTGTCTCAGAAACAAGTACACGCAAGGAAAAAAAGTTCAAAATTAGAAAAAATTGTTGAGAAGTTCACAATTATTCTAATTCATGTATGGCTAAACCTCTATGATTAAGTTAAGAAGTAGAGAGGATTTATTTTTTCTCAATTGACGACATATTTCACATACTCCTAAGATAAAATATTTGATTTTATGCAAGTCATGTTACTTAAGCAACAAGCCATTCTTAGAAATGGTAGTACTTAAAACATACAAACGCAAAAGTTATGATTATTATTGTTATTTGATTGAACCTAACAATAATCATTCTAATAAAATAAAGTATTATATAATGTGTTTATTATTAGCATTATAATTATATTATGTAACTGAAAATGACAGACACTGTAAAATACAGTGCTACTGAGAAGTATTGTGTGAGGCTGGCCACTCCACACACACGTTTTAATGGAAATCTTAATAGCATACCAAGCATTTCATATTTTAAAAGCCTGCAGTCAGCATGACTCGCTGAATTAACATATAGCGTTGCAGGCCGAGCGATTATATGGCATCGATTTACAAGCCCCCCGCACAGAGGAGACACATTTTCTACAGCACGTGTTGGTCGTGGCTCATCCGGTCTTAGCGCCATGGCTACAGTGATACACGACAGAGACCTTTAATGAACGATGGCACTCCAAATGTATAAAAGAGAGAAAAAAGAACCATTTTTTTTTCAGTCGTATGAGAGATTAGCCTTTAAAAATGAGACACGTTGATGACACGTACAAGCCTGGTGCTTGTGGAAATATTTCTCTCGCTCTCTCTTCACCCTATACTTCTATACTACCCCCCACCCCCCACCCCCTCCCCCCGTAAAGAGCGGCAGAAAACATCAGCACATCAACACATCGCTCCTCCAGCTTAACATTTCTGAGCAGCGATGAATCATTCAAGGCTTAATGTATTCAGGACAGGCCAGGACCAACTGCTGCTATCAAAGGACTTGGTTGAATAACTGTAATAACTGGAAAATTATTTTGATAGCCTGAAACAATCTCATATATCACAGAACTTTATTAAAATAATATCAAATCAAATTAGCCTGTATCCCCATAATGAATTAAGTAACAGGTTACGCTGATATTAATCTCGGCTAGCTCGCAGGCATTGCGGCAGGAGCATTTAATAAGCTGGTCCCTGTTGCTCTGAAGGGCTAGAAATCCTCGAGTACCCGTGCTTATTCAGGGAAAAATACATCAAAAGACTCTCTCCCTCTCTAAATAATGTGCCCGTTTTCTCTGCCTTTGGTGAAATTATTCATAAGGAGAAAATCTTGGTGAAATCTCGTGAGGGTTCTGATTAGCAGCTGACCCGTGGGGATGGTGCGTATCCTAATCCCCTAAATGCCTCGCCGTTCAACCCCCCTCCCCTTCGCCTCCGTCCGTGCGCCGAGGAGCAGGCCCTGAAATAATAATATAATCATGTTTTCTTATGGCGGCGCGGAGCAGACGGGCTGAGCGGGAGCCGCGCCGGGCCTTCCCCCGGTCTGGGTGCAGCTGTCTGGGCTCACGCTTGCTCAGGACCCAGCCTGACTCTCGAGCCCCCCGGCTCAGCTCCCTCTTGCGCTCTTCCTTGGATACTGTCCATTTTCAGGGATAAGAACCTGCTGGAGGCTCTTTAAATTTTTTAATAGAGCCCAGATGAAGCAGTGCTGGGGAGAGGAGAAGACAGCTCGTGTCAGTTTTTTCCCCGAGCTCCCAGAGGCCTAGTAGCCCTGTAATGATCTGGTAAGGCTACAGATTAAAGTCGAGCTGGAGTCCAAGAAAAGGGGGGAAAGAGAGCTGCCATCTCACACACGCTCTCGCACACACACTATCGCCCTCTCTATCTGGCACTTACAGACTCACACAGAGGCAAACTCTGTTATCTCTCTGTCTCTATTCCTCCCTTTTTCTTCTCCTTATCTCTCTCTTCCACTCTCACACTATCTCTATTCTGCTGTACCTCTAGTCTATCGTTGGTCTAGTGGACCCGGCTTCTCTCTCTCCTGGTGGTGGTTGGACAGATGAGGGTAAAGAGGAGGGTGGGGGGTTGTTGGGAGTACGTACTGTATGCCGCCACCGTTTTTCCTCTCATCCTGCCTCCCTGTTTCCTCCAGCAGCCCTTTTTGTGCACTATCTCCAGGTTATCTTTCCTCTTCAACCCACCCTCTTTTTCTACTCCTCCTTCCCCGCTCTCCCCCAGGTCTGGCCGACTTGTTGTGTTGCCCTGCAAACTGTGCTACATAACCATCCTCCAGGGTGGACACTAAATCTTTTGATGCAGGCGTAATGGTGATAACATCTGAACTGGGGGAGGCTTCTCAGGGCGTGCTTGACAGATGTAGTGGGGCCTTTTAGGATTTAGAGCCGAAGCGTATCTATTACGGGTGCTGCCGCGGTGCTTGGCAGGCCAGTCTGGTAATCTCCCATGAATTTCTGTCCAACTTATCACAGGCCCAGGACAGGTTTCTGCAGGAAAGAGGAAATCATCGAATCTGCACCCTTGAAGATGCAGGGTCGTTAAACCAGGGGCGTCTGCGCTGATGAGTCACAAACAAAATCGACTTGATTCATATTCATAGATGTTATTCTTATGCGCAGCCAAGTTCAGGGGCAGGGGCGTCAGTCAGACCAGGTCTCTGTGGGAATGACCAATCCCGCCAGCTGAACTTTGAATATGCAAATGAGCGAAACGGAGTAATACTTTCGACTGCGAAAGTGACTCATATGGCCTTGAGAGGTGAACTGTATAGGAAATAAGGTAACCGTAACTCATTTTATATGTTTGAGACTTATTTTTAAGGGGTGGCTCAGCGGTCAGTAACACTTTGGACCTGACCCAAATAAAGTGAGAGAAAATCAACCGCAAAAAAACCCGGCTGTGGGCTACAATGGAGGACTGAAGATACTGTGGTAGATAGATAGACAGTTTTGTTATGAGACACGAGAGAAATGTGGCTTTTGTCTGTGCCTGCGCACACGTGTGTGTTTTTGTATGCTCGTCTGCATGCGTGTGTGTTTCAGAGCAGCATGCGAACAAATATTTGTGTTTGTTACTCCCCTCTGGAGGTTTTGATCCTGTGCCATCTGGCAGCTCGTCATCTTCCTCATCTGATGACTGCTCTTCCCCCGTGCCCTCCCCTCTATGCCCCTCCACACCTCCACTCACCCCACTTCCTCCTCGCTCTGTTTCTCTTCTCCAACTCTTCTGATCTCCATTTAAGAGCTTTCCTATCAGTCTACGCTCTTTGTGCCTCACAATATACACACAGGGTTCAAAATTCACTTTTAGCCACACTTGCCAATGGAAGTGGATTGAAAAAAAATATATATAGGCCATAAATATTTTTAATACACATAAAACTACAAAAATAAGATATTTTGCATGAAACTTTTATTAAAAATAAATTGTAGTAATTAGTTTTTTTTTTTTTTTTTTATTAAATATTCATGGCAACTTTCGCAAAATTTAAAAAAAAATTTAATAAATTTTTGAGTGTCACCACTTGGAGTACTAGACAAAAAAACAAACAAAAAACAAACAAAAATTATGCTAATTTGTCTTCTAGAATAGTTAAAAAATGCAAAAGTCTTTTGATTTGAAACTTGATTCGAAACTTGCATAAGTTCCATCAACAACGTTCAGACTATCATTGTCACAGTTCAATTTAAACCATGTAATGTTGTAGTTCCTATGTTTATTTACTCACCCAAACCAATTTCCTAGCATTCGGAGCTAGTGATAGTTCATTTTGGCTCTTGCATACACAGAAATCCAGCATCAAAAAAAAAAAAAAAAAGAAAAAAAAAAGACATTGGAAAAATATAAATATACAGTGGCAGCTTTAGAACAGCAGAAAGGCTGGTAGAGGTTAACAGGAGTACGTTTACAATTTTGTCTGTGATACCATCTGTTAATTGTTTGTGTATGTGTGTGTATAAATCTGATTATGAATGAGAGCGAGGGAGATTGAGGGAAGCAGTTCAAAAATTCTGTAATTAAATCATTTTCCTGTCAAACTTCATTATGCAAATTAATCTTTAAGCTTTTTGTCAGGTACTCAGCTCTTAAAGAGAAAGATCTATATCTACAGGAAGTTACACTGAATCAAATCACAATTATTTAGTCTAGCCTAGCAACAGGACTCTTGAGATCTCGTATTATTGACGATTACAGAAAATTACACTATGAGAATTCAGGTAATTATTTCTCTGACTGCTCATTTGAACTCATTCAGCATTTTCTCCATGATCAGTCATCTTACGAGGTGTACAAAATAATAATCAGCACACTTCACTTCGCAGAGTCAGATTGAGATGAAATGCTTCTTTTTTTTTTTTACAGAAATGTTATGATTGACTGTAGTCAAGGCAAGGTTTGACCTATGATCATGCACAAGTTTGTGAGCGTGTGTGTGCATACACTTCATGGAAGGAGTTTTTTGTGTGTGTTTTGCTCAGAGGAATGTAAAGGCTAAGGTGAGTTTGAAGGAGACCTGGGTCCTAAAAACTGTCCTCAGGACACACACCTCTGTAAACATGTGCTCTACTTCCCTCAGCTGTGGCCTTACTACACACACACACACACACACACACACACACACACACACACACACACACACACACTCACACTCATCAGCAGGATCAAACGCATAAACCAAGTTATTCAAAGCAGACAGATCATATTAAGGCAACTTATCTCAATGAGTAATTGCATATGCCTTAGATTAAAAACCTGTAATTCTAGGATATAATTATTTTATAGGACTGTAAGAATGGCAGCTAAGTGAATGAAGGGAGCTGAATGAAGATTTCATCCAGCCAGCTGTAATAAAGGTGTGATTCCACAGAGATATCCACAGTATATCCTGGACATATAAGATATCTTAATTCATTACTCTCTGGGAGTTGGCGGGAATTTAATATTAAAAAGGATGGAAATAAACTGTAAACGTGAGATATTTCTTTGATTGAAAATATGACTGTTAAATGCCAAGATGATGATGATTAGTAGTAGTAGTAACATTACTACTACTACTACTACTACTACTACTACTACTACTACTACTACCAATTATCAAATTAAAAAATAACAAATTCCATAAATTAATGAATTAAGATTAACATATCCAGAATTTTTTTTAATTAAATTATTAAATTATTATATTAAAATTAAATTATTATTATTATTATTATTATTAGTCATTATCTTCATCTAAAAGGTGTGTTTTCTAGGTGTGAAAGTGTGAGCTTGACTGCCCTGGGTGCCTGTGGAAACATATGGCCAATCTTCCCCGGTCACCATTGTCACTTTTATCTTCCTCTCCACTGTTTGATGTCAAATTAGTCCAGGAATAATTAATTCTTTATTCTTCTGAATCTGGCACACTGAGGTAACTTTGTTGTAGTCCTGGGAGGCAAACAATGCTTGGAGGAGTTAAACCTAATGAAAGCCTTTGATCCTGAAAGATATTAGAGAGAACGCAAGAGGAGGGAAAACAGTCAAGTTGCTGAAAATCCGACTTGAAATCGAAATGCAAATGATATTGAAATGTGGGGATTTTGACTCTCTCTCTCTCTCTCTCTCTCTCTCTCTCTCTCTCTCTCTCTCCTTTTCTATAATTAATAATTCCAGTTTTGTTTGTATTAGTTTTAACCTACTAAAGTATAAAGGATTTTCTCACAGGAGTGGTAATCCATATTTATACCACTGACAGTGCTATTTTCAAGCTGCACAAATTAAAATGTCATAATGCTAAATTATAAATATGGAGACCAAGAACCAGGGGAGATAAAGAAAGAAAGAAAATCTGAAAGAGATGAGGGAGGTTTTGTTTTGCGTGTGTTTGTTTTGAGCGGATGCTAAGTCCTCTCTGCTTCTTATTTTATTATGCTAGTTTTCCCTAAAGCAAAGGGGTGTGCTAGTCATGTCTGAGAGGCTGTCTAATGACTGCTTTGTTAGGTTGTCAGAGTTTGTGATGAGAAGAGTAGAGAGGCAGCTGACCCAAGTGTTCAGGATGTGACAGTAAACATATGTCACCAGAAAGTGTTCACAGTGGCGAACACTGAGGATAATGGGACGCTGTGATGCTTGTGCACACAAGTTTTCTGCAGCATCTACCACAGGACATGAACAGCACCATTTATTCTTTGGATTATGGTTGACACTGCTGGGAGATTGTAGACACATAAGAATTAGAACATCTCTGTGAGCAATGGCAAAACATATCAGATGAAGCTACTGTGTTACAGACCAATGTTAAAACAAGAGAACTACAGTAAAGCGTGATAAAATATCGTATAGTCTTAGAATGCTCATTCAATCAGATTAGAGCAGTTTTTAAAAGTTTTTAATACCAAAAGTACCTCAAATATGATGATCCCGTTGTGAGAGACTCCCTTT
Source organism: Spinibarbus caldwelli (assembly GCA_039654775.1). Lineage (NCBI taxonomy): Eukaryota > Metazoa > Chordata > Actinopteri > Cypriniformes > Cyprinidae > Spinibarbus > Spinibarbus caldwelli. The sequence continues at coordinate 15,617,570 of CM077243.1, read as the reverse complement.
TAAATGCATATATAATTACATTTATACTGTATGAGAAAAATGTTAAGTGTGATATTATAAAGACATGTTTCCTCAGTTGATGTTTATATTGTCATTATACCAGTGTCATTTTAGTATCATACTTGTATAGTTTTTAATAATATTTTAAATTTGTTTTTATTTGAGTATTTTCAATTACATTTTAATTTTAGCTAAAGTTTTAGTAATTTTGCTGTGTTTTAGCTGTGTGTAATTATTATTATTATTATTATTATTATTTAGTTTCGGATATTTTTGTATAAGTTAAAATAAATGAAAATGAGAAATAATCCCTTGGCATCTAGCTGAAATAATATAAGTTCAATGTTTATCTTTATATTTGAAACTAATTTTTTTTTAACTATAATATTCAACTTTTTTTTTTTTAACTATAATAACTATAATAACCCTGAAAATATTTAAGTGAACAGCATAACTTTTTTCCATTAGAGTAATGTATAAACCTGAAAAGAAACATTTTCAAGTAAATTCACTTTTAACAATAAATATGATTTCCCATGATTTCCAGCTTTAGACAGTCTTCAGAAAGCAGTTAATAAAATATTATTTTTTAAAGTATTAACATTTGCATGAATGTTTTTAATAATATCTGCTAAACTACCACTTTAACATCTAAAAAAACATTCTGTAAAATCTTTCTCTTTCTTTCTCTTTCTCTTTCTCTTTCTTTCTTTCTTTCTTTCTTTCTTTCTTTCTATAAAAGTAATATCTTTGAGATTGCTACATTTTCTTCTTAAATTGCACATATTTTATAAAAAAACTGCTAACCTCCATGGTACCCCATGGCAGTTTTCAGGTCCCTCCATTCACACCCTTTGTACAGAAGTCTGTCGCACTGATGTTGGTGTTTGTTCAAATACGTGTTTCCAAGGTGTGATTGGTGAGGCCTGGCCTGAGGGCTCAGCTTGCCGGACTGATAAAGTGCAGGCCTGTTGCCCAGAGGTTGTTCAGAATGGGCTCCACACCACCTCCCCATCCACTCTTTTTATTCCTTCCCTTCAGTTTCTCTGCCTCAATTTCAAGCACAGCAAATAAAGAGATGTTGAGGAGGTGGCAGGGTGGCAGGCCCCCCAAATGTAAAGTGTGCGCAATCACTCAGATACAAGTGGCACCGCTAAAAATTGCCCTCATACATCAGCTTATGGTTTACAGGCGCTGACAGAAAGGACGTTGAAAGGTCAGAAGGAAAAACATATAGATGTGTCAAAGCCTGCGCTCAGGGCAGCAGGACTGCGGGATGATGGGAAGTGAGATGGGCTCTGGAGGGACTGAAGAAGTGCTTGATGGGGCAGGATTTGTTTCTCTCTCTCTCTCCCTCTCTTCCGTTATTCTGTTTCTTCCCTTGTAAAGGGGAGTGGCGTGCAGGCGTCAGCACCGGAGACCAGGTACAGTTGGGCTGTAACCTCTCCCGCCGACCCCTTGTGACAAGACAGATAGCTCCATTCATCTGCAGCTGAGCAGCAGCACGGTGCTGCATTTTTCACCCCCGGCCCAGGATGGATCTGCTCGCCAGGAGGAATGTCACCAGCCTGAATGCCCTGATCTGTCACAAGTCCACCATCTTCACCCGAATCACAGCACCACAGACAGTTCGAGAGAGAGATAGAGACGAGCAGTCAGACGATGACCATTTACCAGAGAACAACAGATCACCCAAAGCATGTAAACAACGATCTGCTTTTAGCAACTACACATTTCTCAAACCTAAAACAAGAGAACTGCTTCCAATCAGTGATGATAATAGTAAAAAATATTGGTGAAAATGACTTCGGCGCTGCGATCGCATGCTGATGCTATTAAGCTCCAGTGAAGGACAGTGAAGTGATGGAGAATTTATTGAGGCTGGTTTTATCCTGCACTCTGTGCAACGGCTTCCATATTGATCACTGTTTACAGATATAATCACTTTCAGATTCATTCTTCATCAGTATGGCCTCCTGTATTGATTTGGTTTTACTCATGTCTCTCCATAAAGGTCCTGCGTGAGTGCAAAACCCAAGGAGAGAATGTGTGTGTGGCTCATATTTATGTATGTGTGTGTGTTCATTCAGACTGTAATTCTGTTATGTTTTATGAGATATCGCTCTTTGTTTCTTTGTGAGTGTACAGTGCAGCACAAAGGTCTCCTCTGCAGGAAATAAACCCACTTGAGAAGATAAAATGTGATGGCAAAAACAAGCAGTAGTGATGTTAAGTACAAAATCATAACAATCAGAACATACAACTGAATTGAACTGAACTGATACAGATACTTATAATGCACATAGATATAGTGTATGGACTGAGAAGTGAGTTACTTATATATGAGTGTTCTATTTTTCACCTTTCTTTTTTTAATCACTCCCTTTCTATCTTATAGGGTAAGAGCTGTCCTCACTATACTAAGCTGACCTACATCTATATCTACATCTGCACCTACACTACTGTTCAAAAGTATGGGGTCAGTAAGATTTAAAATAAATAAATAAATAAATAAATAAATGAATACCTTTATTCAGTAAGGATGCATTAAATTGATCAAAAGTGACAGTAAAGCGTTTTGCATTTTTACAAAAACATTCTATTTCAAATAGACAGTTCTTTTGAACTTTCTTATCATCGGTAATATCAGTTCAACAGATTTCAACATTGATAACAAAAAATGTTTTTGAGCACCAAATCAGCATATTAGCATATTAGAATGATTTCTGAAGGATCATGTGACACTGAAGACTGGAGATGTGATTATTCCTGTGATGGCAAAGCTGAATTTTCAGCTGAATTTTCATAAGTGACATTTTAAAATATATTAAAACAGAAAACAGTTACTTTAAATTGTAATGCTATTCCACAACATTACTGTTTTCACTGTCCTTTGATCAAATAAATGCACCCTTTTGTGAGCATAAGAGATTTCTTAATAAACAACAACAACAACAACAAAACTTACCAACCCAAATGTTTGAAGAGTAGTGTATATCTCTAACCTCTCATACCAACAAAAAGATGAATTAAAATTTGATTTGAAATAGCAGGAGGAGAAATTTACTGCATTGTAATTCAAAGAAATTCAACAAATGTAATGCATTTTGGGAAATTAAGTATTCTTTCACCTTGGTCCACAAAAGCTAATTTATTATGATGAAATATATGAACAAAATAAAATTTCGGTAACACTTTATTTTAGGGTCTCTTAACTAGTTGCTTATTAGTATGCATATTACTAGAATATTAGCCATTTATTAGTTGTAATTAAGCACATATTAATGCCTTATTCTGCATGACCTTATTCTACATCCAAAATCCTACCCAATACCTAAACTTAACAACTACCTTACTAACTATTAATAAGCAGCAAATTAGGAATTTATTGAGGGAAAAGTCGTAGTTAATAATGAATAAGTGTTCCCTATTCTAAAGTGTTACCAAAATTTCTTTAGGTAGCATTTTAAACATTATCTACATTCAAACACTGTCTGCCTGACCATAACGCCTATAAATCTAAAACTTCCAGGCATTTTAATCTTTTGTTTGTTTGTTTGTTTTTTCCCTAAACATTCACAGTTTTTGTTTTAACCAACATTCAAAATTTGGGTAACACTTTATAATAACATTCAGTTGTAAGTCATTTATAAGTGATTAGTTAATGATGAACTAATCATTTAAAAAACATGACTATGCCTTCATAGATGATTAATAAGTGATATGTTAGTATTTTTATCTGTTTTGTAGATTAAGTTATAAATCATTTACAAGTGATTAGATGATGATGAACTAATTATTTACAAAACATGACTATACATTCACAAATGATTAAGTAATACGCTGACGATTTACAAATCTGTCATAAGTTATCTTTAAAAAAACAGCATCATGAAATAATTAAACAGATCCTTAATGGTTAATAGTTACCAGTTAATATATTATTAATCACTTATAAATCATTGAAATGTCAACATTGTACTATTATCTCAATAAACGTTATAAATCATTTACAAAGCTTTCTGCATCCCATAATCTAAAGTGTAAACTACTCATCACTTGTAAATGTGTTACACATTATTTGTAGATCTTTCTTACCTGTTACAAATGATCTGTAGGTATATACAAGACATTTAGGTAACACTTTATTTTAGGGTCTCTTAACTAGTTGCTTATTAGCATGCATATTACTAGAATATTTGCCATTTATTAGTAATAATTAAGCACATATTAATGCCTTATTCTACATGACCTTATTCTACATCCCTAATCCTACCCAATACCTAAACTTAACAACTACCTTACTAACTATTAATAAGCAGCAAATTAGGAATTTATTGGGGGAAAAGTCGTAGTTAATAATGAATAAGTGTTCCCTGTTCTAAAGTGTTACCGACATTTACAACACTTTCTGCATCCCCTAATCTAAAGTGTAAACTACTCATCAGTTGTAAATGTTTTACAAACCTTATGGTTTCCAGTTGTGTGCGTATATATATATATATATATATATATATATATATATATATGTGTATATATATATATATATATATATATATATATATATATATATATATATATATATATATGTATATATATATATATATATATATATATATATATATATATATATATATACACACAAACACACACAAACAACCTGTAACCGGAAGGTTTGTAAAACATTTACAACTAATGAGTAGTTTACACTTTAGATTAGGGGATGCAGAAAGCTCTGTAAATGATTTCTAACGTTTATTGAGATAATAGTACAATGTTGATATTTCAATGATTTATAAGTGATTAATAATATATTAACTAATAACTATTAACCATTAAGGATTATTGAAGGAATTAAGAATTTCATGATGATATTTTTTGTTGCTGTCATAAGATAACTTATGACAGATTTATAAATCGTTAGCATTTGACTTAATCATTTGTGAATATATAGTCATGTTTTACAAATGATCAGTTCATCATCAACTAATCACTTGTAAATGATTTACAACTTAATCTACAAAACAGATAAAACTATTAACATATCACTTATTAATCATCTATGAACGCAGTCATGTTTTGTAAATGATTAGTTCATCATTAACTAATTACTTGTAAATGACTTGTAAATGAATTAACAAAACATACACAAATTGTTAGCATATAATTTATTAATTGCTTATGAATGTTTTGTAAATGATTAGTTCATCATTAACTAATCCCTTATAAATGACTTACAACTTTTCTAGCTAAAAATTACAGCTATATGAATTACTTAGAATTATGGCTTTAATTCTACATTCAGATTCAACTGTATTTCTGAATCCTGTTTGCTACATCAATTCAAATTCAGAATTTAAAATGTAAAATTGAAAATGTATTCTCAATTCACCTCCTAATTTACGCTCAGTGACACACACAAACATACATGCATAAGCAGATATTCAGAGTTTTGAACATAAACTCACATTCAGCCATTCGTGTGATTCCTTGATTAGATCCACCAGGGTCCTTAATTGCTGCTGGGACACAGGTGGACAAAAGAAGACAAAAAGAGACAGTAATAGTGGGTAGAAAAAGAGGCTGTTTGATATAGACAGTCCTCATACTTTTTTTTTTTTTCTGAACAGGGCCTGTCTGTCATGTGCTTCTGCTCCATCTGTGCTGTTGTTATGTGGGGTTTTATGTCCCCAGTGAATATTTGGCTATCTCTCTCATAAAATGCACTTTGTGCTTGTACTGGTTCATTAGTTGAATGAGCTGCATGAACAATGAGGAGAGGACAGCAAAGGAGAACGGAAAGGAGAAAAGAGAAGAGGACACAGTGCAAAGACAATGCTGATTTCAATCCACACGAGAAAAAGCCAATGAGGCCACATCTGGAGGCAGAGCGGGGCAGTGGTGCAAGAGCTGAGCTCAGGCTGGGCTTCACTGGACCACAAGCACATGCCCATTTTCTGCCCCGTTGAGGACTCCTGGAGGAGGAGCAGTGTACTCTTGCATCCTGGCACACACATGCACACTCAGAGCCTCTCCTGTCTGTACCGTGGCTGTTTGCGAACATCTCTGCCCTCCAGGCAATAGAACTCTGTCCCTAGCCTGCAGATCAAGTGTGTGATGAGTGTGTTTGTCGTTGAACATCCATGTATGGGTGGATGAAAGCATCAATGGCCTCATTTTTTTAAGCCCCTCTTCTCTGGGTGTCCACATAAGGGTTACACAAAATTAAAGAATTTATGAGCGTGAATTTGAATCAAATTGGCCACACCCCACAGAAAGTTGACATGGAATTTGAATTGGAATGACAGGAATGTAATGAATTGCAATAAATAAATAAATAAATAATTCTTGGAAATGCAATCTGTCCTTCCATCTGTCCTATATTTTAAGCCTTCAAATTTCAAACTCCAAATTCCATTTTTACACTTTTTTTTTTTTTTTAAAACTTTACCACAGATTTGTCAACCCAATGTTTAAACTCAGAACATTTTTCTTTTGTAGTTAAAAATTATAATAAAATATTAGAATTGTTTTTACCTATTTGAAATTTAGTTGAAATGCAATAAAATATAAATATTATATGAAAAATTACAAATGTTGCCCTGGCAAATGAAATAAGTACTAAAGTATTAAAATTAAAATACTAAATTGAAGTACTAAAATGACTAAATCTACAGCTGAAATAAAATAAAGGTAAATAGAAATATAAAAAAATAATAAAAATGACAACTGCAAATAACAAAATTACTAAAAAATTACTAAAATATTATATTATTATATATTATGAATTATATACTAAAGCATCATACTGAAATAAAATAGAATATTACTAAAACAAATTAAAATAATTAAAACTGAATTTACAAAAAGAAAACCTTATCAAAAATGATAAATAATAAATACCATATAACAGTATATAAATAATGCTAAAATAACACTGGCAACAAGAATTTCTTTGAACTTAAATTCATTTAATTCTACTTCCTTCTATTCAAACTGAAATGGCGTTTGCTACCTCAATTCAAATTCAGAATTAAATTGGAATTTAAAGGGCATTCTTAATTCAATTGGTGCTAAAATATTTATAGCATTCCTGCTCAGGAGAAAGTGAGAAACCAATGTGATAAAGAGACATTAGAAGGTGGATTTAGTGCTGTTACTCAAACACATTCAAACTGGCATTCAGAGTAAGCAAAACTGAATTGGATTCCCTTCTGCTTTATACTTCGGTGAGACCAGACTAAATTTAGACATCAACGTGAGACTCGTGAATGGATACGTGACTTTCAAACTTCTGCCGAAGATGTTAAGCTGCTAAAACACTGCTATTTTCAAATACTGTACACCACTCACATATACAAGCGTGCATTTACAGCATGGTTGTTTACACCAGTTTAATTCAATGGTTACGTCGGGCAGCTTTTACTTTCCAACCTTTGCAGCCAATAAACAAAGTTCTTTGAGCTTTGAGATTAATATAGCATACATCCACTGGATAGTCTGGCAGTGATTGTCTGAAAAATAAACTTTGTTGCGACTTTTTGCAAAGTGTTTATTATGGCAGAGGGATGAGTGTGTGTCTGGGAAGGGAAGGGGAGGTGAAGAGAGGGAAAAAGAGGAATTTATTTATTTGGTTTGATTTTCACTCCTAATCTTCCCTCGCTCATGCAAATGGAGTGAATACGGAAGGTGGTATGGTTATCTTTCTTTACATCAATAAATAAAAGGCTCCAGTAGACCACAGGGCCCAGCTAATTTTCCAAACCAGTGAAGAGGCTTTTATATGGGGAACACCTCTTCCATCCCACCTCACTCTTTCACTCTCTCTCCCCGAAAGCTCCGCCTCTTTCATTTCCATTGCTGTTTCATCTGAGGTTTTTTTTTTTTTTTTTTTGCCACCCACTCATCATCTGGTGTGTATCTATGTGTGTGTATGTTACATGTCCTCTTGTGTATGTTGGACAGAGTGATGGCCTTGTTGCCCCATGGTGGATTTAGATCAGGTTCCTGTTAGGTAAGAGGACGATGCATTAAAGGCCAAGCTGTAATCTCCTCTGTGCCATCTAATCTCCTCATATTAAGCTTCTCCTGGACGATAAGATGGCTGGGCCTCCACCTTGGCCAGACAGCTGACGGCCGGCTCTAACTACAGCACAGGATCCGGGAGGACACACCCACACACATGCTCACACATAAAACTCTCTTGAGAGGAGATTAATTGCTCTAAAATTAAGCCTGTGTGTGTGCTGTGACCTTTGAGGTCACTTTCCCTCGGTATGATGAAGCACTGTGGTCAGTCCTTCAGCATGACCCAGCTTTCCTCATCCAGCGCCATCTGTAGCGTAGAACACTCAGCCACAACGACTGGCCTTCAGAGCAGGTGGATCACAGGAACTAGTAAGCTTGTGAAAGAGAGAGGGGGAAAAAAAGATACAATACCTTTTACGATGCTGTGAATCCATTCATTTCAATTGTTTGTTTCAACTGTTGCAATGTCATAGGAAAGGAAAATGCAACGGTTTGATGCTCTGTCTTACGATCAAATCTTAAGACTATTTCAGAAATCCAACTGGCTGTATTCTTGGTAACAATATTTACATTTTATTATTTTGTACAATATACATAACATTAATACATTTTATTTCATTCATATAATTTCCTCCAGTTTAATTAAGCAGAAAGCTGTCTAAATAAACTGTGAAAAAAAAAATCTTTTTTTTTTCAGTGTGGTCAGAAGTGATTATAAGTGACACTGTGGTAGTAAAGGATACCTAGTTCTAATTATAAACTGATAACCTTTCTCTTTACCTGTCTATCTTCTAAGATCTACACCAAACAATTTGGCAGCAGGCACGGAGCGATCATTCTATCTTGCACACACATCTTAAACACACACAAATGCTTTCTAGACATGTAGCACGATACAAAGGGCATTAACCACTGTTGCAGCTTTGAATAGCCTCTTGATTCACTCTGCGGCCCACTCCAGGGAGAGGGCTCATTCTCTCTCCTTTACTTTTATGTGTTTTGCAACTGGATTCCTACACAGACAACCCAAGAATGTGATGAAAAGTGTCGAATCTCTGGCCAGGCCACATGCATGCAGACATAAACAGAGTGCATAATGACACTCAGGCCTAGCTGCTCGGTCACTTTCAACTCAGCCCTAAACACTAGCAGCTGGGCTGAGGTGGCACCAGAGATGTTTATTGGGGGGCTTTAGCCCATCAACTTATTGTCAACAGTTCAAGAGCTTGTCAGCAGACCCACCAGATGTGTTGCGGAGAGAAAGAGAGAGGGAACAGGAAAATACATGAGAAAAGCTTCCTGTGTCTGCCTTAAGCTCTTGGAAAGACTAGTGCTAGTGTAGTCATCCCTTTCACTGTCTCTCTCTGTTAAGGTGATTTTTAAAGTCTTTTTTGTGGGGGTCTTGTTGAAAATCATTTGGCGCAAATCACATCAGTGTCGTATTTTTAGTTTAAGCCTATTATGTTTCCTCTGGTTGTCCAAATCTTTAACAGAATCAAATGCAAATTACACGAAAGTAATAATATTACATGTCAGTTTACATGCAAAGAATTGTCAGGGTGCAAAATGTAAAATTGTGACTGTTCTGAGTAAATGTCTGATCAGCTCGTCTTTATCTAAGGCCATTTATAATTTAATATAGCAGTGTCTCCCAAATATTTTCATCAGCCAAACCCCTCTGACCTAAAATATTCACTCAAAATTTTAAGTTATTATTTCAATAATTTAACCACAGTTTTCTTTCCAGTTAATGGTCACATGACATGCAGGTAAAGTAAGTGTTTTATTTAAATTATGAATTAATTATAATATATTAGCTTTTCATCAACTCACAACACACCTGCAGTTCCCTCTTGAACCCCAAATTGGGAAAACCAGATCTAGAACTTCATTATTATAATTAGAGTAATGCTTTACACTATAATTTCAGTGTCACACATATTACATGTTGCTACAGTACAATGATTGTTATCAATAATGTGTATTTGCAAGCACCTTTGCAAAAAAAAGTAATACAAAAATGTACTGTAAAATGTGACAATGTATAGTAGCAGCACATCACTATGCCAGTAGATGATGGCAAATGTCTTTATGAGTGAACCATTGAACCACTCACTCACCCAATTCGTTTAAAAACATTAATTCATTAAGAAATGAAACAAGTCTACTGTATTTATGAGTGAATCATTGAATCTGAATCATTCACAATACTTATGATTGATTCTTTTGGAAGTATTTTTGCTGGTGATGCTAAAGTTATATAGCAATATTGTGTCTAAAGCTACCTGGTCTCATGACGAAAACATACCTCTGGGAACTTTTCGCAAGACGCAAAATACACACCATATCACTGCAGTTTCCAACAGAAATGAACACTACAGGCGGTAAAATAGTGAGAACTTGTAATAGTTTTCGTACACGTTTATAATTACAGCTCCATATGTTTCGCTTTCCGGATGTAACAAGCTTGCACGGTAGCTCAGCCAGCACGGAATTGGACTTAGCATACGGAATCCTTGGGTACGAATCCTGTCAAAAATATGACTCTTGATGAGAGATCAAAAAACAAGCTAAAATGGCATACTTGCAATTGCGTTTTTATGTCACATTCACTTTTGTTCTTACTATCAGGTAGGTTTAGATGTAGTGCAAATGGAACGTTATTTTACAGCTTGTATTTGTGCCATTTTTGTCCTGCACCTGAGCCCTTATTGGGTTTATGGGACGTGCACACCTTTTTCGTATTTTTGACTTTGAAGAAATTAACCAGCCGCAAAAGAGCAAAATGAAACTAATCTCTCTGATAAGAAACAGCAAAGGCACTGCTCTCAGCAGGCTGTTGCGCAATACGCCTCCACGTCCAGATGAGCATAATATGATTTGTATTTGTGTCTGTTTTAATCGCTTGAGCTAAATGAGAATTTAATTGCTTTGCCACCATTTTTGCGTCCAGGCACACTGAGG